>SJYA01002928.1:2102127-2180654 GCA_006410615.1 Neotragus moschatus
TCCCTCCCAGCATCAGAGTCTTTTCCAATGAGTTAACTCTTCACATGAGGTGGCCAAAGTACTGGAGCTTCAGCTTTAGCATCATTCTTTCCAAAGAAATCCCAGGACCGATCTCCTTCAGAATGGACTGGTTGGATCTCCTTGCAGTCCAAGGGACTCTCAAGAGTCTTCTCCAACATCACAGTTCAAAAGCATCGATTCTTTGGCGCTCAACCTTCTTCACAGTCCAACTCTTGCATCCATACATGACCACAGGAAAAACCATAGCCTTGACTAGATGGACCTTAGTCGGCAAAGTAATATCTCTGCTTTTGAATATGCTATCTAGGTTGGTCATATCTTATCATAAAAGACCAAATGAGTTGGGTCAGGTAGACTTTGGTAATCTTGGTAAGTCTACCCTGGCCAAAGATGGGATAATTTGAACTGTAGTAAGGAAGACAACTGTAAAGGGTCAAAACATAAATTATATTTAAACCTATTGGCTCCTAACTGTATTTGAGGGAGAAATCTACTTGGTCACCATTAGAGGATGTTGGTATCAGGGAGGGGGAAAGCTTTCCTTTACCCTTATAAGTTCTCCTGGCTTATCTCAGAATTAAAGTGATAGACTAACAGGAGAAAATCAAATTTAATTTTGTACGTATGGGAACTCCACATACATGAGAAGTTCAGAGACAGGAAAGTAAAATGAGGCACATAGGCCATCCTGAGCGAAGGAATGAGATAAAGGCCTGGGGCTTCGAAGGATAGGAAGGTCATGATCAGGACAATAACAGATTTTTGGTAATTCAATGTTTACCATATAGATAGGGCCACTTAGATAAAATTTATTGCCCTTAATAAATTTTTTCCTGGGAAAAATCCCTAATTTAAATTCTTTTAGGTGGTTAAGAGAGGGGTAGTAGTTTCTTTTGAAACTATAGGGTATTGATTGCCTTTAGCTCAAAATAACTCTCATGCAAATGTGGCATATTTGGGGGGCCTTGTTCTGAACCCCTACACTAGGGAACTTATGATTTTGGAAACTAATAAATAAGNGGAAAAATCCCTAATTTAAATTCTTTTAGGTGGTTAAGAGAGGGGTAGTAGTTTCTTTTGAAACTATAGGGTATTGATTGCCTTTAGCTCAAAATAACTCTCATGCAAATGTGGCATATTTGGGGGGCCTTGTTCTGAACCCCTACACTAGGGAACTTATGATTTTGGAAACTAATAAATAAGGGGAGAAGATAAAGCATTTTCTTGCTCTTCCTATACAACTGAATCTCAGAGTAATCAATAGTAAATTATTTGAACACTAGAGGTAAACCTCGGATTCATAGCCAGATGCTTAGTAAGAGATACAGGTGACACCCCGGACTTGACATTGGCATCCTCAGTTGGAGGGTGTTGTTGGAACAACCAATTTGTGGCTGATTGGTCAGAAGCACAATTAGTAATCCAGGCTTCTGACTGGTGTCTAAAGTGTGTATGGGAGGGGCAGTTTTGTGGGATTGACCCCTTAACCTGTGAAATCAAATGCTATCTCCCAGAAGAAAGCAGAGTCTACCAGTTGAGTTGAATTATAGGGCAGTGAGCTGCATCCAGAGAATTGCTTGTTGGTGGTGGGGATTCCTCGTACACACACACACACACACACACACACACACACACACACACAGCGTAGTTGGTGAGCAGAACACCTATTAAATATCATGATGGGTGTCAGTGGATCTAGGCAATGGGCTGCTCACATCACAAAAAAGATAAAATAAGCAGTCATTGTGTTTCTCTCAATGGAGGCACATAAACACCAACTATGAACTAGTTTTGTTAAATTTTTGGATCATGAATCTGATTAATATTTAGATCTAACATGTTAAAGGAAAGAAACATGTCTAAATAAAACCATTGGGAATAAAAAGTCGAAACTGTGAGACATGCTACCACCACAAATAACTGAGTTTCTTCAATAAAAAAAATGCAAAAGAAAAAAGATTTAGGTGTAACCTTTACATGAAGAAGTTTTAAGAAGTGTATCAACACATTATAATATGTGAACTTCATTTGGACCTCAATTCAAACTCAAATAGACTAGGAGGGCTAGGAGAATGTGAACACTAACTAGATATTTGATATTAAAGAATTATTAGTTTTTAGATGTGATACTATGATGTTGAATTTAAAGAAAAATGGTGTGTAGCCTTTAGCAATGTACACCGAAATATTTAAAGATGGGACAATATATTGTCTGAAGTTTAATGTAATAAGAAGGGGATTTGGGTGGAGGTATAAAAGAAAAAAGACTGGCCATGAATTAATAATCACTGAAGGTTGGTGATGTATACATGGAATTCATCATACTATTCTCTTTAGTTTTAACTATATTTGGAACTTGGAAGCTAAACAATTTTGAAGGTACTGATCAGATTTTTCCTGAAAGGAATTTGGTGAACTTATGACATTACACAGTGTTATACTCCATATGCTAGTAATTCCCATGTTCTTCCCAGAATTCTGGCATGTAGCAAACAAGCCAGAAGCTGGAGGTGGACAGTATATTTGTTGTGCACATTCAAGAAAGTAAAAAATTTAAATATTTTGCAATAAGGAAAAGCAAGATGTATTTTTCTAACACTTTACCCCCACAAACCACATTTTTTATACTACTTTTGGTTTATTTCCACTGGAATCATCAAAATATTCATGGGAGTCATCTAAATGTTTATGGGTAAAATCTATTTGCTAAAGAAATTCTTTTTTTTCTTAAAATTTTGTCAAAACTTCTACTGTCCCCTCTGAATCAGAAGTGAAATTAGAAACTTTGAGTATGAAGACTCTTTGACTTTGGATTTCTTAATAAGACAAGAGAAACAGGGTTCTCGGTCCAGTCAGTTTTATTTCGTTTCAAGATGAAATAGCAATTTTTTCAACATCAGAATGTGTCTATATTTTTTTCTGTATACNCCCATGGACTGCAGCCTACCAGGCTCCTCCATCCATGGGATTTTCCAGGCAAGAGTACTGGAGTGGGAGAAATTGCCTTCTCCCAATTTCTATCTAATGGAAGTTTATTGAAGTTACTCTTTCTAATAATACTTTATTGAAGTCACCTGTCCAATGTTGACTCTCATTTTCTTCATAGTGTTCTACTTATACTTTTGTTTTTATTTGTTGTTTATGGAATCAAAAGCAGGAGAAGAAAAGATGTTTGTATTCATTCCTCTATCTTGAGTTGAAAAGTACTACTTGTGATTTTTTAGCATCATTTAAGAAATTTATTTATTTACTTGATGAAAATTTGTTCAGGGCCAAATATATGCTTTGCCAGTACATAGGAATTTAAAAATAAATTAAATATTATTTTTCCTAAAAAAAATTGTGGCTAAATGTGAGTGATAATATGTTAGTAAATGATCATCAAACTCTATGACTCAGGCTATTATCAAGGTAAATAAAAGTTACATGAAGTTTACTTTCTGATGAATTATGGATTATGTTTAATCTTCAAAAGTTATCATTTTAAAATAGTAGTTCTCAAATCTATATATGAGTAACCTGGAAGCTTATGAATCATAATTGCCTTGAGTGGATCTCAAGCATCTTCTCTTTAAAACAAAAACACAACTCCAGGAAGTTTAGATGCTCTGTTAGCCTGGACTACTTTTGCTTTGAGCGTGTTGTCTTCTTGCTCACTATATATTCTAAAATTCTTAGCTTGGCATTCCAGCTAACAATCACATTTTCAAGACTCCTCTCCTTCCTTAACCAAGCCATTTTTGTCTGGCTGTGCATGTCACTGTTCCCTGTCTAGTATATTTGCACAATTTATTTCTGCCCATGAAATTCTGTGTGTTCTGTGTGCTCAGTTGCTCAGCTGTGCTCAGTTGCTTTGTAACCCCATGGACTGGCCCACCAGGCTCCTCTGTCCATGGAATTGTCCAGGCAAGAATACTGGAATGGGTTACCATTTCTCTCTCTGAGAATCTTCTTGACTCAGGGATGGAACCCACATCTCTTGAGTCTCTTGCATTGGCAGGCAGCTTCTTCACCCCTGGCACCACCTGGGAAGCCCAAGAAATTCTAGTTTCCTATTATTTCCTCTTATTTACTGTCCAGATCTCATTTTGCCATAAATACTTTTCTGACCATATAAGTCAACTGTGAATTCTCAGTCTTTTGAATTTTCAACATATTTTTTCATTTCATTTTGGAATGTGACAAACAAGGGAAATCACAATGCACATGGATAAATGGAACAGTCTCTGAATATGGAGGGTTTTTCAGGCTATTGAGAAAAGAGACAATGATATAGCAGTAATGTGACAATGTGTTAATTGTCATCTGAGTTGATTCTTGAAAGATAAGTCTAATTTGTATAGACAGATAAGCTAGGAAAAAGGGAGAGGATTCAGCCAGAAAGAGAGAGATGTGTAAAACCATAGAATTGGGAAGGAATATATTATATTAGGGCAATCACAAGTAGAGTACTTAGGTATATTCTGAGGTCACCAAAAATGATGAAACCGGAGAATTTAACAGGAAAGGATCCTTGGGAGGGCTTTGTAGGTCCTAGCAAGAAGTCTTATTAGAAACAGGAAACCACTGATGGGTTATAAACTGAGGGAAGTGACATGATAAGTTTGTATTTATAAAATCTGTGTCTCTGGAATAAGCATAGAGATTGGGTTTTATTTTGTAAGACTAGAGATAGAACAGATAAAAGTCCTTATAGTAAGTGAGGTGACAGATGTTTGAGACTGATGGACATCTGAACCAAAGTGTTGATAGTGGAGGTTAAGAGGTGGAGACAGATCAGAGGTACACTACAGAAAATTAAAAAGAGTAAATGATGTCTATTTCATGAGGAGGATGAGTTGATTGGTAGTGGTATTATTTCTGAAGAAATAGAACCTTTAGGTCATAAAGAAATTTGTGTCAAAAAAGAGAATGTGTTTACTTCTGGAATTGTTGATTTTAAAGCATTTAGATTCTTTCAGACTTGAATCTGTAGCAGGCAGTTGAATATACAAATCTGGAATTTAAAGTCAGAACCAGGGTGAACGTACTGATATGTGAAATAAGTCTGTTAAATGGAATATGCTTTCAACTGGGTAGGATAAAAAGAACCAAAGATAGGATGTGATGGCATTTGGATAAATGCTGCCATTTAGGGCACAAATAGGAAAAGGTGAGACCACATGGGAACATGGGTAGAAATGGCCAGAAAGATAGGAGCAAAGTTGGAAGGCAGTGTTTACTATGGAAGTCATGAAAGTAGAGAATTTCAATGAATCAGGAAGAGCCAGCTCTGGAATTTACAAGTGAATTCTACAAGTGAGAGATTTCAAGGCAACAACACATTTATTTATTTTCTTTTTAGATTCAGTAACCAGGAGTTTATTGGCCATTCTGATAAAAGCAATTTCCGTGGACTGGTAGGGTTGAAATTAGAGTGTAGATTGGATTGAAGAGAGAACACTATATGGGAAAATAAGGACAATGAATGTAGAGAACTTTTTGCAGAAGCTCTGCTGAGGAAGGAGGGAGAAATTAAGAAGATGGCAATTCATACTTTATGAGCGTGTACATGGGTCTCTAGTTCAGACATCAGTGAACTGAGCGTGAGCATATGGCCCATGCTAGACAAGGCCTAAGGACCTCTTCCGTGCCCCTAACTGAAGCTGAATGATACCACCAGTCACAATATGTATTCAAATAGAGGAGAGTAGTTCAGTTTGTGGTTCTGGCAACACAGTCAGAAGACGAAGATGAATAGATGGCTTTTAAACCACAGTGATCATAGAAAACGTGGGCAAATCAATTCCTTGGTATCCTAAGAGGAGGCAAGAACTCTGTCTTAGAAGGGAGAACCTGGAGAGGTTCTGCTCTTTAGATGCTTACACTTAAGATAAATATTTTTCAATGTAATTTAAATATTCATGCTATGTTAGCCTCTTAAATACCTGGATAAGGCTTACTTTGTTCAGACTTGGATTAATGGCTTTTAGTGAAAGTGAAAGTCGCTCAGTCATGTCCAGCTCTTTGCAACCCCATGGACTATACACTCCATGGAATTCTCTAGGCCAGAATACTGGAGTGGGTAGCATTTCCCTTCTCCAGGAGATCTTTCTAACCCAGGGATCAAACCAAGGTCTCTCACATTTTAAGTTTTATTTAATAAGGGTTTATATAGCTAAAAAAAAGAACAAATGAAAAATCACTTCTTTAGAAAGTATGTAGATAAAATAGCAATATAAATGTGAAATAGAAGATAAAATCGTAAGAACTGTAGTATCTGAAAATTTTCACATAGACCATTGCTTTCAAATAAACTAAAATATTCAGAGTGTGTCTTCATAGTATGAATGGCAACATCCATCAGGGTTGAGTTTGGCTAGATTCCTGGCTCTTTCATACTCAGAGAATATTTCTAAGTATGATACCAAGAAATGCTCACTGACAAAAAGCCATGATTTGCACAGTTCAGTAAAAATTTTATACCAAGATGGATAGACTGTATCCCTAGGGAAGAAAGGGGAGTGAACACTGAGACAGAGAAGGGTAGCCAGGACTTTGGTGGAATCTTAGCAATGAAGTTCTGGGAATGCAATATGTCCATAATAAGAAAGGGAAATTGGCTGTTTTTTGACCCAACTTTGAGTGTCTCCTATAACATGTCACATATCACATATGTACACTAATTTAATTTTATCTTAAAGTAATAATATACACATAAAACTTGCCATTAAGTATAAAACGGTGAAGTAATTTGCAAATTTTCCTACTGGCATGATAAATTAAGCATGGAGAACACTAGGAATGCAATTTGCAGTCATTTATAATGCAGTGTTTTATGTTAATAATTCAAAATCACATGCTATTTGGAGACACTTCTAATTAATGTATTTATGAAATTGTCAACTGTGACTGTTTTGGTTCCATTTAGCTAAACATTTCAACAGAATTTACTTGTTGTTATTTAGTGTTTGCTTGATGGCTCCAGCAGCCCCAAATGTAGGAATAATGGAAGATGGTTGTTCAGGGTTTCTTCCTCATTGTTACAAGTCCTTTCTGATCACACTTTCAAACAACTCAAGTCAGTGACTGCCTCCTCCTCTCACAGCAAACCCAAGTGCTTCAGACACGTTGTTTAAAAGTTTTAAATGGAAGGAAGATGAGTACCTGGATCAATAATTAATTGAAGAGGAAAGTTCATATCTTGTTAAAGAGTTTTTAAAATATTAAATACATTGCATGTCTCAAATCCATAGACACTGACATTTCTTTAGTGTTGATAATCATGCCTGTTAGGGGCCATTTCTTTATATTATCATCTTTATTTGGATGCTTTTGAACATGAGGAGAAGGCTAAATATTCATAAGTTGGCTTGTTGAAGTTTTATGATAATTGGAATTCGTCCAAGCAAAGTTTCATCCTCCTGAGGGTATTTCAGCAAAACTAAAGAACAAAACAATCTCAAGACCAAGAGTAAAGTGGGAATTCAAAGTTGACTATACTGGTACCCTGTGCATTAATAAAAAGGGAAACTACTGGCTTTCTTCCTTGTTCTATATCCAGAGGAGTCAAATATTAATGTTTTTTAGCCTTAGAGATTCTGTGAGATTTTGTGTGATCTAAATAGAAGTGGACATATATATTTTCTCACCGAGAAAGAAGCATTTTCCATCCTTTACTTGGATCACTGATGTTCCCTGAATCCTGCAGAATAATTCATACCCTCTGTGAGTCACGTTCACACTGAACGTTATTGTCACTCAGCTGACAACAATAGAAGCCGTGGCTGGACAAGCCAAGCTTAGTCTCTATAGCCTAAAATTGTCACACATGGAATGGAGATAGAAAACTGTAAAATGGATTAGGTTTGGGAACATTCTCAGTTGGCCCTTGTGGTGTGTTCGTTTTTGAAATTCTATTGAAGTTTTCCTTTTCATATCTAAAACCTACTGACTGATTATGCAATGGACTGGAACACTGAATAATGTGACATTGGGGAAAAAAACCTATAATATACTGATGACTGTGGGGATATTCAAAATATTTGATAAACTTTGAAAGTATGTTGTGGCTTTTGAAGGGAAAACCAACTATTTATAAATGCACATGGGCAGGATTTTTAACCACAGAATGTTCTTTTAAAATTATGAATTTTAGAAGTTCATTCTGTGGTCAAAGGAAAAAAAACCCATAAAAATATTATAGAAACAATAAAGTTTTATTTTGGCAAAACTTTAATGAGGAAGCATTCATCTAAAAAAATGTGAAAGATAATAAGTAAATAGTCATACTTTAAAATTAGGCATTAGCAAAATACTGTGCAATATGTTGACTGAAGAGACATATACAACAAATCTGAAAATCTCTGGTTTTTATCTTATTTCTCTTTCCTTTCTATGTGTGCAGGCATGCTGAGTCACTTCAGTTGTGTCCAACTCTTTGTGACCCTACAGACTATAGCCTGCCAGGATCCTCTATCCATGGGATTCTCCAGGCAAGAATACTGGAGTGGGTTGCCATGGCCTCCTCCAGGGGATCTTCCTGAGCCAAGGATCGAACCTGAGGTTCTTAGATCTCCTGCAATGGCAAGCAGGTTCTTTACCGTTAGTGCCACCTGGGAAGCCTTTTCCTTTCTATGAAGGAAAAGCGTTTTTGCATTTATTTCAGAGTTTTAAAGGATTTTAGCTGTAACCTGAAACTAGAATGAAATATTAGTAATGTCAAAGTAGTTTAGTGACAGAGACTTCTCTCCATCATTGGTAGCTGGATCAGCTGCTCCAGGACCTTCTGTATAACAGTGGGGAGAATGCATTCCAGATTCCGAGTTTCCCCTGTTTTTAGTTTTGTACAGCTAACTCTGTCTGCCTGGACATGTCAAACTACTATTTCTCAAAACCCTTAAGTTGAATGAAAGAAGCCAAGTACCAAATAGAAGATACTCTGTGGTTCTATTTATATGAAGTTCAATATCAGGCAAAACTATATGGTTAACACAAGTTAGAATAGTGGTTTCTTTAAGAGAAGAGTGAATAGTGACAGGGAAGTCTGTGCTGATTGGCTTATGAAAGATCATAAGTAATGTGTCGTATATTCCTTTGAAAACATGTAAATCCAAGTATTATCACAAGTAGTGGTTAAAATTGAAGGGATAGAATGGGGATGGGCTATTTTTAAATTTTAAAGAAAGTTCTAGGAAAGCAAGGACTGCTGGCTTTATTAAGTGAAAAAAAATTAATTATGATATGCTGAGAATCAGGTATTCTGGGTGAAAAACAACCAAAATAAGAAAATCAATATGTATTGGGAATTTTTTCCCCTTATGCTTCTGTGAAAACTTTACTGAGCCAGAAAGGCTTAGATTCAGTGTTAGCATACCCTTTGTATTCTTTTTTCTTTTAAAAAAGAAATTGAGCCGTACTGTATAGTCAGTAAAATATGGAAAATTGAAGTGCACCATTCTACAAAGTTTTACATAGGTAGGTACCCGTGTAACTATCACTCAGATCAAAGTCTTGGGCATTTTTATCCTCCAAGAGAGTTTCCTCATGCCCTTTCCCTATCAATGATTCCATTCTTCCCGACATTTTTGCCTATCCGTCTAGCTTAATATTCCCTTGCCAGTCTTTTGACTTTTTTGATAACTACTGTCCTAAAAGGAGCGAGGTGATATCTCATTTGGTTTTGATTTTCATCTCCTAGATGATTAATGACGTGAAGTATCTTTCATAGTAATCTTTTCTATTTATATGTCTGGAGAAATGTCTATTCAATTCCTGTTCTTAGTTTTAAATTTTTGTTGTTGTTGTTATTTATTTTTTAATATAAAGTTATTTAGTTTAATTGGAAGCTAATTACTTTATAATATTGTATTGGTTTTGCCATAATTGTTTTGCTGTTGAATTATATGTTCTTTGGGGGCTTCCCAAGTGGTGCAGAATTAAAGACTCCATCTGTCAATGCAGGAGATGTGGGTTGGATCCCTGGGTCGAGAAGATCCCCTGGAGTAGGAAATGGCAATGCATTCTAGTATTCTTGCCTGGAAAACCCCTTGGACAAAGGAGTCTGGTGGGCTACTGTCCATCTGGTCGCAAAGAATTGGATACAACTGAAAGGCTGAGCTCCCACGCACATCTATGTTCTTTATATATTTTTCGATGTTAGTTCTTTTTGAAATACTTAACTTGCAAATATTTTCTTCCGTTCCATGGGTTAACTTTTCATTTTGTTGATTGTTTTCCTTGCTGTATAGAAATGTTTTAGTTTGAAGTAGTCCCACTTGTTTATTTTTGCTTTTATCACGTATAATTTTGGTGTCAGATCAAAAATATAATTGCAAAGGCCAATGTAAAGGATATTTCCCCCTATGTTTTCTTCTAGGATTTTTATGGCTTAAGGTCTTACACATAAGGCTTTCATGCATTTTGAGTTGATTTTCTGTGTATGGTATAATATGGTCTTCTAGTTTCATTCTTTTACATGTGGATATCAAGTTTTCCCAATACGATTTCTTGACGAGACTATCCTTTATCAATTGTGTATTCTTGGTGCTTTTGTTGAAAATGAGTTGACCATACATGTGTGAATTTATTTCTAGTCTACTCCACTGAAGAATGTATCATTTTTATGACAATACCATACTGTTTTGATTACTGTAGCTAAAGAGTACTTATTAACCAGATATTATTTTCTTTGTTCCATATTAATCATTTTTACTAAATGTATTTTACACTTAGTGTGTCTCAATTTGAGCTAGTCACATTTTAAGTTCTTAATAGCCACAAGTAGCTCAGTGTCTTGGCCAATGCAAGTCTGATTTCTGAATGAAGTGAAAGTTGTTGTTGAACATATTCAATCTATTAAACACCAACAAAGTTAATGTGGTGTGCAATGAACTGTCCTTCCCTTCATACTTTTAACACCTCTTCTTAAGAGTACCTTCAGGTTTCTTGGGTTCTTAAGACTTCTTTCCTCTTTTCTTCTTGGCCTTACTTACAGTCAACATAGCAGGTATTAAAGCCTCATTTTGCACACAATCCATATTCAGGGTATTCTATCCATGGCATTTCATTTTTTCCTCTATTCTGAAGTCTGCCTTCCTAAAACCTAGGTTGCATATCTGTCAATTTCATATTCATTATTTTATTCTTCCTTGTTCATTTCCATCTTAACTATAATCCCCTTTTGGGTCCCCTCATCTTCTGGAAGCTGAAATTATCAGTAAGACATTAACTTATCTGATGCTTTACTTTATAAGAGGATGAAACTCCAAAATGCACCCTGATAATAGCACCCTAATAATGATTTTTTGTCTTGCTTCTGTGTGAGCTTTGTAATTTCTATTAGAAAAAATTGTTATCCTGTAGCCTCTAGTTGTCTAGGTTCTGTGTGGAAGTCTCTTATAGCAGCATGGCATTAGTTTTTCTTTCTGTGTGCTCACAGAATTGCTCAGCTGGTAAATTTAAATACGTGTACATATCTTCCTGATACACAGTATTTCCTTCTTCCTCTTCCTTTCAGATTTGTAACTCTTAAACTCTGTCATATCCCTTTCATTTCGGACATAAGTCCCAGGCCATCAAATATCAGTAGCAAATCCCCAATTTCAGTATGGGAGAGCCCATATGAATCTTATCAATTAAATCATTTTGTTAGATTAGGAAACCAAGGTTTACAAAGACAATTTTTTCATATTTACATACCTGACATCATTGAGGCTCTTTTGATAGCCCTTTGCTATAATTTAATTTCACTTTGTTACCTTTACAGTTTTATCAGTTGGTAGACACCTAGGACTAAACTTTTGTCTTTCGTTTGTACCTGAAAGACTTTTATCTGAGAATGCCTGTACTTTACTTTCATCTTGCTTAACTTTACACATAGTAAGCATTTGAATAATGGAAAAATACATGTCACATCTATTCACTCTCATAATATTCAGTTTTGCATGGACTTCTAAATCTGTCTTACAGATTAAAGTGTCCTCGGTTATATATGAATAAAAAGCGGCCTCACAGTGGCCCACAAATAATCTCATCACTCATTGTTTGATCTTATCAACTGCCACTCCCCTCCTGGCTCAACCAGCCCCGGCCACCTGGCCTCCTACACTATTCCTCAAACTCCCCAAGCCCTGCCTCTTTTTTTTTTTTTGCTTCAAATATTTGCACTTTGGAATTGCCTTTGCCTGGAATATTCTTCCTGCAGATATCTAAATGGCCAGTTGGCTTCTTCATCAATCACATCCTCACTTTAGCCCTCTAATCCACCCTATATACACTAGAAACCATCTACAGGTGACCTCTCTCCTCCACCTTGTGGATATTCCTCCCCCCTACTCCCAACCCTGCTTAAGAACTGCATCAAAACCCTAAGAACTGTTCTGTTAGCTTCTAGTCCACGCCCCCTTGGTCCACACCCCTTTGGTCCACATCCCTTTGATCCCTGGAAATCAGACCCTAACTGAGAAACTGCACATCAGTGCCTCACTGTCCTCATGTATCCGTCACTTAATCCATACTTCTGAAAAGCTACATATTCCTCCCGCATGGAATTCTGTCTCCCCCACAGAATGTTTTTAATTTTCTTACCTCGTTATCAAAGCAGAGTTTTGGCTGCTTCGTAGTGACAAATTTCTCCAAAGACATTCATTTCAGCCCAGGGTCTTCGCTTTATATTTAACAAGTTAAAGGTTCATTGGGGAGACTTTCTCAGAATGAATAGAGGTCTGCTTAAATTAGTTATTCAAATATAAAGGGGATAAAATATGAAAATAAATGCAGGTGTGACCTTTTCTTTTACTTTATTTTTTAAAGGAGAATCTTTGTTTTTCAGTTTTTGGGACCTCCTGAGCCTTTCATAAGCTAAGCAGAACTGGAAAAAAAACCCCAAAGGTTCTCCATTGGTCTATATGAGAGAAGGTGAGGGAGAGCCCATGAAAGGTAGAAATCAGTGACAGTCAGATGGCTGAGCAATGAGGCATTTGGGAGGTTTAGACAAATATAAGACAGACACAAAAAGGAGTGGCTCTTTAGGAAAAGAAAGATATATCCAAACAAGACTGCTTGGGATGCCTTCACAGTGCATATGATATATTTACTTTGTTTCCTTTAAAGAAATCTTTGGTATACATCTATGATTATATTAGAAAGTCTCTTAGCCCAGACAAGCTGGTTAATTGGTAACTGATTAATTAATTTAAAAATATGTATAGTTACTGTGGGGATTGAAAACAAGGTTTCATGAAAATTTTAATTTTAAATTGGAAGTACATGCTTTGAGGTAGGGCCAAGAGCTATTAAGTGGGCTTGAGTCAGAAGATATCTGAATTATTTTACTTGCATAAATTCTACCCATAATTAGCCAATTTCAATCTTTATTTTCTTTATTTGAAGCAAATAAAGTCTCTGTTAGATAATTTAAGTACATGATAATTGTATGTTTTTATATAATTCCTAATTTTTAACAGTTTTCTTACCTACACCAAATCAATGGCAATATTTTAGGCAGTACTCAAGTATTCCAGTGCATGAATCTTGTTTTCTTTTTCACTACAATCACCAACTCTTTTACCTTACATACTTTTCATTTCATTGATTTATATAATAATGCATTAAATGATATTTTCACTGTAACAAGTACTGTTGGTACAAGCTGGTTTGGGGACAAACAGTACTGACTCTAGATGAGCAGAGAACTTAACTGGTGGTAGGAAGAATATGTCAATGTACCAAGGATGGGATAGCGTACTAGCTCAGTGTTCAGTGTGCTGTGGTTATAATAGAGTTGGATACAGAGAATGAAGAACATTAAGGCCAGTTCAATGTTTCTTGGAGTCTGACTTGTGTTTCTTTTGGAAAAAATTGGCTTTGAATCCAACAAATGAAATTCTTATAGGAGAGGACTGAGTAAGCTTTGGAAGTCTGTCGTTTCTGGTTTTCACACCTGTCATTCAGGCTTCAGATATCACAGGAGAAAGATTTGCAAAGCACAAATTAACACTGCATTCTGTGTTGTTACCAGGAGCCTCCATAAGCAGGGATGTGATGGTAATAAAAGAGCTATTTCCTCTTATGCTTCTCACTTCAAGCGCAATGTCTTTTCCATGTTTCACTTTGAACTCTATAAACTGCAAGTCTTTCTCAGTTTCTTGTTAATGATTTTTGAAGTCTTGTCTTCTTATTGTACTAATTCTGGGGGGAGAGTGATATGGTATAATGAACTGAATAGACTCAACCAGTGGCCTTCCCAGGAGGTGCTAGTGGTAAAGAAGCCTCCTGCCAATGCAAGAGACACAAGGATGCAGGCTTGATCCCTGGGTTGGAACAATTCCCTGGAGAACGGCAAGTCAACCCACTCCAGTATTCTTGCCTGGAGAATCCCATGGACAGAGGAGCCTGGTGGGCTGCAGTCCGTAGGGTCACACAGAGTCAGGCACAACTGAAGTGACCTAGCGTGCATACAGATTTAATCAGGCAAATTTAAATTTGGGTTTATAGAATTATAGCCTTGTGATTTGGGGCACTTTGAATTTTGTTATACTCACCACCAAAATAAGTATTACTATAACCTAGAGTGTAGAGCTGTGAGAATTAAATGATATAATGCATGAAAAAGGCCTAACACAGTGCCTGATCCATAGCAGGCAGGTAGTCAATGTCATCTATTATTAGTAGCCATTTTTCTCCTTCTTCAGTCCCTCTCAATGATGTGTTATCAGTTCTCCACATATGTTAGGTATTCATGCCTGCTCAGTAACTCACTACTTGAAAATCACATTGGCAATGTACCCAGCAGTCCTGTGAGGCGAGGAGAATAAAAGGCAAGATTGAAGGCATGAAGCCACCTCCACTCTGACTTAGTGGTTTGCTAAAAACACTTTGACAGCCTGCTTTGAACGTACTAGTAAAGCGATGCCTTACATTCATATCCTTATATGATTTATATTTTTGTTTAGCTTTTTTTTCTTTACTTTTTATGGTTTAAGTGCCTTCTCCTTTCAATTGATTCCATTTGAAAAGATGGTTTATTTTAAAGGAAAGTGCTTTGGTTGTTTCAAGGGTCTGCAGTATATCAAACACATCTCCAAGGCCAGTGGAGTGTGTTCCTCACACACATTAAATAAAGCTTCTAACAGGCTGTGTTACTGAGCTCACTCAGCTTGCTCTCCACAGCCAGTTTCAATTTCACTAAAAGGAAAGAATTGGTAATTAATTATCTAGGCCATGTAATGAGTTTCCATTACTTGGAATTCAATAAAGCTCTTTCATTGTGACCAGGCTGATCAATAGCACAGAAGGGCTAATAGAAACCACAGATACAGCGGGGATAATAGAATGGCTATAGGAAATGAGGCTGGGTCCCTGGAGCACGCTTTCTTCTCTCTAGGGAATGGAAGCTGCTCAGTAGCTTCTTTTTTTTTTTTTTAAGAAACACTCTGTGAGTCATTGTGAAATGAGTAGGCTATTGTATTACTGCACAAGCTAATGGAAATTACCTTCACAAAATCCATATGCGCTTGGAGCTGGAATGACTTTGGAGGTTATTTAGTTGTCTTGCTCATGGATCACCATGCTGTCTAGATGGCCACTTTTTTGTATCAACTAATATCATCTTTATCTTTAACACCAACCTCACCATTCCCTAACTGCCTCTGCTGGTTAGATAAAAAGGTATAATTGATTAAAAAAAAAAAAAAGCAACCAATCCTTGGAGTAGCAAGGCTTATGCAGTTGCCTACATAGAAAGATGTGAAAGACTAAAAAGACTGGAGGGGGGGAGTGGTGGTGGTGGTGGTGGTAATCGATTTCCTGTGGGATTTTAATCTGGAAGTAGGAGACAATGTAATTGTTTAACTGTGGTTTAAAACTGATAGACCCTACACAGCGTTGATTTGTGAGGAAGGGTTAGCACAATGATCAAATCACATTTGTAAGAATGCCACTTGCCCAAGAAAGGAAGACGATGCACTCCAACATTCTAATAGAGGCCAAAGGGCACATTGGATGCCTGAGAGTTTGCTCATTTCACTGCCAATGTATTGTGTTTTCCTATGAAAATTCTATTTTTCTTAAGAGATCTTGAGTAAGTTCTCTGTTCCTTTAAATCAAAGGATCCTAAGTAGAATGCTGGTCCAATTCCAGCATTTTTCAATCAATGAAGCCTATATTTTTCAATCAATGTAGGCAGTAGGGGTCTAGGTATATGTATATGAATGCGTGAGTGTGTGCTAAGTCGCTTCAGCCGTGTCTGACTCTTTGTGACCCTTTGAACTGTAGCCCACCAGGCTCCTCTGTCCATGGAATTCTCCAGGCAAGAATACTGGAGTGGGTTGCCATGCCCTCCTTCAGGGGTTGTTCCTGACTCAGATATCAAACCCATGTCTCCTGTGTCTCCTGCATTGCAGGTGGATTCTCTACTGTTGAGCCACCAGGGAAGCCCTATGTACATGCATAAATATAGGTATATTGAAAGCATTATAAAAGGTTGAAGGAAATTGTGTTGAGTTGAGAACCTGGCTGTGGNTTGTTCCTGACTCAGATATCAAACCCATGTCTCCTGTGTCTCCTGCATTGCAGGTGGATTCTCTACTGTTGAGCCACCAGGGAAGCCCTATGTACATGCATAAATATAGGTATATTGAAAGCATTATAAAAGGTTGAAGGAAATTGTGTTGAGATGAGAACCTGGCTGTGGCAGATTGTATTTTCCAAAGA
Organism: Neotragus moschatus; assembly: GCA_006410615.1. NCBI lineage: Eukaryota > Metazoa > Chordata > Mammalia > Artiodactyla > Bovidae > Neotragus > Neotragus moschatus. Next base: position 2,118,841 of record SJYA01002928.1, read on the forward strand.
TGACTGGAAACATTATCTCCTATCCTACATGCTCTTCAGCAATGTGACCTTGCACTCCGCTAGGAAGTGCAAGGACCTTGCACTTCCTAGCCCTCCACTAGGAAGTAGAGTGTATCTTCTCCCTCCCATGAATCTAGGAGGGCTCTCTGACTGCTCTGACCAATAGATACAGTATAAGTGACACCGTGCAGCTCCAGGCATAGCTCTTGATTGACCAGGCAACTTTGGCTTCCTCCTTCTTGGAAACTAGCAACATGTGAAAGTGTGGCTTCTTGGGACCACAATGCTGGGAGAAACCCAAACCACATGGAGAAACNCCAACTAAGTCAGCAAAGGATTTTGTTTAGCAGAATTCTGTTTAATAAGAAAGAGTTTTGATAAATAGTCTTTAAACTATTGATTTACCAATACTGCTCCTATCTCGACCCAAGGGGACATTGTTGATGCCACTTAGAATATTATAAACTCTCTGCCATATGCATGTTGTCTTGCCCATGCTTCAACCCTATCACCTTTCAGCAGATTGCTTTAGACAAGAGATCTCATGGGCAAGGAATCTGCAATGCATATAAGCTTACTTGCTGATTTAATACAAGAGAGTCCTAGATGTTGACCTTGTCTTGAGTTATTCTAACTTGGCAGGGCTGTAACACTGCAAAGACCTGCAAATCCCTTTTTAACAAGGCTACCTGAACCAAATGGCCCCAGTCCAAATACATGAAAATTTAAAGATGTCCAAGAGATCAGTGGCTTACAGTATTAAAGGGCAGGAAGACTGACGCTGCATTTAACTCAGTCTACTTGTTTATCCAGTCAAGGATTCTGTCTCCAAGCATAATAGCTGCTCTGTTATCACTTTATAAATTGCTGTGCATATTATTTCAATAATGAACTGGGAGAAGACATTCTGTTTGCAGATATTAAAGGCACAAAATGCCCTACTACAATCCCCAGATGTTCAATTATTTGAAAGAAATTATTTCTCCTCTAAGCAGTTGTATATTTAATTTTTCCAAAAACAGCCGGTAGAACAGATATTGTAATGTCTGTAGAGCCCACGGTCCTTGAAGTACCCACAGGTATTGCAGGCCAACCAGAGTGGTTCTCAAGGCAAGAGGCAGGCCAAGAACAGGATGCAGGTGCTCACAATTCTGCTTATGAGTGCTTTCTTTCATGGGGAAAAAAAATCCTATCATTTTCCAGGATGAGAGAGAAATTGGCAATACCTATCAACTTGGCACTCAGTAAGCCTAATTTGGCCAGATTTATAGTATACCTACTGCAGAAATGATCATATGCGCACATCATATACTGTGTCTAAAAGGGCAGCCTAACGCATACTTTGCTACTCTAACGATGGTGTACTGAGCGCAAGTGCTCTGTGAGTTTTGCGTGGAGAGTTTTCCCTTGGCAAACATTTCTACATTATGTGTTGAAAAATATCAGTTTTCAAAAGGAAAGCAAGCACGCAAATATTATATCTGCATCTGTCTGTCTGTCTGTCTGTCTATCTCTTCCTGTACCAGGGCATGTGAATTTAAACACTCGATAGCTCTATGGTATGTAGTGTTTTTTAGCACGGTCTAGACCGAACACTCCTGATAAGAAGCAAAGAAAAAAAAAAAGGATGCAAATAAAGGACTAAAGAAAGGCAGAAGCAAGGTTTTTAGAAAAAGAAATATGAGGCTTGGGTCATAAGCAGTGGTAAGCACCTACTGTGGATGCTCTGGTAAGTATCTTTATTAACTGAGCTCTAGTTTCCTCATTGTAACATGATCAAGTTTGAGTAGGTGATTTCTTAGCCTAGTAGGTATATAGTTAGCCTGATATTGTTGTTTAGCCATTGAGTAATGACTGACTTTTTTGTGGACCCCATGGACTGTAGCCCGATGGGCTCCTCTGTCCGTGGGATTCTCCAGGCAAGAATACTGGAGAGGGGTACCATTTCCTTCTCCAGGGGATTTTTCTGACCCAGGGATCAAAACCACATCTCCTGTGTTTCCCGCACTGGCAGGACAATTTACCACTGAGCCACCTGGGAAGCCCACAGTTTCTATAATAAGTATGATTGCTGTTGCTGCTGCTGGTAAGTCACTTCAGTCGTGTCCGACTCTATGTGACCCCATAGACAGGAGCCCACCAGGCTCCGCCGTCCCTGGGATTCTCCAGGCAAGAACCCTGGAGTGGGTTGCCATTTCCTTCTCCAATGCATGAAAGTGAAAAGTCAAGGTGAAGTCGCTCAGTCGTGTCCGACTCTTAGCGACCCCATGGACTATAGCCCACCAGGCTCCTCCATGCATGGGATTTTCCAGGCAAGAATACTGGAGTGGGGTGCCATTGCCTTCTCCGAATAAGTATGGTTAAACCAGAACAAACATACAGACAAACCTTTAAGTTTCTAATTCTGCACTCACATGTCCACCGGAATTCTCAAATTTAAATATGCCCATATTATGAAGAAGGAATAAAAACAGGTAATTGTGGGTTTCTAAAAGAGTTTTCCTGTGAAAAAGTGTTCAGGGCAGTACTGATGGTTGTGTGCAAATGAGGAAGGGAACGTGCTTTCATTCTGGGTTGGCAGATACCCCACCAAAAATGAAATAAAGGAGTAACTGATTCACTGAATAATCTGGACGCTACAGAATGCCAGCAGGAAGCAATGTAAATTTCCCTTCAAAATTCTTCTTAAGTTCCTTTAGTCACCCTCTGTGGATTAGTTCTTTTACTGCCCCTGGATGAACCCATAGGTAGGTCTTGCCCCTTAGATAATAAACAAACAGTCCCTTGTTTGGGGATTAAAACCTTAGTCTGATCTAATAATTATACAATTCCAGTCCAGAATATTAATCAAGACTTTACATGCCTATCCAGATAAGTCTTCTTCCTCCCCCCACCCCCAACTTGGGCCTGACCAAGAATCCAGGGAAAGGTCAGGGTCATTTCTTCACCTCTTCCTCTGGCTTTTGACCTCTCTGGCTTTGGAGGGGATGATGAGGGAAGTAATAGGGAATGGCAGAGTCTTATCTGCCTGGTACCTGTGGTAATACCAACGGGATACAGCAAGGTCCAAAAGATGAGTCTGTGTTTTAAACAATTTTTATGGATATCTAGGGGATCCACTTGGAGAAGGCAATGGCACCCCACTCCAGTACTCTATTTTTTTAAATGTATTTTTCTTTTTATTTATTTATTTTTAAATATGTTTATTTATTTTAATTGGAGGTTCATTACTTTACAATATTGTATTGGTTTTGCCATACATCAGCATGAATCCGCCACAGGTATACACGTGTTCCCCATCCTGAATCCCCCTCCCCCTTCCCTCCCTGTACCAGCCCTCTGGGTCATCCCAGTGCACCAGCCCCAAGCATCCAGTACCATGCATCAAACCTGGACTGGCAATTCGTTTCATATTTGATATGTTTCAGTGCCATTCTCCCAAATCATCCCACCCTCACCTTCTCCCACAGAGTCCAAAAGACTATTCTATACATCTATGTCTCTTTTGCTGTCTCGCATACAGGGTTATCGTTACCATCTTTCTAAATTCCATATATATGCGTTAGTATACTGTATTGGTGTTTTTCTTTCTGGCTTGCTTCACTCTGTATAATAGGCTCCAGTTTCATCCACCTCATTAGAACTGATTCAAATGTATTCTTTTTAATGGCTGAGTAATACTCCATTGTGTATATGTACAACTGCTTTAAAAAATGGGCCAAAGAACTAAATAGACATTTCTCCAAAGAAGACATACAGATGGCTAACAAACACATGAAAAGATGCTCAACATCACTCATTATCAGAGAAATACAAATCAAAACCACAATGAGGTGTTGTTTCACACCAGTCAGAATGGCTGTGATCCAAAAGTCTACAAGCAATAAATGTTGGAGAGGGTGTGGAGAAAAAGGAACCCTCTTACACTGTTGGTGGGAATGCAAACTAGTACAGCCACTATGGAGAACAGTGTGGAGATTGCTTAAAAAACTGGAAATAGAACTGCCTTATGACCCAGCAATCATTGCTGGGCATACACACTGAGGAAACCAGAATTGAAAGAGACACGTGTACTCCAATGTTCATCGCAGCACTGTTTATAATAGCCAGGACATGGAAGCAACCTAGATGTCCAGTACTCTTGCCTGGAAAATCCCATGGACAGAGGAGCCTGGCAGTCTTTAGTCCATGGGGTCGCTAAGAGTCAGACACGACTGAGCGACTTCACTTTGACTTTTCACTTCCATGCATTGGAGAAGGAAATGGCAACCCACTCCAGTGTTCTTGCCTGGAGAATCCCGGGGACAGGAGAGCCAGGTGGGCCGCCGTCTATGGGGTCGTACAGGGTTGGACATGACTGAAGCAACTCAGCAGCAGGGGATCCCCTGGCTCTTTTCCAACTGGGCACAATTCTCCACTCATGTGTTTCTTACAACTTAGTCACTTGGAGAGAGAGAAACAAGACTGATAGACAGGGATGGAGTTAGATTTAGAATTAGGGTTAGGGTTAGGGTTAGGTGAGAGAAAAGAAACTGAACCTGTCCCTGACTGTGTCCTCAGCATCTCAGCCTGAAGGGGGCCTGATCTAAGGGATGGAGCATTGTTTTTAATTGTGGTAACAACGTTTAACATGAGATGGACCTTTAAAATTTTTAAATGCCCAATGCAGTAAAGAATCCACCTGCAATGTGGGAGACCTGGGTTTGTTCCCTAGGTTGGGAAGATCCCCTGGGGAAGCGAAAGGCTACCCACTCCAGTATTCTGGCCTGGAGAATACAGTCCATGGGGTCACAAAAAGTCAGACACAATTCAGTGACTTTCACTTCACTTCACCTTAAGAAGGGGAAGAACACTACTCTGTGAATCCCCGGTGATTACTGAAGAAGCACATAAGGAATTCTGGGAGATACAAATTTGTAAGAAAGATTTTGAAAAGAGATGGTGGTCCTTTATCCCCATGTCATCTGCTGTGATGACTTGGAAATGAGTAGTTACAATGAGACAGCACATTGTTTGCATGCTTTGGAAAGGGAACATTTCTAATAATAACACTAGGACTAATGAGTTTCACATTAATTAATGAATGTGACAGCAGTTGAGTCTTATTCAAATAACATGAATACAAATAAAAACATGCCCAGGCTTGCTGGTCATACTGCTGCACCGAATGCTACGGTCTCTTAAATAGCTGGACCTGGGCCAACAAAATACCTGGAGTGCTTCACGGAATAATACTCAGCAGTGCACCAGTCAGCATCTGAAAAAAGGTGAGCTGTTCTTTTATGGCTTTAGGTACAAGTAGTGAAGTACAGGCTAGATGTCTATATTTGTGAAAGAAATGCTTCTCCTGTATTTTCCATGTAACTACAAAGCTCCCATTACTGATTCCTGCCCCCCTGCCCCTTCCAACAACATATTACTAATGCTGGGATCCTGAGATTTTCCTCAAAAAGTCAGTGAGTTCCTTGCAGACTAACCTCAAGGAGCAGGGTAGGTCCCCAGATGCCTGTTACAGAGCTCTGATATGTTCTGTAGCCCTCTATGGATACCTGGGCTTTGCTTAGACTTGCATGCTGTGCTATTACATCAGCATGTGGGTATGACCTGTGCTAGCAACCTTATGTGTGCCAACTTTTGCAAGAGTTTTTTCAACAATTGGGTGGGACTCAGTGAATAGAATTATAGCATCTAAATCATGTTTTATTTTGAGTATATATTCCCTCAACCTGCAGAATTTTGCCTCTGTATTACCAGAGAATTCTATGGATCCCTCCAACCTAAGGTGCCTAAGAGCAGAGTTTCTCAATTACGGCAGGGTTGATGTTTTGAGCAGGATGATTCTTGCTGTTGGTAGAGGCTCTTAGCATCCCCGGCCTCTGTTCTCCTGATGCCAGCACAACTCCCCCAAGTTATGATGACCAAACATGTTTTCAGAAATGACCAGATGCTTCCTGGGGAGCCAAATCATCCCTTACCCCCATTTGGGGACCACTGCCACAGAAAGAGCCCTCTCTCCCTTTCTAGGCCCAAGCCTTGAAAATGCCTTGAATATGACTCACATGTGGTAGCAAACCTGGAAATAACCCCAGGGACCTTTCTAGAGTCCAATTTTAAGCTGACATGTGAGTGTTGCCAGTTTTCAGAAAGAATACACTTTAACAGTTGCATTGAAATAGAAAATACAGTTTTAAGTAGACAATGGTGGTTTTAAAAGAGCAGGTGCATTTTAATACCATGCTTCTATTTTATAGTGATACGTGTGAATTGAAAGTGAAAGTGTTAGTCACTCAGTTGTGTCCAGCTCTTTGCAGCCCCATGGACTATAACTCACCAGGCTCCTCTGTACATGGAATTCTCCAGATAAGAATACTGGAGTGGGTTGTCATTCACTTCTTCAGGGGATCTTCCCAACCCAGGGATCGAACTCATGTCTCCTTCATTGCAGGCAAATTCTTTACCATCTGAGCCACCAAGGAAGCCCCTTTCCAGTGATAACAACTCCAATAATGCTAATAGTTTAATGATTCATATATCACTATTAATAAAACTGCCCAGTAAGATGCGTAAGGCAATCTTTTATAATGACAAAATGTGAAAAAATGCATAAAATAAAATAGTTGTACTTGGGATTTTGTTCAAGGGTGAAAACCTAATTTAACAGTTATAGGAATAGAGATAAGTGATATGTAGAGAGGGAAAAAAGCAACAGGAAAAATTTAATAGTTACAGGAATAGAGTTAGATAATAGGCAGAGAAAGAGAATAGAAGGGCAAAGTGATCCAAAATAAGTAATTTCAACAGAAAATGGTCTCAGTACTCCAAAGTGAGAACCATTGAACACAGCTGAGAATTTGGTTTTCAACCACCTTCTTTTTGAGGAAGAACATTTAATGAGTGTCTGTAAATGCATTGCCTATGATATCTAACTGGTGACTCCCGTCCCAAAGCCTGGAACATTTAGAGCTGCCTTTTAAAAATTATTTTCTCAAAATAATGGTAAGTGAAGAAAGTGGTGTGCTGATGATCAGAAATCCTATGAACACAAAAAGAATAAAATGGAAAATAAATCAAAATGATGAGAGTGTTCTGATCTCTTTCCTGTCTCACTCTCAAAAGCAATATTAATCTACCCACACTCTGTGGTGATCATTTAACCACTGTGAAATTTGTAGTCATAATGGTTTGTAAGAAATACCATTAATGTTTTCAGAGACAAGGAATATGTTTAATTAAAAAAAAACCCAAGCTTACCATCTCAGCCAAAAGAAGCTGCTTTTCTTTAATACAGGAAATTAAAAAATTTTTGCCAAAAGCATGCTTGCAGGTTGAATCATTTATTTTCCTCTGAAGCATTTCTGAAAATATTTGCCTTTCTAATAATAGTTAATTAACTTGAATGCGCTCTTATTACGGCTGTATCTTGGCCTCTGCATAAATTTTTAGAGGGCTATCTGCTTAGTGTCCCCAGAATTTATCTGACAGCCATAAAGTTATTAGGAGTAGGAGAATTGCTTACTTAATGTGAATAAAAATACTTCATGGGCTGATATAAATCATTGTTCTCCAATTCTCCCATTTAAAATGATTTAAGAAGTTGGTATTTTATTTTCATATGAAGATTTTATTCAGATATATTCTAATGCTATAGGACTAGGAAGCTGAAAATCTTGAAGCTCACTTTCAAGCAAGGAGTGTGGTTTGATGTGAAAAGACATTAAATTTATCATGGATCATGGACATGAATATAAGCGCCATCTCTTCCATGTATTTTCTGTGGATGGTAGAAAGGACACTGCCATGTTGTACAACTCTAGGAATATTTCCCCCNAGTATACTGTATTGGTGTTTTTCTTTCTGGCTTGCTTCACTCTGTATAATAGGCTCCAGTTTCATCCACCTCATTAGAACTGATTCAAATGTATTCTTTTTAATGGCTGAGTAATACTCCATTGTGTATATGTACAACTGCTTTAAAAAATGGGCCAAAGAACTAAATAGACATTTCTCCAAAGAAGACATACAGATGGCTAACAAACACATGAAAAGATGCTCAACATCACTCATTATCAGAGAAATACAAATCAAAACCACAATGAGGTGTTGTTTCACACCAGTCAGAATGGCTGTGATCCAAAAGTCTACAAGCAATAAATGTTGGAGAGGGTGTGGAGAAAAAGGAACCCTCTTACACTGTTGGTGGGAATGCAAACTAGTACAGCCACTATGGAGAACAGTGTGGAGATTGCTTAAAAAACTGGAAATAGAACTGCCTTATGACCCAGCAATCATTGCTGGGCATACACACTGAGGAAACCAGAATTGAAAGAGACACGTGTACTCCAATGTTCATCGCAGCACTGTTTATAATAGCCAGGACATGGAAGCAACCTAGATGTCCAGTACTCTTGCCTGGAAAATCCCATGGACAGAGGAGCCTGGCAGTCTTTAGTCCATGGGGTCGCTAAGAGTCAGACACGACTGAGCGACTTCACTTTGACTTTTCACTTCCATGCATTGGAGAAGGAAATGGCAACCCACTCCAGTGTTCTTGCCTGGAGAATCCCGGGGACAGGAGAGCCAGGTGGGCCGCCGTCTATGGGGTCGTACAGGGTTGGACATGACTGAAGCAACTCAGCAGCAGGGGATCCCCTGGCTCTTTTCCAACTGGGCACAATTCTCCACTCATGTGTTTCTTACAACTTAGTCACTTGGAGAGAGAGAAACAAGACTGATAGACAGGGATGGAGTTAGATTTAGAATTAGGGTTAGGGTTAGGGTTAGGTGAGAGAAAAGAAACTGAACCTGTCCCTGACTGTGTCCTCAGCATCTCAGCCTGAAGGGGGCCTGATCTAAGGGATGGAGCATTGTTTTTAATTGTGGTAACAACGTTTAACATGAGATGGACCTTTAAAATTTTTAAATGCCCAATGCAGTAAAGAATCCACCTGCAATGTGGGAGACCTGGGTTTGTTCCCTAGGTTGGGAAGATCCCCTGGGGAAGCGAAAGGCTACCCACTCCAGTATTCTGGCCTGGAGAATACAGTCCATGGGGTCACAAAAAGTCAGACACAATTCAGTGACTTTCACTTCACTTCACCTTAAGAAGGGGAAGAACACTACTCTGTGAATCCCCGGTGATTACTGAAGAAGCACATAAGGAATTCTGGGAGATACAAATTTGTAAGAAAGATTTTGAAAAGAGATGGTGGTCCTTTATCCCCATGTCATCTGCTGTGATGACTTGGAAATGAGTAGTTACAATGAGACAGCACATTGTTTGCATGCTTTGGAAAGGGAACATTTCTAATAATAACACTAGGACTAATGAGTTTCACATTAATTAATGAATGTGACAGCAGTTGAGTCTTATTCAAATAACATGAATACAAATAAAAACATGCCCAGGCTTGCTGGTCATACTGCTGCACCGAATGCTACGGTCTCTTAAATAGCTGGACCTGGGCCAACAAAATACCTGGAGTGCTTCACGGAATAATACTCAGCAGTGCACCAGTCAGCATCTGAAAAAAGGTGAGCTGTTCTTTTATGGCTTTAGGTACAAGTAGTGAAGTACAGGCTAGATGTCTATATTTGTGAAAGAAATGCTTCTCCTGTATTTTCCATGTAACTACAAAGCTCCCATTACTGATTCCTGCCCCCCTGCCCCTTCCAACAACATATTACTAATGCTGGGATCCTGAGATTTTCCTCAAAAAGTCAGTGAGTTCCTTGCAGACTAACCTCAAGGAGCAGGGTAGGTCCCCAGATGCCTGTTACAGAGCTCTGATATGTTCTGTAGCCCTCTATGGATACCTGGGCTTTGCTTAGACTTGCATGCTGTGCTATTACATCAGCATGTGGGTATGACCTGTGCTAGCAACCTTATGTGTGCCAACTTTTGCAAGAGTTTTTTCAACAATTGGGTGGGACTCAGTGAATAGAATTATAGCATCTAAATCATGTTTTATTTTGAGTATATATTCCCTCAACCTGCAGAATTTTGCCTCTGTATTACCAGAGAATTCTATGGATCCCTCCAACCTAAGGTGCCTAAGAGCAGAGTTTCTCAATTACGGCAGGGTTGATGTTTTGAGCAGGATGATTCTTGCTGTTGGTAGAGGCTCTTAGCATCCCCGGCCTCTGTTCTCCTGATGCCAGCACAACTCCCCCAAGTTATGATGACCAAACATGTTTTCAGAAATGACCAGATGCTTCCTGGGGAGCCAAATCATCCCTTACCCCCATTTGGGGACCACTGCCACAGAAAGAGCCCTCTCTCCCTTTCTAGGCCCAAGCCTTGAAAATGCCTTGAATATGACTCACATGTGGTAGCAAACCTGGAAATAACCCCAGGGACCTTTCTAGAGTCCAATTTTAAGCTGACATGTGAGTGTTGCCAGTTTTCAGAAAGAATACACTTTAACAGTTGCATTGAAATAGAAAATACAGTTTTAAGTAGACAATGGTGGTTTTAAAAGAGCAGGTGCATTTTAATACCATGCTTCTATTTTATAGTGATACGTGTGAATTGAAAGTGAAAGTGTTAGTCACTCAGTTGTGTCCAGCTCTTTGCAGCCCCATGGACTATAACTCACCAGGCTCCTCTGTACATGGAATTCTCCAGATAAGAATACTGGAGTGGGTTGTCATTCACTTCTTCAGGGGATCTTCCCAACCCAGGGATCGAACTCATGTCTCCTTCATTGCAGGCAAATTCTTTACCATCTGAGCCACCAAGGAAGCCCCTTTCCAGTGATAACAACTCCAATAATGCTAATAGTTTAATGATTCATATATCACTATTAATAAAACTGCCCAGTAAGATGCGTAAGGCAATCTTTTATAATGACAAAATGTGAAAAAATGCATAAAATAAAATAGTTGTACTTGGGATTTTGTTCAAGGGTGAAAACCTAATTTAACAGTTATAGGAATAGAGATAAGTGATATGTAGAGAGGGAAAAAAGCAACAGGAAAAATTTAATAGTTACAGGAATAGAGTTAGATAATAGGCAGAGAAAGAGAATAGAAGGGCAAAGTGATCCAAAATAAGTAATTTCAACAGAAAATGGTCTCAGTACTCCAAAGTGAGAACCATTGAACACAGCTGAGAATTTGGTTTTCAACCACCTTCTTTTTGAGGAAGAACATTTAATGAGTGTCTGTAAATGCATTGCCTATGATATCTAACTGGTGACTCCCGTCCCAAAGCCTGGAACATTTAGAGCTGCCTTTTAAAAATTATTTTCTCAAAATAATGGTAAGTGAAGAAAGTGGTGTGCTGATGATCAGAAATCCTATGAACACAAAAAGAATAAAATGGAAAATAAATCAAAATGATGAGAGTGTTCTGATCTCTTTCCTGTCTCACTCTCAAAAGCAATATTAATCTACCCACACTCTGTGGTGATCATTTAACCACTGTGAAATTTGTAGTCATAATGGTTTGTAAGAAATACCATTAATGTTTTCAGAGACAAGGAATATGTTTAATTAAAAAAAAACCCAAGCTTACCATCTCAGCCAAAAGAAGCTGCTTTTCTTTAATACAGGAAATTAAAAAATTTTTGCCAAAAGCATGCTTGCAGGTTGAATCATTTATTTTCCTCTGAAGCATTTCTGAAAATATTTGCCTTTCTAATAATAGTTAATTAACTTGAATGCGCTCTTATTACGGCTGTATCTTGGCCTCTGCATAAATTTTTAGAGGGCTATCTGCTTAGTGTCCCCAGAATTTATCTGACAGCCATAAAGTTATTAGGAGTAGGAGAATTGCTTACTTAATGTGAATAAAAATACTTCATGGGCTGATATAAATCATTGTTCTCCAATTCTCCCATTTAAAATGATTTAAGAAGTTGGTATTTTATTTTCATATGAAGATTTTATTCAGATATATTCTAATGCTATAGGACTAGGAAGCTGAAAATCTTGAAGCTCACTTTCAAGCAAGGAGTGTGGTTTGATGTGAAAAGACATTAAATTTATCATGGATCATGGACATGAATATAAGCGCCATCTCTTCCATGTATTTTCTGTGGATGGTAGAAAGGACACTGCCATGTTGTACAACTCTAGGAATATTTCCCCCATTTGAGTCTTTACAAAAACACTGTCCCATGAGGTATTTGGGAGAAATATCAATAACCTCAGTACGCAGATGACACCACCCTTATGGCAGAAAATGAAGAGGAACTAAAGAGCCTCTTGATGAAAGTGAGAGAAGAGTGAAAAAGTTGGCTTAAAGCTCAACATTCAGAAAACTAAGATCATGGCATCCAGTCCCATCACTTCATGGAAAATAGATGGGGAAAAGGTGGAAACAGTGACAGACTTTATATTCTTGGGCTCCAAAATCACTGCAGATGGTAACTGCAGCCATGAAATTAAAAGATGCTTGCTCCTTGGAAGAAAAGCTATGACCAACCTAGACAGCAGGGACATTATTCTGCTGACAAAGGTCCATCTAGTCAAAGTTATGGTTTTTCCAGTAGTCATGTATGGATGTGAGAGTTGGAACATAAAGAGAGCTGAGCACTGAAGAACTGATGCTTTTGAACTGTGGTTTGGAGAAGACCCTTGAGAATCTGTTGGGCTGCAAGGAGATTCAACCAGTCCATCCTAAAGGAGATAAGTCCTGAATATTCATTGGAAGGATTGATGCTGATGCTGAAACTCCAATATTTTGACAACTTGATGTGAAGAACTGACTCATTTGAAAAGACCCCAATGCTGGGCAAGATTGAAGGCAGGAGGAGAAGGGGATGACAGAGGATGAGACGGTTGGAAGGCATCACCACCTTGATGGACATGAGTTTGAGCAAGCTTCCAGAGTTGGTGATGGACAGGGAGGCCTGGCATGCTACAGTCCATGGGATCTGAAGGACTCAGACACGACTAAGTGACTGAACTGATGAGGTATTTGAATCAACAGTGCTCATTCTCTGAGACTTTGTATCAGGCTAGTTTTTCTAGGTCTCCCTGGGGATTCTTGACATAGAATATAGTCTGCGCATCAATTGTATAATCTTGTTTTTGTGACCTTTTATTTTGATATCATTTTAAACTTATAGGAAAGCTACAAATATAGTGGAAAACACTCATAAATATCCCTCACTCAGACACCCTAGTTATTGACATTTTATCCAATTTGCTTTGTCATCGTCTATCTCTTTTCTTCCCCTACATCTTCATAAACATGTATACCACTTTTTTGTCTGAACCATTTGAGAGTAGATTGAAACATGATGTCTTTTACCACCAAATATCTTAGTGTATATTAGTTAAAAGAAATCATTCTCTTATATAATTTCAGTACAATTGTGGAAATCATTACAGTAAAATTTACAAAATATTACTATCTAAGTTGTATATTATTAAAATTTCAGCCATTGTCTCATTAAATAATTTTACAGAGAAAAAAACTGTGGACAGAATTCCATCATGAATTGCATCTAGTTATTGTGTCTTGTCCACTTTATTCTGGAATAGTTTCTTGGTTTTTGTGACCTTGACATATTTTTTGATGACGGACGGCCATTCTGACCAGTGTGAAGTGATACCTCCATGTAGTTTTGATTTTCATTTTTCAAATAATTAGTGATGTTGAGCATCTTTTCATTTTCTAAATGTTTTAAAAGTTGTATATCTAGTTATCAAATTTGCTAAATAAAATATATTTTCTCTTTCTGAAAAATGCAGCATCAGAATTACAAATAAAGGCATCAAGACAAAACTTTAGTATGACTAAAAATTAATGAAAAGAAGCACCTGAAGCTGGCTGGATTTATTGTTATGCACATACCTGAGTTTTCTCTTGATTGTACAGTGATGTTTCCCCCATGGAAACAGGCCCGGAGGAAAGAGATTTGGTAACCAATTTAGGGGGTTATCCTAAAAATTACAAGGGAGAGAGCAGGGAAATTGAGACAAGAAGGGGAAAAAAGCCAAAAGATGTGTGTTTTTAATTAGCCTACCATGGCGGACAAGTGGGCCTCAGTCCACCTTGGAGAAGTATCTTTAAGAAGCCAACTTTTGCCTTTGTACATGATCGTGATGAAGTTGTTTCTCTTTAATATATAGTTCAATTACAGGAAATCAATTTTCTATGCTGGAAGCATGTTTGAAGGTTGGTTAGTTTATTTTCCTCTGAAGCATTTTGGAAACTCTTTCTTTCTTATAATAGCTGATTAACCTGAACGCATTTTCATTGGTGTCCTTCATTAGTCTGGTCCACGTCTAAGAATTGTTTCACAGTGACATGGGGAAGCTGGGGGAATTTATTCATCAATTTTGACTCTCTCTTTGGTTGGTGATTGTTTGGGAGAGTATTAAATTCCCCATTGTTTGGGACTGTTCTGTGCACTGTCTGAACAAGGTCCCGTAACAGTAGACCAAGATCTCACTAGAGAAGAAGGAAGTTACAAGCCTTTGAGTTGACATTCCCCCCACCCCCCACCACTTTTTATAATCAGGTTTGTCGTATCATGTTTAATATCCAGAGTAATAAGCTAAATGCATTTTAAGTCCAAAATTGTTATATTTTTCATTAATGATGAAATTTAAAGTAAACATAAAATTAAAGTGTTATTTACAGGTTTTTAAGTACTTAAAAAACATTTAACTGACAAGACAAAATACAAGTTTTCTTAAATTAACATCAAAATATGAAATACAAACATTTACAAATGAAATTAGGACATTCCCTAATTCCATATACAAACATAAACTCAAGATGGATCAAAGACCTGAATGTAAGGCCAAACACTATAAAACTCTTAGAGGAAAGCATAGAACACTCTTTGGCATAAGTTATAGCAATATCTTTTTTGACCCACCTCCTACAGTAATGAAAATTAAAACAAAAATAAATGGAACCTAATTAAACATTTTTTGCACAGCAAAGAAACCATAAACATAAGACAAAAAGACACCCCTTAGAATGGGAGAATATTTGTAAATGAAGGAACCAGCAAAGGATTAATCTCTAAAATATATAAGCAGCTTGTGTAGCTCAATATCAGAAAACCAAACAACCTAGTCAAAAAATGGGAGAAAGATCTAAATAGGCATTTCTCCAAAGAAGACATACAGATGGCCAATAAACACATGAAAAGATACTCAATATCACTAATTAGTAGAGAAATGCAAATCAGAATTACCATGAGCTATCACCTCACACTGGCCAGAATGCCATCATCAAAAAATCTACAAACGATAAATGCTGGAGAGAGTGGGGAGAAAAGTGAACCCTCTTACTCTGTTGGTGGAAATGTAAATTGGTACAGCTACTATAGGGAATAGTATGGAGGTTCCCCCCAAGAATAAAAATAGAACTACCATGCTCCGCTGCTGCCAAGTTGCTTCAGTTGTGTCCAACTCTTTGTAACCATATGGACGGCAGCCTGCCAGGTTCCTCTGTCCATGGGCTTCTCCAGGCAAGAATACTGGAGTGAGTTGCCATTTCCTCCCGCAGGAGAGCTACAGTATGACCCAGTAATCCCAATCCTGGGCATATACCCGGAGAAAACCATATTTAGAAGATATATGAGCCGCAGTGTTCACAGCAGTACTATTTAGAATAGATTGCAGACAATCTAAATGTCCATCAGCAAAAGAACTGATAAAGAAGACATGGCACACATGTACAATGGGATATTATGCTCAGCTGTAAGGACGAACAAAGTAATACACAATATTGTAAAGCAACTACAATAACAGTTAATTTAAGAAAGCAAACTTAGCAAAGGTAAAATCAATGTAGTTCTATATTCTAAAAACAAAATTAAGGAAAAAAATTATATAATATTTTTACAGTAATGTAAAGATATCAAATACAAGGAGTAAATCTGTCCAAAGATCGTCAAAAAATTCTACACAGAGAACTATAAAAGATTATTGATATGTTTTAAAATAACAGCTATTGTCTGTTGTGAATGATGCTGCTATGAACTAGGTGTACAAGTGTCTGTTCAAGTCCTGCTTTCAGTTCTTTAGGCATAGACCCAAGAGGTGGAATCTTGGGATCATATAGTAATTCTGTTTTTATATTTTTGAGGAACATTCATTCTGTTTTCCACAGGGAATGCACCATTTTGCTTTCCACAGAGATTGCAGAGGGGTTCCAATTTCTCCACATCCTCGTCAATGCTTGTTATTTTCTGTTGGAAACTAGCAATTTTAAATATGATGAGGAAAGAAAGCTTTACTGGATAGATGAAATTTGAGTAAAAACTTTAAGAAAGTGAGGGTATGTGCCATATAGTTCTCTGGGAAGACCAGGTAAATGATACGAAGAGAGAAGAGAAAGAAGCACAGAAATGAAGAGTTATGTAAACTAAGAAGAGAGGAGAAAAAGATGGCGCTTGCCAGATATGAAGTCAGTAGTAATGATTGTCTATTGATTTATCATAATGGTGATCACTGGTGGCCTTGACAACATCTGATTCAGAGCAGCTTGAGCACAGAGTCCACTAGAGTGGATGTGCCTACATGGAAAGCGCTGAGAATGTATTTTTAAGAAGCTTGGTTGTAAAAAGGGAGACGGTGATAGTGAGGCAGCTGAAGAGCTGTGTTTTTTTTTTCAAGACTGCAGTGTCTTGAGCATGTGTAATTGTTGATGACAAGAAGGAAATAGAGAGAGAGAGGCTGTGGCCAACCATATTGAAAAATGAGAAGTAAGTCAATGAGGTAAATAGGTTTCTGGGATGATGGGAGACATTGGGATCCAGGTAAGCCTTTAATGGAAAGTAGTAGAAGAGAAATTGGGTGTGGTTGAAGGGAATCTACGTAGCAGACTTTTGATGGTTCTTTCGATGATGACATCTGTTTCATTGTGAGATAGGGTGAGCTCATCATCTCAGACTGATAGAGCTGGTGGGATTGAATACTTAAGAGGAGGAGACAAAAAGTTTGTGAATTTCTTTTGTGGACTTGACTAGAAAATAATGAAAGTATTATTTGTGAGCAACATTGAGAATACATTTGAGATCAGATATAAATATATATTTATGAAAGAAAGTGTTAGTTGCTCAGTCATGTCCAACTCTTTGTGGCCCCATAGACTGTAGCCTGCCAGAATCCTCTGTCCATGGAATTTCCCAGGCAAGAATATGGAGTGGGTTGCCATTTCCTTCTCCAAGGGATCTTCCTGACCCAAGGATCAAACCTGAGACTCCCACATTGCGGGCAGATTCTTTACTGTCTGAGCCATTGGGGAAGGTAATTGTTTAATACAGGATTATTTTTATAGGAAAATCATACTTCAATTAATCACTTCTATGTACTCAATCATGTTCAAAGAAAGTGTTGCTTCATGCATCCCTAACTTGAATTAGGAACTTCTGTTTCTAATGACAGCTACCTGAATTGGAGGCAAAATGTCCAGAAAGAAAGAATCTGATTCAGTAGGCTTGATTTGTTTAAACCCTATCAGGAAAAAGTATGGGAATGTGAACTTATGTGAAGCACAAATGTGAACTTAAGAGAAGGAAGAGTGCTTAAATTCATAATAAACAATTCAAAATGTAAATGAGTATTTACCAGTTTAGAAATGACGCTTTGGAAATACCTCAGTTCTCTGTGCTGCTGTAGGAATTTCTCGGTGAAAGACTGAACCAGCAATTACAAACTTTACAGATGAGGAATGCACATGTCCCCTGCCTGGTATCTGTTGCAATTGCCCTTTATTCAATCACCCACAGCTGGAGTAATTGGATCTTTAGGTACAGGTTAATGGGATAATTAGGCAAACACGATCAAACTTGTATACGATGAGGAAATGGATGGCTGCTGTCTCCCAGCCTCCTGTTGTACACTGTGCTCGTGCAACCTGTTCTTCATTTCTATGGGCAATAAAGTAGGAGATGGATTAGCTGCAAGTGATTTCGTCTGTCTGTAAGGGGAAGTGTGGTTTGATTTAAATGAATTTTTTTTAAGAGGCAGCTACTGGAATAACTAGCTGGAGACGAAATGGATGAGGTATGCTTGCTTCATAAGCCAATGTCATTTGGCCCTAGTATCTCACAGAATCCTTTGAATGCCATTTTCTTCCTAGTATATTAATAAGATACTCATCCATAGAGCGTTTTATGGTCATAGGCCTTACAGAGAAAATAGAAAATGGTATGATTTCATGGAGGAACGTAACAGGAAGCATATACCCAGCAGTGATCTCCCAAATAGACTAAAGCCAGCACAATAGGAAAGGTCTACGACATTGTCTTCTGAAAACCAACGTGATTTGATCTATTTTTTTCATGGTTATTTCTGCACGTTCTCACTGGTTAGTTCTCTTGTGTTATGGGACAGCTTGGGAAATTTGAGAACTGACTTCCAGAGATAGACCGACTTTAGGAGCACAAATATCATTCAAGGAATAAAGAGCTTGTACCAGCAAGCATAATCTGCTCTGCTATTGAACCACTCCCCCTCCTTGTTTCACAAGCCCACTGTGAGAATTGTTAAGTGACTTGTATCCAAATGACCACAATGGATTGTACTGCTATATAAACTGGCTGATGCTCTTCTACCTTTTTCTGATAACATAGATTTGCTTGTCAGATTAACTTGCTGAGTGCTCATGTATGGGACTGTAATATGGAAGAGAGAGGAAAGTCTGATAATTCTAACAAACTCGGTTAAGGAAGATGCTGAGATATAGATATCAAGCTTAGACTCATCTTCTGGAGCAAGCATTTGGGTGATTTGGGCACCACATACAACTTTCATGTCTGCCTCTGCCTAGGGTCCATCTTACTTTTGCAAACATATAGTGAATTCAAATGAGAACACTTTATTATTTTTTAAAATAGTATTTTCATTTTAGGACAGTTTTAGGCTTACAGAATTATTCTGAAGACAGTACAGTGAGTTCTCGTATACTCATAGTTTCCCCTATTAACATCTTATATAACACTATTATATACATACAGCATAACTGTTACAATTGATGAGCCATATTTATATGCTAAATATTAACTAAAGCATGTAAGTTTTTCAGATTTCTGCAGGTTTTTTCCTTTTTTCCTTCTGTTTTTGCTGCTTTGTCTTTTCTGTTCTAGGATCCCATCTAGGGTACCACACTGCATTTAGTTGACAAGTTTTTTTTTTTTTCAATTAATTTATTTGTTAATTGAAGGATACTTGCTTTACAGAATTTTGTTGTTTCCTGTCAAACCTCAACATGAATCAGCCATAAGTATACATATATTCTGTCCCTTTTGAACCTCCCTCCTACGTCCCTCCCCATCTCACCCATCTAGGTTGATACAGAGCCCCTGTTTGTACTTCCTGAGACATATAGCAAATTCCTGTTGGCTATCCATTTTACACGTGGTAATGTAAGTTTCCATGTTACTTTCTCCATATATCTCACCCTCTCTCCCCATGTCCATAAGTCTATTCTCTATGTTTGTTTCTCCATGGCTGCCCTGCAAATAAATTCTTTAGTACCATTTTTCTGGATTCTGAATATATGTGTTAGTATGCAATATTAATCTTTCTCTTTCTGACTTCCTTCTGTATAATTTGTTTTAGGCTCCTCTTGGTTGTGACAGTTTCTCAGGCTTTTCCTGCTTTTAATTGACCTTGGCAGTTTTGTGGAGAGCTGGTCAGGTACTTTGTAGGGTGTCCCTCAGTTGGATGCTGTCTGATGTTTTTCTTATGATTAAACTGCAGTTGTGGGTTTTGGGGAAGAAATCCACAGAGATGAAGTGCCACTCTTAACACATCATATCAAGGGTACACTCTCAATATTACTTGTCACCATTGATGTTGACTTTGATTACTTGACTTGAAGTAACGTTTTTGAATTCTCTACTATAAAGTTACTTTCCCTGCCCTTTCCATACTGTGCTCTTTCGAAAAAGTCACCTCGTACAGTTCACATTTAAAGAGTGGGGAGCTATGTTTGATCTTTAGTATGAAAGAGCTACATAAATTATTTCTGCACAGGAATATTTTTCTGTTCTTTACCATTTATTCAATCATTAATCAAATCAATATTTATTTTATACTTTGAGATAAAAGTCCAACACTACCTTATTTTCTTGATCCAATTGTTCTAGGTTGGGCCCTTGGGAGTTCTTTCCATCAGTTTCTGTGTTCCTTTGATGCATTCCCATTATTGTGGAGGCTTTTATATTTGTTAGTTTATTTTTAGCACTTTCTAGAAATCTGTATGCAGGTCAGGAAGCTACAGTTAGAACTGGACATGGAACAACAGACTGGTTCCAAATAGGAAAAGGAGTACATCAAGGCTATATATTGTCACCCTGCTTATTTAACTTATATGCAGAGTACCTCATGAGAAACGCCGGCCTGGAAGAAACACAAGCTGGAATCAAGATTGCTGGGAGAAATATCAATCACCTCAGATATGCAGATGACACCACCCTTATGGCAGAAAGTGAAGAGGAACTAAAAAGCCTCTTGATGAAAGTGAAAGAGGAGAGTGAAAAAGTTGGCTTAAAGCTCAACATTCAGAAAACTAAGATCATGGCATCCGGTCCCATCACTTCATGAGAAATAGATGGGGAAACAGTGGAAACAGTGTCAGACTTTATTTTTGGGGGCTCCAAAATCACTGCAGATGGTGACTGCAGCCATGAAATTAAAAGACACTTACTCCTTGGAAGAAAAGTTATGACCAACCTAGATAGCATATTGAAAAGCAGAGACATTACTTTGCCAACAAAGGTCAATCTAGTCAAGGCTATGGTTTTTCCAGTGGTCATGTGTGGATGCGAGAGTTGGACTGTGAAGAAAGCCGAGCAATGAAGAATTGATGCTTTTGAACTGTGGTGTTGTAGAAGACTCTTGAGAGTCCCTTGGACTGCAAGGAGATCCAACCAGTCCATTCTGAAGGAGATCAGCCCTGGGATTTCTTTGGAAGGAATGATGCTAAAGCTGAAGCTCCAGTACTTTGGCCACCTCATGCGAAGAGTTGACTCATTGGAAAAGACTCTGATGCTGGGAGGGATTCGGGGCAGGAGGAGAAAGGGATGACCGAGGATG
Organism: Neotragus moschatus; assembly: GCA_006410615.1. Classification (NCBI taxonomy): domain Eukaryota; kingdom Metazoa; phylum Chordata; class Mammalia; order Artiodactyla; family Bovidae; genus Neotragus; species Neotragus moschatus. Next base: position 2,139,856 of record SJYA01002928.1, read on the forward strand.
AGATGGCTGAATGGCATCACTGACTCAATGGACGTGAGTCTGAGTGAACTCTGGGAGTTGGTGATGGACAGGGAGGCCTGGCGTGCTGCGATTCATGGGGTCGCAAATAGTTGGACACGACTGAGCAACTGAACTGGACTGAACTGAACTGAACGTTCCGACACTCCGTGTGATGCTCCATGTGTCTTTCCTTCTCCAGTCTTAGAAACAGCTATTTCTCCCAGGAACCTTTTATTAGAGAACAGTACTAGAAACGTAGATTTGGGCACTAGGTGTGCTTGTTGGTACTGGGCTGTCATTGCTTCTAGGCCTTCTTGGCTGTCAGAAGGAAATACATGTATGTGTAGTTATTATAGGTGTGTGTGTATTGGCACACATACATATATACATATGTGCATATATACACTTCTGCATGAGTGCGTGCTAAGTTGCTTCAGTCTTGTCCAACTCTGTGCAGCTCTATGGACTGCAGCCTGCAGGCTCCTCTGTCCATGGGATTCTCCAGGCAAGAATACTGCAATGAGTTTCCATTTCCTCCTCCAGGGGATCATCTCAACCCGGGGATTTGGATCAAGTCTACCTGAATGGGCAGGTGGATTCTTTACCACTGGTGCCACCTGGAAAGCTCATATACATTTATATGGGTATACATATACATTTCTCTAAATATTTCTATATGTAACCATCTGTGTCTGAGATCATACTGATGTATTAACTCTAATCCATTATACCACATGAGTCACTATAATTCTTCCTCTTTCTTATTTGTAGCCTTCTACTCTAACAGTGAGAAACCTGAATCCCATCATCTGCCATCTATTTACTTGAGCTGTTCAATTTCAGTGTATATGTGTAAGAATATCAGAATTGTTAACATGTCTTCCAGTTAGAAAAACTTCATCACCTATGTACAGTTCCTTTGCCTTAATTCTTTTTTTTTTGTTGTTTGTTTTTTTTGTTAATTTTAATTTTTTAGTTTGTTTTGGACATGAATTCTTATAGACTCAGTTCATTTCTAAAGTTACTTAGGGTAGCACCTTATTCTCACCTTTTCTATTTCTGTTTAACATTGAGTATCAGAGTAATCAGTACTGTATTAAGAAGATTGTTCTAAGCTTAACACCAAAAGATTTCAGAAGTTCCTCTCCTTGAATTAGATGCTTATACTCTATTGTGATCACTCTGTGCCCATCTCAAATCTCCTTCATCATTCAGTAGCCAGTAATATTTGGATATAAACAGAAAGGGCTGCATCTTCCCATGATCACATTGACTTTCTGCTAAGTCACTTCAGTTGTTTCCAACTCTGTGCAACCCCATATACGGCAGCCCACCAGGCTCCCCCGTCCCTGGGATTCTCCAGGCAAGAACACTGGAGTGGGTTGCCATTTCCTTCTCCAATGCATGAAAGCAAAAAGTGAAAGTGAAGATGCTCAGTCGTGTCCGACTGTTTGCAGCCCCATGGACTGCAGCCTACCAGGCTCCTCCACCCATGGGATTTTCCAGGCAAGAGTACTGGAGTGGGGTGCCATTGTCTTCTCCACACATTGACTTTGGACAGTCCTAAAATGGCAAATCTCAAGTCAGAGGGAAAGAATACATTTCAGAATGAGCAAAGACTACTGTTACCTTGTCTAGAGTGTTTGTTGGGTTTTTAGCTTTGTTTCCTTTTTTCCCTAGACTTAGTCTTCACAAACTCTTTAATGTCTAGTTTTTGACAACCTAGGAATAATACTAAGCATAAACATTTGAAAAAACTGTAAACTGAATAAAATGTGTAGGTCGAAAAGTCTTTGTTTCCCTCTCAGAGGTCGTATCTACAATAATAGATATGACCAAACCATGGAAATAGCTGAGATAAAGCTTCTAGGTCAGTCAGTGTGTAAGAAGTATGAGAAGAAATGTTATTAACATGATTTGGAGAAGCTAAAACTGAATCAGCACAACCAGGGATACTTCAGATAAATCCTTGGACTTCCACTCAACTTTAATGTCTGTATTTTAGTCAAACCAGAGTAATAATATTTGTACCCATGATTCATCAATTAAAATATAGAACTGGAAGATTGCAAGATGGCAGACGAGTAGGTGGATGTGGAGTACATCTCTCTCCATGGATACATCAGGAATACACCTTCAGACACAGAAGTGCATGCAGAACACCAGCTGAGAGCAGACAGGAGTACCTGGCCAGCAGAAAAGAATATACAGACCCATGCAAAACTCAGTAGGACAAAGGAACTGGGGAGGGAAATGGGAATGTTAGTAGGATGGGACCTGCCCTTGGTGGGTGGGGGAGCTGAAGCAGGGGTCTGATCCCCACATCAGGACAATTGTCTGAGTCAGAAGAGAAACACTGAAGGCTGAGAGGGAAACAGCTGATCGTGGCAGCCTAAATGGAATGAGAATCAGACAGTCCTTGCAACAACAATATATACCCTAGATGGAGCAGTGGCTGGGAGCTGGAGTTTAGGGATTGTGGAGCAATTCCAGGGTGAGGGCTGCTGTTGACTCTGGAGAGATGGATTGAGGGGATGTGAGGGAGGAGATCGTGGTGGGAAATGCCTGTGGGAGGAAAGCTGGGCAACTGTGGAAGCGAGGGGATCCTGCTGAGTCACACATAGCGGGTGGAGCCATCACCATAGCGTCTCTCTCCACACGCCAATCGTCAGCTGAGCAATAGAGAGGCTGGCCCATCAGACGCCTGACACACTGAACTACAGAGAAAGACCTCACCCAGGGTGCCCCTTTAAGTGCCTGACGCCCCATCTACAGTATAGGGTGTGGAGGGGGGGCTTTATGTGCCTGACGCGCTGAACAACAGAGAAGGACCCCAGGTAAGGAAACCCTCTAAGTGCCAGAAAGGGTAGAGCTGTAGAGAAAGACAAGCTAAAGAGGCCTTATGATTGCCAGCTGCAAGAGACTCAAAAAAGAGACTCTGATAGGGCCGTAACTCCTGCAGCAGAGGCAGTCTGAGTCCCTGCACACTTGTGCTCACAGGGTCCCCTCAAGCCAAGCAACTGTGCCACTTTCACGCTCAACTTTCACTGGGGCAGAGCTGCCACAGGCAAGCTCTGCCACAGTCTGGTGTCTATGTGTGAAGGGTCACTTCAGTAGTGGCTGATTCTTTGTGACCCTGTAGACTGTGGCCTTCCGGGGGGCTCTCCAGGCAAGAATACTGGAGCATATGGGCCGATACTGGTTGCCATACCCTTCTAGAGCACTGTATTTCCTGCTGCCCTAGCCGCCAACCCCTGAGTACCCGCTGCTGGCAGAACCCCTGCGACCGAAGCAGCTGCACCACCTCCACCACTGGCCCTCACAGGGGCAGACCCAAGTCCTCCAGGGCAGCCTCAGGAGCAAACTTCAGGTGGAAATGAAACCACAATTGAAACCCAGGGGCAGTATGACTAAGGAAGAAGACCCAAAACCCTCCCACTATCTGTACAGGCTGCAGATTAAATCCACATGATCAACTAGGCAGACTTGGTGTCTGTGGAGTATATAAAAGGTCATTGCCAACTCTCACAAAAGAAAACACACTAGCTCTGATAGCTGTGGACACTGGAGGCAAGAAGACAGAGGAGTAGGGGCAGATTCGAATCTGAGCTGCCCTCACAGCAGGTCCAGAGATCAGCACAGTGTTGGAGAGCATCCTAGAAAGGTGAAGTGGACTGTGACTCCCAGCCAGGGAAAGGACTCTGACAGCAGGGACTCAAGAAAAACATTTATTATTCTTATGTTTTGACTTGTTCTGTAGATTCTTTTGGATTTATTCCCCCTCCACCCACCACATTGTAGTTGTCGATTTTATTGGCACTATGATTTTATTGGCACTATAACTAAGCTTTTGAGCTTTTTTTTTTTTTTTTATCTTTTCTTTCTCAGTCACATTTTTATTGTTGTTATAAACCTCTGCCTCTATATTGGACTTTTGCAGTTCTGGGGATTTTTTTTTCTTTTCTCTTTTTAAAATTTTAGTTGTTTAAACCTATTATTTTTCTACATTTATTCCTTTGTTTGCTTTTCCTATTGTTCTTTTCCTCTTGCAGTTAACCTTTAATATATATAAATCTTCTTTATCTACCTCTATTTAACTTTGCATATCTATTCTTTCTTTCTTTCCTTTAGTCTCAACATATCTGTTAGTTTTATTTTCATTGCTTTATACCCCAGGTGGCACCTTGCTTTAGTTTTGTTTTCCAGTTTGTGCTTTAGTTAATTTTGTTTTGGTAGACATAATTTTCGGTTCCCTTTGTTTGCCAGGTCAATCTACTATGCTATATTTTTGTTGGACTGTTTTGATTTTGCTTATGGGTGTATATGTGTATGTTGTATATTCAGTCACCCTTTTTATTGTTGTTATAAACCTCTGCATCTACCTTGGGCTTTTGCAGATCTGTGGAGTTCCCCCCCTCCTTTTTTTTTTTTTCTGTTTTTCTTTCTTCTTCTATTTTTGTTTGTTTGTTTTAATCTTTTCTCTTTTTGATAATTTAAACTTTTAATTTTTTTGACCTATTATATTTTTTTTCTACATTATTTCTTTGCTTGCCTTTCCTACTGTTCTTTTCCCCTTGCAGTTTATCTTTAATATATAAATCTTCTTCATCTACCTCTATTTAATTTTGCATATCTATTATTTCTTTCTTTTCTCTCAACATATTTGTTAGTTTTCTTTTCATTGCTTTATTCCCCACTTGGCACCTTGCTTTAGCTTTGTTTTCCAGTTTGTGCTTTAGTTAGTTTTGTTCTTAAGTGGTAAATATAATTTTTGATCTCCTTTGTTTGCTGGGTCAATCTATTGTACTTTATTTTCGTTGGAATGTTTTGACTTTGCTCATGGGTGTGTATTTATATGTGTATATTCCATTAATTTAATTATTTTTTGCCTGATTTTATAACTGCCATTTGTCTGGGGTTCATCTTTGGTTTCTTGTATTTGGGTGTTTGTTTTAATCTCACATAATGCCATAACAAACCACCTGTGGAATCTTGGTTCTTGACCAGAAATCAAGCCCTGAGACTTTGGAGTGGGAGTACTGACTCCAAGACCCTAGACTACCAGAGAACTAACCCTAGGGGGTATCAAACAGTGAGAACTCACACTGTTAGGGTTAGGGTCAGGTTTAGGGAAACCTAACCTGTAAGGAAACCACTGTAATACAAGACCTGGCATCATGCAACCACCAATAGCACCCTGTGCAGGTCACCTCATCTAAACAACAAACAAAACAAAAATACAAACCCAATCATCAGCAGACAGGATCACCACCTCACTCAGCCTTGCCCATCAAAGGAAAAACAAACAAAAGCTCAGCACAAATCTCATCCTATACTAAGCTTACACAAAGCACTGGACAAACCTTAGAAGGCAGAAACCATAAGGGAGAAATAATTCAACCTTAAAGCCTGGGAATAGGAGACCTCAAACACAATAAGTTAAAAAAAAATAATGAAAAGGCAGAGAAATACTACACAAATGAAGGAACAAACTAGAAACACAGAAGTCCAAATAAATGAAGAGGAAATAGGCAAACTACCTGAAAAAGAATTCAGAATAATGATAGGAAAGATGATCAAAAACTTTGAAAGCAAAATGGAGAAAATGCAAGAATCAATTAACAGAGACATAGAAGAACTAAAGAATAAATATGCAGAGACAACACAATTACTGAAATTAAAACTACTCTATAAGGAATCAATAGTAGAATATCTGAAGGAGAAGAATGAATCAGTGAGCTGGAAGATAAAATGGTAGAAATAACTTCTGAAGAGCAGAATAAAGTAAAAAGAAAGAAAAGAGCTGAGGACAGTCTCAGAGACCTCTGGGACCATATCAAAGGCACCAACATTCAAATTATAGGGGTCCCAGAAGAAGAAAAAAGAAAGGGTATGAGAAAAAATTTGAAGAGATTATAGTTGAAAATTTCCCCACCATGGAAAAGGAAATAGTCTATCAAGTCCAAGAGGCATAAAGAGTCCCATACAGGATAAACCCAAGGAGAAACACGCCAAGACACATACTAATCAAACTAACAAAGACTAAACACAAGGAAAGAATAGTAAAAGCAGCAAGGGAGAGGAAACATATAACATATAAGGGAAACCCCATACTCTTAACAGCTGATCTTTCAGCAGAAACTCTGCAGATCAGAAGGAAATGGAAGGATATATTCAAAGTACTGAAAGAGGAAAATCTACAACCAAGATTATTGTACCTGGCAAGGATCTCATTCAAAATTAATGGAGAAATCAAAAGCTTTTCAGACAAGCAAACGTTAAGAGAATTCTATATCACCACAACAGCTTTATAATAAAGGTTAAACAGACTTATATAGTCAAGAAATACAAGAGAAGAAAAAAGATCTACAAAATCAACCCCAAATAATTAAGAAAATGGCGATAGGGACATATATATCAATAATTACTTTAAATGTCAATGGATTAAATGCTCCAAAAATAGACATAGACTGACTGAATGGATACAAAAACACAACCCATATATATGCTGTCTACAAGTAACCCACTTTAGAACTTAAGATATATATTGATTGAAAGTAAGAGGATGGAAAAATATATTCCATGCAAATGGGAAAAAAAAGAAAACTGGAGTAGCAATCCTCATATCAGACAAAATAGACCTTAAAGTAAAGAAGATTACAAGAGACATGGAAGGTTACTACAAAATGATCAAGGGATCAATCCAAGAGGAAGACATAACAATTTTAAATATTTATACACCCAACATAGGAGCATCTCAATACATAAGACAAACACTAACAGACATAAAAGGAAAAACTGACAGTAACACAATAATAGCAGGAGGCTTTAACACCCCACTCATACCAAAGGACAGATAATCAAACAGAAGTTTAATAAGGAAACACAAGCCTTAAATGATACATTAGATGAGATGGATCTCATTGATATCTTCAGGACCTTCCATCCAAATACAGAAGAATATACCGTCTTCTCAAGTGCACATGGAACATTCTCCAGGTCACATCTTGGGTCACAAATCAAACTTCAGTAAATTTAAGAAAATTGAAATTGTATCAAGCATCTTCTCCTACCACAATGCTATGAGACTTGATATCAATTACAAGAAAAAAGGTATAAGAAACACAAACATATGGAAATGGAACAACACATTTCTAAATAACCAACAGGTTACTGAAGAAATCAAAAGGGAAGCCAAACAATTTCTAGAAACAAATGACAATGAAAACATGGCAATTCAAAACCTATAGGATGCAGCAAAAGCAATCGTAAGAGAGAATTTTAGAGCAATACAATTCTACCTCAAGAAACAAGCAAAACATTGAATAGACAGCCTAACTTTACACCTAACATGACTGGAAAAAGAAGACAAAAAAAAAAAACAACCCAAATTAGTAGAAGGAAAAAAATTATAAAGATACGAACAGAAATAAATGAAAAAGAAATTAAAGAAACAATAGTAAAGATTAATTAAACTAAAAGCTGGTTCTTTGAGAATATAAGCAAAATTGACAAACATTTATCTAGATTTATCAAGAAAAAAAGAGAGAAGAATCAAATCAACAAAATTAGAAATGAAAAAGGAGGGGTTACAACAGACAATGCAGAAATACAAAGGATTATAAGAGACTATTATTAATAACCGTATGGGAATAAAATGGGTAACCTGGAAGAAATGGACAGAGTCTTAGAAAAGTTCTATCTTGCAAGACTGAACCAGGAAGAAACAGAAATTATGAACAACCCAATTGCACTGAAATTGAAGCTACGATCAAAAATCTCCCCAAAACAAAAGCCCGGGACCAGATTGCTCTCACAGGAAAATTCTATCAAAGATTCAGAGAAGAACTAATGCCTATCCTTCTAAAACTGTTTCAAAAAATTGTAGAGGAAGGAACACTTCCAAGCTCATTCTATGAGGCCACCATCACCCTGATACCAAAACCAGACAAAGACAACACAAAAAAGAAAACTACAGGTCAATATCACTGATGAACATAAATGCAAAAATCCTCAACAAAATTTTAGCAAACAGAATTCAGCAACACATCAAAAAGCTCATGGAACATGATCAAGTTGGGTTTATTCCAGGAATTCTTCAATATATGCAAATCAATCAATGTGATACACCATATATACAAATTGAAAGATAAAAACCATATGATCATCTCAATAGATTTAGAAAAAGCCTTTGACAAAATTCAGCACCCAGTTATGATTAAAACTATTCAAAAAATGGGCATAGAACGAATCTACCTCAACACAGTAAAGGCCTACAACATATGATAAGCCTATAGCAAACATTATCCTTAATGGTGAAAAACTGAAAGCATTCACCCTAAGATCAGGAACAATACAAAGGTTCCACTCTCACCAGTATTATTCAACATAGTTCTGGAAGTTCTAGCTTCAGCAGTCAGAGAAGAAAAAGAAATAAAAGGAATCCAGATCAGAAAAGAAGAAGTAAATCTCTCACTGTTTTCAGATGACATGATACTGTACCTAGAAAACCCTAAAGATACTATCAGAAAATTACTAGAGCTAATCAGTGAGTTTATCAAAGTTGCAGGATATAAAATCAATACACAGAAATCACTTGCATTTCTATACACTAACAATGAAAAATCAAAAAGAGAAATTAAGGACTTAATCCCATTAATAATTGCAACAAAAAGAATTGAATATCTAGGAATAAATTTACCTAAGGAGACAAAAGAACTGTACACAGAAAATTATAAGACACTAATGAAAGAAATCAAAGATAACATAAACAGATGGAGAGATACTCCATGTTCCTGGGTAGGAAGAATCAATATTGTGAAAATGAGTATTCTACCAAACACAATCTACAGATTCAATGCCATCCCTATCAAATTACCAATGGCATTTTCCACAGAGCTAGAACAAAAAATTTCACAATTCATATGGAAACACAAAAGACCTGGAATAACCAAAGCAGTCTTCAGAAAGAAGAATGGAGCTGGAGGAATCCACCTTCCTGGCTTCAGATTATACTACAAAGCTACAGTCATCAGTATGGTACTATATGGTACAGTATTTGTACAGTATGGTACTGGCACTAAAACAGAAATATAGACCAATGGAACAAAGTTAGAAAGCCCAGAAATAAACCCATGCATGTTATGGGTACCTTATTTTTGACAAAGGAGGCAAGAATGTACAAAGGGGCAAAGACAGTCTCTTCTATAAATGGTGCTGGGAAAACTGGACAGCTACATGTAAAAGAATTAATTTAGAACACTTCCTAACACCATACACAAAGATAAACTCAAAATGGATTAAAGACCTAAATGTAAGACCAGAAACTATAAAACTCTTAGAGGAAAACATAGGCAGAACTCTCAATGACATAAATCAAAGTGAGATCCTCTATGACCCACCTCATTGAGTAATGAGGATAAAAGCAATAATAAACAAATGGGACATGATTAAACTTAAAAGCTTTTGCACAGCAAAGGAAACTATAAGCAAGGTGAAAAGACAGCCCTCGGAATGGGAGAAAATAATAGCAAATGAAACAACTGACAAAGGATTAATTTCCAAAATAAACAAGAAGCTCATACAACTCAATACCAGGAAAACAAACAACTCAATCAAAAAGTGGATAAAAGACCTAACAAACATCTCTCCAAAGATGACATACAGATGGCAAACAAACATGTGAAAAGATGCTCAACATCATTCATTATTAGAGAAATGCAAATCAAAACCAAATGGGATATCACCTCACATGGGTCAGAATGGTCATCATCAAAACGTCCACAAACAGTAAATCCTGGAGAGGGTGTGGGGAAAAAGGAATGCTCTTGTACTGTTTGTGGGAATGTAAATTGATACAGCCACTATGGAAGATTATATGGAGATACCTTAAAAAACTAGGAATAAAACTACCATATTACCCAGCAGTCCAACTCCTAGGCATATACCCTGAGAAACCAGGGTTGAAAAAGACACATGTATCCCATTGTTCATGGCACTGTTCATTGCAATATTCCATACATTGCATGTATCCCGTTGTTCAATAGCTAGAATATGGAATTAACCTAGATGGCTATCGACAGATGAATGGATAAAGAAACTGTGGTACATATAAAGAATGGAATATTACTCAGCCATAAAAAGGAACACATTTGAGTCATTTCTGGTGAGGTGGGTGAACCTAGAACCTATTATATATAGTTAAGTGAGTCAGAAAGAGAAAGATAAATATTGTGTTCTAACATACATATACGAAATCTAGAAAAATGGTTCTGAAGATTTATCTACAGGGCAGCAATGGAGAAACAAACATAAAGAATACACTTATGGACATGGGGAGAGGGGAGGAGAGGGTAAGATGTACAGAGAAAGTAACATGGAAACTTACATTACCACATGTAAAATAGATAGCCAATGGGAGTTTGCTGTATGGCTCAGGAAACTCAAACAGGGGCTCTGTATCAACCTAGAGGGGTGGGATGGGGAAGGAGATGGGAGGGAGGTTCAAAAGAGAGGGGATATATGTGTACCTGTGGTTGATTTATGTTGAGGTTTGACAGAAAACAACAATATTCTGTAAAGCAGTTATCCTTCAGTAAAAAATTAAAAATATAGAACTAATATTAACTGTTTCTGGAAGTCATACTGTACTGAGATTCTTCAACTGGACTCCAAATTAATGGTGATCTAAAATTCATTTAAATAAACCTTCTTCCAAGTTCTTTGCTGGAGAAAGCTACTTTTGTATAAGTAAGATTCTTGCTATAAATGTCTTTCTAACTGCAGGTGGAGGCAATGTTCTATTACAGAAAGTTTCTGTTTTATTTTGCAATTTGGAAGATGTGGGTAAAGCCAAGAGAAGCTTGGAATGCTGGCTTTATAGCAATTCATTCAAGAAGATCAGCTTCCAGTCCTGAGGCCTTTTAAATAGGAACCTTGAAGTGAGCATCACCTCCACATAGAATTGTTATTGTTGTTATTCAGTCACTAAGTCGTGTCTGACTTGAATATTCTGTTCTAACTCCAAGTTCATTATTGCAGCTGTCACCTGACAAAAAGTAAGGTCAATGCTTTACTTTAGCCCCAATTAGCACTTTGCTTTAGCCCAAGATTAGCCCAAAAAATGTTGCCAAAAGGCTCTTTTGATTGGACAGAAGAGAGGATGAAATAGAAGTAAATTCAGAATGAGCTGTCTAGATTTCAATTTGTAACCAACTCCTTGTTTTCTATCCTTATACTTTGTAAGGCTAAACATTTAATCGATTTACTTAATATTAGTGCAAAAAGAGAAGGTGTGAAGGAGAACACTTTCGGAAAGCTGACGGTTAAATCACAATGAGGATCAGGGCATGCGAAGTAAGAGAAAACACGGTAAAATGTTAAGAGTCAGACAGTTCTTGTTGCTGCATACCAAAGTCCTGATATTCATAAAGAGAAGGGAGATGTGTAGAGGTGGATATTTTGCCATTACAGCAAAAGTGCTAAATAGGTTTTACCATCGTTGAGAGAAAGTGTTAAAAGCAGGAAAATACTTGTTTATATATATATATATGTAATTTATCACAGATTTATTTCATCCTATTTGTATATTGTTTTACTATTTTTTAAAAGTGATTGTGTTGATGGGTTACATATATATATATATATAAATTTTATTTCAGAACAGTAAAATTGCCTTACAAAATCAATTTTATAAAAAGGAGGCATTATCTTCCATAGTGCTACTGGCTGGAAGCATTATTTTAATATATATATCTCCATTCCATAGTCATTCTGATAGCTATGCAGGAAATATATCTATCTGGCACCAAACTGAAAGCAGGATGACCTGCTGAGTGACTATTATACTAGATCATGCAAGACAAAGTTCTAAGTCAGAGAGTGTGGAAATGAAGAGAAAGAGGTGTATTAGATATATTTTTAGAAAGTACAAATGCAAAATGAATAGAAGATGGGAACAAATCCAAATTCGGGAAAATGTTTTATCCAAATGTGGACCTCAGGTGTATGTACATATTTTTTAACCCAAAAGTTTAGGTTTGCTTCATCCTGGAAATGTGACTGTCCAACTTTGCTGATTTTTTTCTAGCCCTGTAAACACTCTTGTTTCAGCACCAAGATGTCATACACAAACTCCAAAAACACTTACACCAACAGAACTCAGTATCTTCTCACTAAAACATTTATCTTTATGCTTTTCTGGCAAAACTGATGGTTGATGACATCATCAACTATCTACCTGTTTAACATGAAAATCTCAAGAGTTATTTTTCTTCCCCATAGCCATCATTCTTTCATCGAGCTCTGTTGAATATTCTTCAAAGTGACCATTGTGTATCTGCTTACCTGCCTCTCTACATAGGTTTAGGTCCTCTCCTCTTTTGTGTAGTCTCCTGCACTTTCGTAGTTTACCTGCCTCCAGACTTTACAACAAAATTAATTCTGTACATGGCTGCAGAGTTTTTAAAATCCCAATCCTAACTAACCTTCCCCAATATAAATTAATCATAACATTCTTCCTGAAATCTTTTTCTTTTTAGATTAAACACTTACGGCTTTATATACTTTAAAATGATTTCTAAAACAAAGGTCTGTATAGTCAAAGATATGGTTTTTCCCAGTAGTCATGTATGGATGTAAGAGTCGGACCATAAATAAGGTTGAGCACTGAAAAATTGATGCTTTTGAACTGTAATGTTGGAAAAGACTCTTGAGAGGCCCTTGGACTACAAGGAGATCAAACAACTCAATCCTAAAGGAAATAAACCTTGTATATTTATCAGAAGGACTGATGCTGAAGCTGAAACTCCAATACTTTGGCCACCTGATGCGAAGAACTGACTCACTAGAAAAGACCTGGATTCTGGAAAAGATTGAAAGAGAGAAAGGGGCTACAGGACAAGATAGTTGGATGGCATCACCGACTCAATGGATATGAGTTTGAGCAAGCTCCAGGAGATGGTGGAAGGACAGGAAAGCTTGGTGTGCTGTAGTCCATGCGGTCACAAAGAGTTGGACACAGGTGAGCAACTGAGCCACCCTGGTGGCTCAGAGGTTAAAGCGTCTGCCTGCCTTTTTTTTGAGACCTGGGTTCAATCCCTGGGTTGGGAAGATCCCCTGGAGAAGGAAATGGCAACCCACTCCAGTATTCTTGCCTGGAGAATCCCAGGGACAGAGGAGCCTGGTGGGCTACAATCCATGGGGTCGCAAAGAGTTGGACATGACTGAGCGACTTCAGTTTCACTTTCAGACTGTCATAGTAGGGGATCAGTTTCAGTTTCCCAAACTGCTCATGAACAATTATGTTTCTATACCTTCCTTTTCTTCATTATTTCAGAAGATTAATGCTGGATTTGTTTTTCTCTTGTCAGTTGTAGACTAAATACAGAGTTTTTTTTTATTATTTCAATTAAAGATGTTAGGCAACATGCTGTTGGTAAGGAACCTAATTGCCTAGTATCCCGCCTTACTGCCACGTGAAAATAAAATTTAACCAGTACCTTTTGACCCCCTGCTCTTTCCTAGAGATAAATTTTCTTAAGTTTGACAACTGTCTATTTCAGAGCAACCAGTCAAAATTAGTAAATTATGCTTGCTTAACAGACTGTGGTCCTCAACAAAGCACATGGAATGTGTTTAGCTTAATCAACTATTATTGGGAATGATGATCATTTTCAAATTGCTCCAAAGGAAAACAGACCAACAAACTTGTAAACATGTGCTTGGCACAGAAATTCGGCTTAATTGAACTAAATTTTTAAACAGAGAGAGTGAAAGAGAACTGGAGTGAGAAGCATGTTTGATGAAGGCTGGAAAATCTACATGTCAGCAATGATAAACTTGTTATTTAATAAGGTTAATAATAGATAAAGTCCCCTAAAGATGAATTGTTATCACAGTTGAGGACTGTTTTATTAAAATGTTAATGGCCTGAGGCAAAAGCAAACTGTTCCCTTAGTCTGCCAGAAGAACTGCTTTTTCAGGAATTATCAGACCCTACAGCACAGGGGATCTAAACAAGCCATAATAAGCATATTTAAAATTTGGACTAGACACAGCTCCTGAGATCTTAACTCAACTTGACTAAACTACGGATGGATTTCACATCCTCATTCATGGTCAGACTTCTTCTTGGGAGCTGAATCTATGACACTGACTTTTGCACTTGGAACTCTACTGAAAGAAGTTTCTATAGATTAATTTTGTTTTGGTTTTCAAAGTTGAAGAAAATAACTAATGAGATTTTTTTTTTTCCTCCCCTCCCCTCCACGCATATAATAAAGCAAAGCCAAGGGTGTTTTCTAGTAAACGTGATTGCCTGTGCCATACAATGCACCTTTTCCATAATGGCTGGAATAAAAATTAAAGTATTCAGCAGCACCTTCAAGGACAATCAAGTGAGTTAACTCAAAGCCGAGTTATACACTGTCTGTGTATAACTGTGATGGATTACACTGTGATTTGTTTGGGTCCATAATCAGAAACCCCAGAGACCTCTGTCAGGTAATGCTGTATTTCTACCAATGTAATATTAGCTCAGATCACAAAAGAAACCGCGTTCAAATTCAATTCTTTCTTATCAGCATTTTCCATAGATTTTTTATAACTACACATGTATGTGGTATATGTCAGTGAAAAAAATTGCAAATCATAAATACACCATAACATTGACCTTTGTATTGTGTGTCTCAAAGAGGAGCAAAAAGAAATACTCAGTATCTTTTCAATTATAAGTCAATTGAAGGGGCCTGGTGGAGTATGAAGGTGGAACTGACAGCTAGGAAAAAATATCATCTAGGGTAAGTGTGGCATAGATACAGGACAGGAGAGAATCTGGAAAGGACTGTTTAGTGAATACCAAAGCTCTGTATATGCTAGAGTTTAAACACAGACACTCAGTTAAAAAGAGAAGCAGAACCTATCATTAAGTCCAAATACAAAGAAAAAATGGAACACCAAAAGTTGTGAGACCCAGGGAGGAACAAGTAATCTCTAACCTGTACTAGTAAGATGGACTGTGGCATCCAATCCTGTTTAATGGTTTGTATGGATTGCATGAAAGGTGGGGTAGAAAACCTTGAACCCATAGGTGTTAATCTCTGTGTTTTTTTTCTTTTTTTAAATTTATTTTTTTAATTGAAGGATAATTGCTTTACGGAATTTTGTTGTTTTCTGTGAAACCTCAACATGAATCAGTCATAGGTATACATATATTCCCTCCCTTTTGAACTTCCCATCTCCCGCCCCATCCCACGGAGAAGGCAATGGCAACCCACTCCAGTACTCTCGCCTGGAAAATCCCATGGATGGAGGAGCCTGGTAGGCTGCAGTCCATGAGGTCGCTAAGAGTTGGACACGACTGAGTGACTTCACTTTCACTTTTCACTTTCATGCATTGGAGAAGGAAACGGCAACCCACTCCAGTGTTCTTGCTGGAGAATCCCAGGGACGGGGGAGCCTGGTGGGCTGCCATCTGTGGGGTCGCACAGAGTTGGACACGACTGAAGCGACTTAGCAGCAGCAGCAGCAGCCCCATCCCACCCCTCTAGGTTGATACAGAGCCCCTGTTTGAGTTTCCTGAACCATACAGCAAATTCCTGTTGGCTATCTATATTATATATGGTAATATAAGTTTCCATGTTACTCTTTCTGTACATCTCTCCCTCTCCCCCATGCCCATAAGTCTATTCTCTATGTCTGTTTCTCCATTGCTGCCCTGAAAAATTCTTCAGTACCATTTTTCTAGATTCTGTATATATGCATTAGAATACTGTATTTCTCTTTCTGACTCTCTTCCCTCTGTATAATAGGTTCATCCGCCTCATTAACTCTATTTTTAATGACAGTATCTTTATTGTTGATTTTCTGGCTATAAAGCTAATACATTGCTCGAAAAATTTTAGAAGTTTAGTTACTTGGTTTTTTATATTTTAAGAAACAAAAATTTACATTTTAGTCAGCAATTTTCTAAATTTGTGTATAAATACCAATTGTTTCTTTATGAGTTCTTGCATATTTTCTGTAAGTTTTATTTCCTTTCTTCCTTTCTTTTTCCTCTTTCACCTTTTCTACTACCTAGAGCCTCTAATAAAATGCCAAATGGGTGTTAGTGATCTAGAAATGAGGGGAGTTTTTCTATATTTCACTACTAAATGTGGTGTTCCAGGTAGAACTAGTTGTAAAGAACCTTCCTGCCAATGCAGGAGACATAAGAGATGAGGGTTTGATCCCTGGTTCTGGAAGACCCCCTGGCGGATGGTATGGCAACCCACTCCAGTATTCTTGCCTGGAGAATCCCCATGGACAGAGGAGCCTGGCGGGCTACAGCCATGGGTTTGCAAAGAGTTGGACACGACAGAAGAGAATTAGCATGCATGCGGCTATCCTTAATCAGGTTAAGAGAGTTTCCTCATTTGTTTGCTAAGAGTTTTACCATAATTGAGCAGAAATTTTTAATTAATTTTATATTGAAATATAACATACTTACATGTAATTGCACAAATTATAAGGATATAACTTGAGAAAGAAAGAAAGATAGCGCTAAGTTGTGTCCAATTCTTGTGATCCCATGGACTGTAGCCTGCCAGACTCTGCCCACGGGATTCTGCAGGCAAGACTATGAATTCGTGTTAAACCTGAGACTTGGTATTATCTGCTATTTTCATTTTGGTATTATAGAAGATATGGAATAGTAGTCACACATCTTAATTTAATTTGCACTTTCCTATAGAATAACGAAGCTGAGCACAATTTCTCTATGCTCATCGACATTTGGATATCTTTTACAGTAAAGTGATAAAAATGTGATAAAAGTTTTTACCAATTTTTCTGTTTGGTTTCCTGTAGCTTTTGATTGATTTGTAGGTTTTCTTTGTACTTTCTCCACTCTGTGGCTTGTCTTTACACTTTTATTAGTGTATCTTTTGATAAACAGCCATACTTTATTTCACAATAATATAATTTAAATTTCTTTTATTTATGGTTATTGATTTGGGGTTTGTTTTTGTCTGTACCAGTGAAGTTTTCTCCGAAGTTACCTTTTAAATGTTCTCATTTAAAATTATTTTTGCATTTAAACCTATAAACTGTCTGGAGTTTATTTTTCCATGTGCAGTGAGGTCATGGTCAACACTTTCCCCCATAAAGTTATCCAGTTGTTCTAGCACCATTTATTGAAAAAAACCACTAGCTATCTCTCTGAGATGTCACCTTTGTCATGAAATCACATGTGTAAAGGTCTGTGGCTGGATTCTTTGTTCTGTTTCCTTGGGCCATTTTCCTAGCCTTATGTGAACATCAAATTGTCTTAATTACATCTTAGAATAAATTTCCTTATCTTACAGATTAAGTTCCCCTGCCTTGTTATTCCTTTTCAATGTTGCCTAATTCTTTTATCAGTTTCAGAATATGATTCTCATTTTAACCAAAAATTCTGTTGAAATTTTGAATGGATTGTATTTAATCTACAATCAATGTGGATAGAACTGATAACTTTACTATACCAGGAAAAAAGCCAGAAGTTTACAAAAGCAAGAGAAAATTTAGATGCAAGTCTCCCTGCTATCCAAAAATAGAGCATTCCTTTAGAACGTTTCAAAAACCAACATGGTGTAAAACTAAGAAGCAATTACCTTTGGACCCAAGACACGATCTTTTGCTAATTAGCTTCTTCATATGTATTGACTCTCTTTAACCTCTGAGCAATTTTTAAAATATATATTATTGTGCTTTTTCTAAAAAAGAATACGACATCTAAAGAAATTCAGGAACATGTGAAGTCAAAAGTCATGAAGCTTGAAG
This sequence comes from Neotragus moschatus, assembly GCA_006410615.1. Taxonomy (NCBI): domain Eukaryota; kingdom Metazoa; phylum Chordata; class Mammalia; order Artiodactyla; family Bovidae; genus Neotragus; species Neotragus moschatus. The sequence continues at coordinate 2,157,655 of SJYA01002928.1, forward strand.
CTGAGGTCTTGTCTGTTAGACCGAAAGTTCAGGCTCATTTCTCTTTTCCTTACAGTTGTATTACTACAATACAATGATTTGCAATTTTTAAAGGTTATACTTCATTTATGTGTGTGTGTGTGTTTAGTCTCTGAGTTGTGTCTGATTCTTTGCTATTCTTTGGACTGTAGCCTGCCAGGCTTCTCTGTCCATGGGATTTTTCTGGCAGAAATACTGGAGTGGGTTGCCACTCCTCCTCCAGGGGATTTTCCCATTATAGTTAATATAAAATATCAGCTATGTTCCCTATGTTGTACAATATATCCTTGTAGCATATTTTATACATAATTTATTATCCCATATTTCCCCTCCCTCTTCCCTTTCCCCACTAGTAACCACTAGTTTCTTCTCTATATCTGTGGGGATGCTTCTTTTCTGTAGTATTCATTATTTTTTTTTATTTTACATCTAATTAATATCATACCATATTTGTCTTTCTTTATCTGACATTTCATTTAGCATAATGTCCTCTAAAAGTCCGAGTCCATTCATGTTGTTTCAAATGGGCACAATTTTATACTTTTTTCATATCTAAGTAGTATTGCATTCTATATACATGTTTATGTGTGTATACATATGAGAAAGTGAAAGTGTTAGTTGCTCAGTTATGTCTGACTTTTTGTGACCCCTGTGGACTGTGCCTGCCAGGCTCCTTTGTCCATGTGATTCTCCAGGCAAGAGTACTAGAACTAGAGTGGATTGCATGCCCTTCTCCAGGGGATCTTCCCTTCCCAGGGATTGAACCTGGGTCTCTTGCCTTATACGCAGATTCTTTACCATCTAAGCCACCAGGAAGCATATTCCTATGTAAATATCATGGTGATCATGAAAGAGAAAGATTTCTGTTTCTTCCAAAAGTTCCTTCATGATGATTTTCTGTAAATTCTACCAACCCCCACTTCCAGGCAAACACTGAAATGCTTCCTTCCATTATAGTTTAGTTTGACCTGTTCTAGAATTTCATATACAGTATAATACAATATGTACTATTTTGTGTCCTTTCTTTGCAGTCATGTTCCTTTTCATAGCACTTATCCTCTGTGTTTTTGTATATGTGTATGTATATGGGTTGCTTCCATACAGAAACACTAATTCGAAAAGATACGTGCAACCCGATGTTTTTAGCAGCATTATTTACAATGGCCAGACTTTATTCCCAAACTTCTTACATTTTCAGGTACATCTAAAACACCTAGGGATCTTGTTTAAAATGCAGATTCTGAGTCAGTAGGAGTGGATTGCAAATAACTTGCAATGCCAAAAAATTCTCAGGTGAAACCAACTCTGCTGGTCCAAGAACCACACTAAAAGAAGCAAAGCAGTTTACAATGTCTTGTAGGAAATTTGAATTAATAAAATAATTAGAATGCTAAATAGCATTTTAAAAATTGAAATGTAGTTGATTTACAATGTGTGTTTAGTTTCAGATATACAGCAAAGTGATTCAGTGATAGTCTTTCAGATTCTTTTCCATTAGAGGTTATTATAAGATATTGAATGTAATTCCCTGTGCTGTATGGTAGGCAGTCTTGTTGATCTATTTTATATATAGTATTATGTATCTGTTAATCCCTAGCTCCTAATTTATCCCTTCCTTCCCAACCTTTAGTATTTCTAATAGAACCATAAAGTATAATTATATAAAATATATATAGTAAATATGTTAAGGTGGCACAGTGGTAAAGAATCCGCCTGTCAATGCAGGAGATGCAGAAAGCACAGATTCAGTCCCTAGGTTTGGAAGATCCCCTAGAGAAGGAAGTGGCAACCCACTTCAGTATTCTTGCTTGGAAAATCCCATGGACAGAGGAACTTGGTAGGCTACAGTCCATGAAGTCACAAAGAGTTAGACACAGCACAAAATATGTTAAACATGTACAATTTTTATATTAAAAACTCAGGTGCTTTCACAGAACTTTTGAATTGTCATTATGAATCTAGATCCTAACTGCTCTAAAAAAAAAAAAATCAGTGCTTGTTTAGTCACTGCAGGTCATGGATACTTTCCTGTACTGGTACATCCATAGAGATTACTTTTTAATGTCTATCTTTTAAATTTTCCATCATTGACTTAATTAGGAATGATCATTTTGCTAAAATAAAAGTAAAAAGAACACCAAAAACGATCAAGATTGGTAATTCAGAAATTATTCTAATATGAACTACAGGGGAAATGAATGTGTTTCCTTAAAATTTTTTTTTACCTTGAACTTCTTAAAAATGGCCGTTCCATATTGCCTAGAGATCACTTCTGAGTTGAGAAAGTAGTATTTTTATATATAGTAACTCACGAATCACCCTGACCCCTCTTCCTTACAGCTAAATAAGCTGCAGAGCGTGCGGTCTTTGGTATTCTGCCGGCAGGAGCAGGGAGATAAGAATTCCCACTCTGAACAACTGTGTTATCCTTTTGCCACTATCTACCGATTAAACCTCAAAGGCCCTTTCAAACTGTCAGGAAAAGCACACACGAGGTGCTCTATGTGGATACATATGGCAGGAAAGGACAGGCAGTTCTTGAATTCTGCATTTTGTGAATACCTGACTCTCATCCTTAAAGCACGTTGTGCTTCTGCTTTTGAATGTAGCATAGGATTGTGCTTCTAGGAAGGCTGCTGGTAATAAAGGAAACACCAGGTGCAAGCTGTAACTAGAACTCAGGGGAAATTATTAGACTCTAGCATATGAGGCAGTACAGGGTCAAGAGCAGGGCTAAGTGGAAGAGAGCTTTGTGTCGATTAGCAAACAAACAACTACAACCTATTGGGTCACAGGTGGCAGGAAGCTTATATTATCAGCAAAGGGAAAATACGAATCACATGGGAAGCTCTCAGAAGTGGAACATGTAACACTGCTTCATCAGTTTGCTATGAGTGGGATAGAGAGAAGGTTCCAGAGACTTGAAAAACGTAAATATTGTTTAGATGCACAGATGATGAACGTGTTAACTCCAAATCTTGATCAGACTCACAAAAGTGCCTATAGATTTGAACCCAAGTCATATTATTTAGAAACCAAGATCATTTAATGTCACTAATAGACAATGTGATGGTGGATTCCAGGCTGGGAGTTTCTTGATTCCTGAGGGAATAATAGTTTCCTGGGGTATCTGCCTGGTGGACAGAAATTTTCCTGAGAGCAGATCTATCTAAAGATGGTTCTTGATTTGTGAAGTATCTCTACTAGAAAATCCTGACTAACCAGGTACGATTTCTAGACGGGGGCTACAGGAAGAGAAGGAGAAGGACCATGTCATAGCTGGGGGGAGCAGTCTGCATGCTCTCACTAACAAGGCCCCAGTGGCTGCTGCGTTGGTTACTCCACCTGCGCTAAAGCACAGACACTGCTGTTGGGTCCTTCTCACCCAGGGGCTTTGAAGTTGGTATGAGGTCATATTTATTGCAGGGCTCTTCTTCTAGATTTTAAAGCAGGTACTCTGCTGGTGTTGCTGACAGTGCTTCAGACGGAGAGAAGTTAGGGCCGGAGATTTCCATTCTTTTCCTTACTTAGAGGTCAAGCTGCATATTTTCAGATATGGAGAGAAATCACTGGCTATGGAAATTTTTATATGAAAGTGACCATGCCTGAAGCAAGTCATTATGATAATATGGTCTTCCTTAAACTCTTTTAGGTTCATGTTAAGTTCTGGCTTAGGGTTTTTTTTTTTTTTAATTTTTATTAACTTGCTACTGTCTCTTTGGTCTCTACAGACAGCAGTCTTACAGGTGGAAAGATTTTAAATGTGATCTATATTAGCAATGGTAAATAGGGGTGATTGCATGTCATTTCTGATCAATTGGTGTACTTTTCTAGAGCCCTGGACTGAGAAGACTACAGCTATGCCTGCAAGTCAATTAAGAAAAGAAAATGTCATGATCATTTTGTAATGTTTTCCATGGGGTAAAATGGGAGAAATGGCTATATACATTCTAGATCTTGACCATTTCTATTATTTTATAGTTGAGGAAAGCTCAGATTAAATAATGCAGATGACTTGCCAGAAAGTGAAAGAGATAAAATTAGAACTGCGGAAGCTGAGCTCCAATTTCTGTGTTCTTTCCATTATGCTCTCAAATTAATGCCTTTCACTTTTGATGTCTATGTAGAAAATAAGGTGATGAAAAGGAAGCCATGATTTGTTTATTAATTATTATACACCATTGGGAAGAGAATATGGAGTCGCATGGATTTATCTCAATGGAACTCATATCCCTTTGATTCATCCATGCACTGTCTCAGTGAAGGTGTCCTCTATTATTTGGAGAGTATTATAAGTACCAAATATGATCTGGAGACAAAATTTTGATTTTGCAATAAACAGATTTTGAGGGTAACATTTTGTAAGGTGGGAAGGAACTCTAACTCTTTGGATCCACTGATTAATGGTTGTTTCATGAACACATATAGGTATAAATGAGAAGTATAGTGTAGTAGAAGGGATACTGAAAAAACATATGAGTTCAAACTTCAGAGCTCTTATTTAGTTGCCTGTAATGCTTTAGGAATGCATAATTTCTCTGGTCCTTGGTCTCCCATCTGGAAAAATTTGGAGTAAAAATGAATGCCTTTATGATTATTGTAAAGGTTGGAATCATGTATCTAAAGCTTGTGACTGTGTGACTAATAAAAATAGCTGCTCAATAAGTATTGATTTTTGCTATACAATTTTATGTAAAATTAAGTAAAAAATAAAATTCCACTTATGTGAATTTGGAGAGTTCCATTTAAAAATCTTCCTGGTGCTGGGGCATCAGAGCCTCTCCTGAATGCATTTAAAACAACATTTTCAGAGTCAGCATGGCAGCCTACTACATTCTTCCTTGGGAATCTTGTTAAAAATGAAGATTTCTATGAGTTGTCCTACCTTAGACCTACTAAATCAAAATGTCTAGGGGAGAAATCTAATTACCTCTATTGCTTAACAAACTCTATTCTTGTTGGGAGTCTCAACAAACCTCTTTGCCTCCTGACTTCTAAATCAGTTGAGAAGCAAGAAAAAGGGCTCAAAATATTATTTGGTTGCTCTTAAGATTTACACTGAAAGAGGAAGCTTATGTCTGTAAGTCTACTCTCGAATGTTGAACCCCAGAATTAGAAAAGCATGCTCTCAGTCACAGGTGCTGCTGAAGCAGGAAGCCCCTCAGCCCTGGACTGCACACTTCTGGAAAGGAGGAGGAGAGAATGCAGGCCCCACCTTGTCCCCTTGAGGAAGCGGCAGGATCACTTAGGCAAACGTGCCATATTTCTGCTTTCAAAATCACAACGCAGGCCACTTCACTTCCTGCTGACAAGCAAAGGGTAGAGTTGCAGGCTAGGAGTACCCCTCAAATTTATATCCCTACACATGAAAGAAAACTTCATCAGTGAATAAAAAACATCCACCCCCACCACCCCCACCTTACACCCAATCCTGAGCTATTTTTATACACATTGCTCAAAAATACTCATTGGTATTGAGTCTACACTTCTGTTCAGAAACCCTCTGTAAGTATCCCTGGCCTAACTCTAACATAGACTAACTCTAACATAGACTAAGTGCCATTGTATGTCTGGAATGGCTGCAGGGGTTGAGTGTACAATGAAGGTGGAGCCACTGCGGTACTGCTGCTGTGGTCTGGGGCTAGGATGGTGTGTAGTTATCTTCCCTGTCCCTGGGACACCTGTGACTGCTCTAAACTCCCAGAATTGTGAGAGGCCATTACAAAGGAATATAAACAGTCCTGAGTATTCGTTGGAAGGACTGATGCTGAAGCTGAAACTCCAATACTTTGGCCACTTGATGTGAAGAACTGACTCATTGGAAAAGACCCTGATGCTGGGAAAGATTGAAGGCGGGAGGAGAAGGGGACAGCAGAGGATGAGATGGTTTGATGGCATCATTGACACAATGGACATGAGTTGGAGCAAGCTCCGGGAGTTGGTGTTGGACAGGGAAGCCTGGTGTGCTGCAGTCCATGGGGTTGCAAAGAGTCAGACTTGACTGAGTGACTGAACTGAACTGAACTGATTACAATGAAGGCTTGACATACCCTTGTCAGCTGACCATTTTTCCAAACACCAAACTCTTAAATGAGGAAAGTAGGAACAGAAAAAAAACTCAACATGTATGTAAGATAATAGGTATGAGAAGAAACAATAACTATTTAAGAACACAAAGGACATGGAAAAATCCAGACAATCTTTGGTTCTCTCTCACTTAAAAGTGATAATATGCCAAGGAATTATTTATTATAGTTTCCCATTTATGGAATATTTCTTATGCACAATGTTTGCAATAAAGGCCATGTAATGACTATTATTGCCATTACTACTAATACTATGAATTATAGCATAAAACAGTAAAGAAAAGTTTATTTTCTGTTTGAAAAATAAAATCTAGAAATGCAAGAATAGAGTGTTTTTATTGGGCTACAACTGACTTACAATACTGTGTTAGTTTCAGGTGTACAACATGGTGATTTGATATTTTTATACATTACAAAATGATCACCACGGTAAGTCTAGTTACCATCTGTCACTATACAAAGTTATTACAATATTATTGACTGCATTTCCTATGCTGCACATTACTTTGCCGTGACATTTATTTTATAACTGGGAGTTTGTACCTTTTAATCCCCTTCATCTATTTTGCCTGTCCTCCCACCCCCATCCCCTCTGGCAACCGTATGCATAATCTCTGTAACCACAAGTCTGTTTATGCTTTGCTTTTTTGTTTTGTTTCTTAGATTCCACATATAAGTGAAATCATACAATATCTGACTTATTTCACTTCTTTTACCTTTAGGTCCATCCATGTTGTTTCAAATGCCAATGACAAGATTTCAAGAGAATAGAGTGTTTTAGTGGTCTGCAAAAAGCAAAGAAACAAGGGAGCCGCATGTTTGCATTACTTCCAACACCATCTCCTTCACTGACTAGAATTTTTTCAATAGTAAGAAAGTACGAGTTATTTAAAACAGAGTTTGGCTAATTGACAGATGAATAGATAAAGGAGATGTGGCATATATATGCCACACACACACACAGACAGACACATATATAATATATAATGAAATATTACTCAGCCATAAAAAGGAATCAAATAATGGCATTTGCAGCAACATGGACTGACTTAAATAGAGATTATCATACTAAATGAAGTAAGCCAGACAAAGACAAAAATCGTATGATGTTGCTTATATGTGAAATCTAAAAAAAAGTGCTATAAACGAATTTATTTACAAAACAGAAATAGACCCACAGCCAAGGAAAACAAATTTATGGTTACCAAAGGGGAAGCTGGAGGGGATAAATTAGGAACTTGGAATTAACATAAGCACGCTACTGTATATAAAATAGAGAAGAAACAAGGACCTATTGTATAGCACATATCAGTACTTTATATCATATCAATATCAATATTTTATATTGATATCATATATGATTTTATGTTGATATCATATCAATATTTTATAATACAGGGAAATAATCCAAAAATAATATACATACATATGTGTATATATATGCTGATATATACACATACGTATGTATAGGGCTTCCCGGGTTGCGCAGTGGTAAAGAATCTGCCTCCAGTGCAGGAGATGCAGGTTCAGCCCCTGGCTTAGGAAGATCTCCTAAAGTAAGAGGTGGCAACCCACTCCAGTACTGTCGCCTGGAAAATTCTATGGGCAGGGGAGCCTTGCTGGCTACAGTCCATGGGGACACAAACAGTTGGACACGGCTGAGCACTCACGCATGCACGCAGCCACGTGCGTGCATAACTGAATCCCTGCTGTATACCTGAAACTAACACAACGTTGTAAATCAACTATACTTCAGTTTCTTAAAATGCCATCTATATAATAAAACAATAGAATTTGCCTGGGCGCTTGGTTGCAAGAGGATAGTTATATTTCTGATAAAGTATGAATCTAAAAGCATGTAAAAAATAGTTATAAAATATACAGTAGAAATATAATCCTACAGAAAAGTGAGGAAATAAAATAATCAGTTCATAAAAGAGAAACCTAAATGGCTGACAAATATAGGATGAGACATTCAGCCTCACCAGTAAAGAAATAAATAAAAATTAAGATAAAAATAGCAACTTATATCCATGTGATTGGCAAAAAATAAAATTTGATGATATCAAGTATGGAGAAATTTGTATCCTCAGTTACTGCTAATTGTCATGAGGGATGATACAGACCTTTTGAAGAACAAGTTAATACTAAAAATAACTTAAAATGCCTTATGCTTCAGCTATTCTCTTTTGGATTTTTTCCATGGGGAAAAACTATACAAATATTTTTTTCTTCAAGAAGCTTTTACAAAGATGAAGTGTCTTCTTGAAGTACTGTTGATGGAAGCAAAGAGTTGAAGACAACCTAGAGTCCTCCTTGTGAAAAAGAGAGAAGTAAAATATAGAATATGCACCAAAAGGAGTAATACACAGGAGTGAATTAAATCTATAAATGGAATCATGAGCAGATTTCAAAAACATAATGCAGCAATGATAAAAGATAAGAAATGTGAAATTGGTAGCAAACAAAAATTTATATACATTTTAAAATTACACAGAATGTTATATTTTTTATAGACACATATATAAGAAAAAAGGGCCTGCAATTTAGGCTGAATATACATACCTTGAATATTTGATAATGGGTATTTTAGGAGAGAGGAATGGAATTGACTAAGAGGGGCAGAAAAAAAAGAAAGAAAAGATAACAGCTGCATCAACCAGAGACTGTATCGTGCCAGGCATGATAGGGGTGATTGATGTAACTCTGTGTATCTATGAATCTCAAACACATAACTGTATGTTATTAATTATATAGATAATTATTGATAAAACAGAGATCAACTGGCATTTCTTGACACAGTATCTTCAGATTTTTCACTGAAATATCAATGTGAGCAAATTAAAAGACAAAAATAATACAGAAAAATCTGTGGCCTGGATGAATTTCTATTAACTCTTAGGCCAAAGCAGGTGGAATAAAGCTTATAGTTTGGCCTGGCCAGGTTTGGCGTCATGAGATCGAGCCTCCCTGTTCTCCTGGCAGAAGCTAGGAAGGTGTTTTGACCACCTCTCCAACCCTGCTCCCCACCCTGGTTTGTAACTGTATGATCAGAATATGTATTAAGCAGACAACTGGCCCACTGTTCCTTGATTGCCAAGGGCCTGATGATAGACATGACCAAAAATAATCTCAGATCCCACTTTCTATATCAGAAGTAATCAAGAAGCAGATAAAAAGCATCAGTTAGGTTTCTTGGCTGTAGCATTGTTTGTAATAGTGGAAAACAAAATTATCTGAAGGCTCAGTAGTCAGGGAATGGTTAAATAAATCATATCATAGCCAGATGGTAGCATATCATATACCCATAATAATCATATCTTTGAAGATTACTAAGAATAGAAAATATGCATAATATTAAATGAAAAGAGTAGATAGCAAAAATTTTATAATATGCCACCATTTTAAATTTAAAAGCAGACATGAGTGTGTATATGTCAAATGTTGGTAAAGTGCTAGGTATGCCAACATATTGACAGTGGGTAGCTTTGGATCTTAGGAATAAATATAGTTTTCATTATCTTCTTTTCTCCATTTAAAACATTTTCATAATGAATACATAATAAAATTTACAGTAGCGAATGCTTGATAACTACTTACTTTGTGCCAGGCGCAGTTCTAAATACTTCTTATGTATAAACTCCTTCCATCCTCACTGCAGATCTTTGAAGTAGGTACCATAATTGTGTCTACTTATCTTACACTTGGAGGTCCCTGAGACAGAAGTTGAGCAAATTGCTCATTGGCATTTTAGCTCTGGCGTCTGAGTATAACCACTGTACACATTGTCTCCCCAGTCTCCTTATTCCACACCTGGAAACAAGGCTTAATGTGAATTCGCATTGAAAGATGGTGGTTTCTTAATAACAGCTTTGGGACCAGGCAGGGGCCAATGTACCAGATGAGGGGAAAAAAAAAAAAAGAGGGGGCTGGGGGGGAAGCAAGAGCCTGAAAGAGAGAAAAAAAACCTTTTTTCAAAACAGAGCCCTCAGTTCTAGAGCCAAGTCATTTTAAGGAGAGAAAATAATTAGCTTAATTTAGCTTTGTTTTGTGTGCTTCCTCTGAGAAGGGAGAATGAGGAGTAAAAGAGACTCACGTTAGTTTCATGGTTAGCCACACAAGCACCTGTGGAGCTCTATGCTTCAGTGCATCCTGGTGATGGTTCCTGAAGAGAGTGCTCAGGGGTGGTGGTGTTGGGGGGGCCCTTTTTGAATGAGATCCCCAAATGAAAGCGCTTCACCCTTCAGGTCACCCACAGATAGCAGATCTTCATCCCCAGTGAGATCTTGGCATTGAAATGGATCAGTGAGACTATGCCTCTTAACTTTCCAGCCCCTTTCCCGTTTGTAAGAATCTCTGGTTAAGCTGTTGCTCTCATGGTTTTCGGAGAAGGTAATGGCATCCCACTCCAGTACTCGTGCCTGGAAAATCCCATGGGTGGAGGAGTCTGGTGGGCTGCAGTTCATGGGGTCGCGAATAGTCAGACACGACTGAGTGACTTGACTTTCACTTTTCACTTTCATGCATTGGAGAGGGAAATGGCAACCCACTCCAGTGTTCTTGCCTGGAGAATCCTGGGGACGGGGGAGCCTGGTGGGCTGCCATCTATGGGGTCGTGCAGAGTCGGACACGACTGAGGTGACTTAGCAGCTCATGGTTTTACTTTTCTTATTTCTGATTTTGTAATGTGAAGCTCCAAATTATTAGTCACGGCTCTCTGGGAAAACAGAACCAATAGGAGATCTACATACCTATGGGAAACTTTATCAGAAGTCTCACCAGCTGGCATCTGCAAAGCTACAAAAATCAGTGGTGTAATTCAGTCCCAATCTGAAGGCCGGAGAATTGGTGAGCTGATGATGTAAGCCTTGATCTGAGTCAGAGAGCTGGAGTGTCTGGGGGCGGGAAAAGATGTATGTCTCAGCTCAAACAGAGAAAATTCACACTTCCTCTGCCTTTTTTCAGGCCTTCAACCAATTGGGTGATGCTCACCTACATTGATGGCAAAAAGGCAAAGCTTGTCTTTAGCACCCGAGTAATGCTACGTTGTCAGGGTTCAGATCCACTCACTGCTCCTTCAGCAGTTAGCAGTAGCTGAGGTTTCTGTGATCATCAGCCATTCGAAGGTCTTACTCTGTCTTGTTAAAGAACTGCCCCGTCATCTTCCTCCCTTACCACCCAGGCCAAATTTAATTGCTTCAAGCTCTGATCCTGAGCTCTTTTAGTGCCTCTGGAACCTGATTAAACTTTTAAACGTTTCACTGGGGCTGTAGGCTCTTGTCAACACTAACCTGTTATGGTGCCCTTCGAAGTACTTTTTTCTCCAGTGTTGCAGCGAACTGGGAGATCTTATTTAGCATTTATTAAATAGTAAATAGCTAATTACTCAAAGTAGCTATTTACATATTGAATTTATTTTTCTTGGCATCTTTAATGTCTGATTAACATTTTCTTCCTACAGCTGGAAGATACTTACACAGAATAGAACATTCCCTTATTTAATCTCAAGTGGAATATACGATAAGTGTGATCATTTTAATTTGTGTCATTTATTAGCAGGAGAGTCATATTGTACAGGTGGGATGCTCTATCACCCGCCAATTGGCAGGTGGCTTAGAGGGCAAGAGGGAAAACACTTCCACCAAGGGGATTATAGAAGTCACGGAAATAGAAGTTCAGCTATGGGAAAGTAGAGGAAATGACATTGGGATGTGTGATTTTGGAGACTGGGGACAGAGCTTAAAGCAGTAATAATAACCCTGTACAGACATCCTAAGAGAATACTCAAGATAGGAAGTCTGGCACTCTCTTTGTAAAACTCAAAACTTCTTTTTCTAATCATAAAAAAAACCAGAAAGTGAGAGCTGAAGGAGAACGTATGGATCTAATGAAGGTTCATTATGTAGATATGCGAACTGAGGCCCAGAGGAGTCTTGCTCAATGTACTTTAAGTTAGTACCGTGGACACGTGTGAAATCCAAGTCTGCTATATCTTGTTTTGTTGAATTTTAAAAAACTATATTCGGCAGCATTTTTGTTTCTGTTTTTGCCCCCAACACACTCTTCTGAGTTGGTCCTCTGATGGCCCACATCCGGGTGTTTCGCTTGTTAAAACAGGAAGTATGTCATTCTCTTTAGTTTCCAGCACTGAGTGCAGAATCAATTTTATTAACTGAGAAAGCATTGAGCTGACCAGAAAGTTCGTTCGGGTTTTTCCTGCAGCCTCTTATGGAAAAACCCAAATGAACTTTTTGGCCAACTCAATATTTTTGACTTTTTAAACCCAACATGCTCCTGGAGGCTTTTGGTGACTCCAGCCTTCTTCCCTGAGTGGATGTATGTGGCGGTGATTTTCCTTGGTATCCTGCCCATTTTAAGACTGGGGAGCTGATACTCACAGGTGGATCGCTGTTGCTGGCTTCTTTGCCTTCACTCTTTACCCTTCTCCCCCACTACTCTGTGCAGTGGAGCCTGACTCACATGAATTGCACCAATAAGCTCTTCTGGATGGCTTCAGTCAATGGCGTGCCCTGATAGGAGATTGGAGGAAGAAGATATTTATTCTGGGTTCAGATATTTATTCCTCTAGCTTCCTCCCTGAGAAGATGCTTCAAAGTAGTCTGTTTCTCTCAGCCTAAGGTTTTAGGGTCTCATGGTGGCCTTCTAATCATTAAGTTTCCCTTCTAAGCACCCGAGACCACTCCCTTGTCTCACTTCACTGGCTTCAGGAGTGTGAGTGGCTCTGCTGTTATTTCTGCAGCTTCTGGTGCTATCCCATAGTTTTCCTACCCCACCCCCCATATCTGTAAATAGTTTATTACACCTTCCTCAAAGGACCCTATTTGGAATATACCACATGTCTAATCTTGGACTCAATGCTTGACTACTTATTACCGTATTAAAACATAAGTCAAAGGTGCAAAGAGCTGAAATCTCTGCCCTGCAATTTACCCTACTTTGCTGCTCTCCTTAACAACCCTCTAACTCCATCTTCTGTCTCCTCTCGTGTTAATCCCATTTTCAGCCTTTGCCTCTTGGTTTACCTGGTTTTTTCATGTCACCTCAACTCTCGAGTCTGGTGCAAAGTTATGGTTTTCACTTGGGTTCAATCATGTCTGGGATGATTTCACCTCCCTTCCATGTGTTCCTGGAGGACACCGCCCAGGACTCCCTACATCTGCTTCCTTCATGGACCATCCTCTGAAGATAGCTTTCTGACAAGTTACAGCCGCATTGAAAGTGAGCCACTTGTGTGCCCCTTTACTTATTTACGATAGGAAAATTGCTACAAGTGAGCCCACCCTCTTTCTTTCATTTTTGAGAACACCATTCCCTCCTATACTGCATCAGCTGACACTTCAATCAGCTCCCTGCCATTCGGGTTGGCGTCTTGGCATACATATTTTACGAGGTTACTGGCCCTTAGTCTAACAGAGCAATAACAGATGTNTAAGCTGTTGCTCTCATGGTTTTCGGAGAAGGTAATGGCATCCCACTCCAGTACTCGTGCCTGGAAAATCCCATGGGTGGAGGAGTCTGGTGGGCTGCAGTTCATGGGGTCGCGAATAGTCAGACACGACTGAGTGACTTGACTTTCACTTTTCACTTTCATGCATTGGAGAGGGAAATGGCAACCCACTCCAGTGTTCTTGCCTGGAGAATCCTGGGGACGGGGGAGCCTGGTGGGCTGCCATCTATGGGGTCGTGCAGAGTCGGACACGACTGAGGTGACTTAGCAGCTCATGGTTTTACTTTTCTTATTTCTGATTTTGTAATGTGAAGCTCCAAATTATTAGTCACGGCTCTCTGGGAAAACAGAACCAATAGGAGATCTACATACCTATGGGAAACTTTATCAGAAGTCTCACCAGCTGGCATCTGCAAAGCTACAAAAATCAGTGGTGTAATTCAGTCCCAATCTGAAGGCCGGAGAATTGGTGAGCTGATGATGTAAGCCTTGATCTGAGTCAGAGAGCTGGAGTGTCTGGGGGCGGGAAAAGATGTATGTCTCAGCTCAAACAGAGAAAATTCACACTTCCTCTGCCTTTTTTCAGGCCTTCAACCAATTGGGTGATGCTCACCTACATTGATGGCAAAAAGGCAAAGCTTGTCTTTAGCACCCGAGTAATGCTACGTTGTCAGGGTTCAGATCCACTCACTGCTCCTTCAGCAGTTAGCAGTAGCTGAGGTTTCTGTGATCATCAGCCATTCGAAGGTCTTACTCTGTCTTGTTAAAGAACTGCCCCGTCATCTTCCTCCCTTACCACCCAGGCCAAATTTAATTGCTTCAAGCTCTGATCCTGAGCTCTTTTAGTGCCTCTGGAACCTGATTAAACTTTTAAACGTTTCACTGGGGCTGTAGGCTCTTGTCAACACTAACCTGTTATGGTGCCCTTCGAAGTACTTTTTTCTCCAGTGTTGCAGCGAACTGGGAGATCTTATTTAGCATTTATTAAATAGTAAATAGCTAATTACTCAAAGTAGCTATTTACATATTGAATTTATTTTTCTTGGCATCTTTAATGTCTGATTAACATTTTCTTCCTACAGCTGGAAGATACTTACACAGAATAGAACATTCCCTTATTTAATCTCAAGTGGAATATACGATAAGTGTGATCATTTTAATTTGTGTCATTTATTAGCAGGAGAGTCATATTGTACAGGTGGGATGCTCTATCACCCGCCAATTGGCAGGTGGCTTAGAGGGCAAGAGGGAAAACACTTCCACCAAGGGGATTATAGAAGTCACGGAAATAGAAGTTCAGCTATGGGAAAGTAGAGGAAATGACATTGGGATGTGTGATTTTGGAGACTGGGGACAGAGCTTAAAGCAGTAATAATAACCCTGTACAGACATCCTAAGAGAATACTCAAGATAGGAAGTCTGGCACTCTCTTTGTAAAACTCAAAACTTCTTTTTCTAATCATAAAAAAAACCAGAAAGTGAGAGCTGAAGGAGAACGTATGGATCTAATGAAGGTTCATTATGTAGATATGCGAACTGAGGCCCCGAGGAGTCTTGCTCAATGTACTTTAAGTTAGTACCGTGGACACGTGTGAAATCCAAGTCTGCTATATCTTGTTTTGTTGAATTTTAAAAAACTATATTCGGCAGCATTTTTGTTTCTGTTTTTGCCCCCAACACACTCTTCTGAGTTGGTCCTCTGATGGCCCACATCCGGGTGTTTCGCTTGTTAAAACAGGAAGTATGTCATTCTCTTTAGTTTCCAGCACTGAGTGCAGAATCAATTTTATTAACTGAGAAAGCATTGAGCTGACCAGAAAGTTCGTTCGGGTTTTTCCTGCAGCCTCTTATGGAAAAACCCAAATGAACTTTTTGGCCAACTCAATATTTTTGACTTTTTAAACCCAACATGCTCCTGGAGGCTTTTGGTGACTCCAGCCTTCTTCCCTGAGTGGATGTATGTGGCGGTGATTTTCCTTGGTATCCTGCCCATTTTAAGACTGGGGAGCTGATACTCACAGGTGGATCGCTGTTGCTGGCTTCTTTGCCTTCACTCTTTACCCTTCTCCCCCACTACTCTGTGCAGTGGAGCCTGACTCACATGAATTGCACCAATAAGCTCTTCTGGATGGCTTCAGTCAATGGCGTGCCCTGATAGGAGATTGGAGGAAGAAGATATTTATTCTGGGTTCAGATATTTATTCCTCTAGCTTCCTCCCTGAGAAGATGCTTCAAAGTAGTCTGTTTCTCTCAGCCTAAGGTTTTAGGGTCTCATGGTGGCCTTCTAATCATTAAGTTTCCCTTCTAAGCACCCGAGACCACTCCCTTGTCTCACTTCACTGGCTTCAGGAGTGTGAGTGGCTCTGCTGTTATTTCTGCAGCTTCTGGTGCTATCCCATAGTTTTCCTACCCCACCCCCCATATCTGTAAATAGTTTATTACACCTTCCTCAAAGGACCCTATTTGGAATATACCACATGTCTAATCTTGGACTCAATGCTTGACTACTTATTACCGTATTAAAACATAAGTCAAAGGTGCAAAGAGCTGAAATCTCTGCCCTGCAATTTACCCTACTTTGCTGCTCTCCTTAACAACCCTCTAACTCCATCTTCTGTCTCCTCTCGTGTTAATCCCATTTTCAGCCTTTGCCTCTTGGTTTACCTGGTTTTTTCATGTCACCTCAACTCTCGAGTCTGGTGCAAAGTTATGGTTTTCACTTGGGTTCAATCATGTCTGGGATGATTTCACCTCCCTTCCATGTGTTCCTGGAGGACACCGCCCAGGACTCCCTACATCTGCTTCCTTCATGGACCATCCTCTGAAGATAGCTTTCTGACAAGTTACAGCCGCATTGAAAGTGAGCCACTTGTGTGCCCCTTTACTTATTTACGATAGGAAAATTGCTACAAGTGAGCCCACCCTCTTTCTTTCATTTTTGAGAACACCATTCCCTCCTATACTGCATCAGCTGACACTTCAATCAGCTCCCTGCCATTCGGGTTGGCGTCTTGGCATACATATTTTACGAGGTTACTGGCCCTTAGTCTAACAGAGCAATAACTTTAACAGATGAATTCTTTAAGGTTGGGACCTTGGGTTATATAAAATTAAATGAGTTCCCTGATGTTATCAGTTCTATAAATCCAAAGTTTTGTTGTATTTACATAAAATGAAGGTTCATTAAATTTTATCCTCCTTGTAGTCTATCCCCAAAATGGTATTATAAATTTTCTTCTCCTGGAGTTCTTAATGATCCAAAATAGACTCTTTAAGGAGACCTACTGACAGTGTTCTGAAATATAGAAATGCTGCCCTAACTATAGATTTTTTTTTTCCACAAAAGATCTGGCTGCTGCTGTTTGTAGATTTGTCTTAAAATCTGTGCCTGTGAAATATTAAACACTAAATGTTGAGATATAGTGGATAAAAATACTTACATCTCTCTGCATATCAGGGGACAGGACTTGCTCAGGAAATATTCATGAGAAAGTAAAAGACTGTTGATGAAGCAGGGCTCAGATGCTCCTTAAATGTCAAGTCAGAATCAATAACAGCATTGAGACTTTATCCTAGTGGGAATGGAGTCTGAGAATCGAGCACACTCCATTGTGGCTTTCAGAGTGATGAATGGGGGAGGGATTGATAAGGACCTGTCAGTAAAGTATGTGAGTGATTTTTGAGTTCAGTACTATGCTATGCAAAGTCACTTCAGTCGTGTCTGACTCTGTGTGACCCCATAGACGGCAGCCCACGAGGCTCCCCCATCCCCGGGACTCTCCAGGCAAGAACACCGGAGTGGGTTGCCATTTCCTTCATACTAGTGATTGCTAAGCACCCGAGTATTGATCTCTGACAGATGTTAAGATAGAGAGTTTTCTAGATATCTCACTGAAAAGTAGTTGTGAGTCACAACTACCCTCTAAGATATTTATGATTCAGAAAGTATCCTTAGGTTCACAGAGCTGTGAGAGAAGTGTCCTCCCAAGAGTAGGCTGAGTAGATTTCAGGGCATCCTAAGCTACTCCATCATCCGAAAGTCAGCAAGGCCTTAAGAATGCCCCTACAATGGCTCCCTGCAAGTCACTGTAACTTGAAACTACAGGAAACTATTTTCACCTCAGAGCCTGCGGAGCATTGTTTGGAGGACGAAGGGAAACACCTTCTTGATCTAAGAAAATGTGTTAAAATAGGTGAGGAGTCACTACAATGAATCTAAGCAGTCCTGGCTTGCTGGGTCTGATCATGATAGTGGTCGGAGGGTTGGAAAGTTTGGGAGCCAGAGGAACAGGCTGATAGCAGTGTTGCTATGGGCATCTTGAATCAGGACCTAAACATATGGCTGACTTTGAAACATTTCTATATCTACAGTTCTGTAAGAGCGTCACCACTAAACCCCATAACTTCTCATCTCTGTTCCTAGGTCCAGCCCCTCATTCTCCATAAAGCCTCTTCTGACAAAACTCACCCATTTTAAACTCACTGGACCCATTGAGTCAACACAGACACTTATTTCCCTATCCTATATGTTTAGATAACTTGCAGTTAGATTATAATGTCATGAAACGAGGGGCGACATTCCTCAGCCTTCTTTAATTCTCCAACACGAGCTTTGAGTGTGCCTTCTGGTAGTACATTCTTTAAAAATACCCTAGTGGAAGAGTAATAAAATACTTAATAAATGCTCTAAATACACTGGTTGTTCAGCTGATCCTGACATTGCCATCATATTCTAGAATATTCTCAGCCAGCTGAAGTCAGGCCATTCTGGCCATTAACATTGCTTGGTTTGGGTCCCCCAGCTGGCTCAGTGTTAGAGAATCCGCCTGTGGGTGCAGAAGATGTGAATTTGATCCTTGGATTGCGAATATCCTTGGAGGAGGAAATGGCAACCCATTCCAGTATTCTTGCCTGGGAAATCCCAAGGACAGAGCAGCCTGGAGGGCTACAGTCCACGGGGTTGCAGAGTCAGCCATGACTGAGTGACAGCCTACACGCATTGCTTGGTTTCCTGTCTGTCTACTGCTGATATTATGTCAGGTATTTGAGACACTGGAAACATGCTGTACATGTATTTAGTGTTTCAGATGTTCTATAATATGTTATTTCACCTACATATACGCTTTTGAACTGTGGTGTTGGAGAAGACTCTTGATAGTCCCTTGGACTGCAAGGAGATCCAACCAGTCCATTCTGAAGGAGATCAGCCCTGGGACTTCTTTGGAAGGAATGATGCTGAAGCTGAAATGCCAGTACTTTGTCCACCTCATGCGAAGAGTTGACTCATTGGAAAAGACTCTGATGCTGGGAGGGATTGGGGGCAGGAGGAGAAGGAGACTACCGAGGATGAGATGGCTGGATTGAGTCTGAGTGAACTCCGGGAGTTGATGATGGACAGGGAGGCCTGGCGTGCTGCGATTCATGGGGTCGCAAAGAGTCGGACACAACTGAGTGACTGAACTGAACTGAACTGAACTGATATTGAAAATTGATGACCCTGTATCCCTTAAATCTTTCTAGTCTTTGGAACTGAGTCTTCCGTACCCTAGGCTGAGCCTCATGCCAGACCTTGTTATCTAGGACAGGGAATAAAAGGAAACATGTTAGAAAATCTGGCTTAGCTTCAAGCTAGTTCTTTACTCTTCATAATCTGAACTGGTAGCGCTGTTTTTCAGTAGTTTCCATCTCTGAAAGTCTCTGTTCAATGTTGTGTCTCTAGTTAGATTTCCTACCTCTGAAATTTAGGATCCTCTTGCCTGGATCTTAGATTCCTGATGCTACGCTTCCTATGATCATATTAGCCCAGTTAAGAGTGTTAGGTTGGATCCTAAAGTCTCTGAAAAAATTTGTAATTTTTCACCTGCTGTCTGAATAAAATTTCAGATTCTCATTGTGGCCTATGAGGGCACCCAGCATCCAGCCAATGCCAATTTGTCTGCTTCTTTTGTTGATGCTCCTCCCAGAAGAATCTCCATTACTTCTATAATTTCCCATGTTCCTTCACCTTTGGTCCTCTTCTTTGGGATAGTTTTCCCTTATTTAATTTTACTCAATCTTTAGGTTTCAACTTAGATATTACTTCCTCTACTAAACTCTGGTCTATTCCCAAGGTACCACATATTGGCCTTATGGAGTATAATATCACACTGGAGTTGAGTATTTTATTTGATTTATATATTCCTCATTAAATGCTAAGTTTCATGAGGGCTGAGACCATAGCAGCCTTCTGCACAATTTCATCCCCAACGATCAATACTCTTTTTAATGAGAATAAATATATTGCAAGGATGCATAGATGTCAATCTCTCCTACTTAGATCTCCTCTAATTATATTTTGGATTCCTGAGATAATATAGACTCCAGCAGTGATAGGAAATGGAGAAATATGTCTGGTTTTCTTTGTAGACTTGTATCTCTCTCATACACACAGAGACATACACAGTGACTGAGAAACAGATAGAAGTGGATGTCAAGAACTCTGGGAAAAGCTTACTTAATGAAAGATATATTTCCTATAAATGTTGTTGGCAAAATGAATTGTTCAGTTCAGTTCAGTTGCTCAGTCATGTCCAACTCTTTGCGACCCCATAAATCGCAGCTCGCCAGGCCTCCCTGTCCATCACCAACTCTCGGAGTTCACTCAGACTTACGTCCATCGAGTCGGTGATGCCATCCAGCCGTCTCATCCTCTGTTGTCCCCTTCTCCTCCTGCCCCCAATCCCTCCCAGCATCAGAGTCTTTTCCAATGAGTCAACTCTTTGCATGAGGTGGCCAAAATACTGGAGTTTCAGCTTTAGCATCATTCCTTCCAAAATGAATTGTTACTAAACTAAATAAAACTACTTAAAATCAAGGGTCATTTGACAGATCCATAGAACATGGTGATTCCCACATCAACCTAGGTATCATCTTAGTTGCCTGTTTTCTCAATGTGTGAAAAGCACTCAGAAAATTTACAGCTTGTCAAATGACAGGGAATCACCTAGTCTGGGAAAATGTTCAGATCCATAAATTGCAGCGCTTTATGTCTTTAATGAAACAAAAATCTACTTTCTTTGATTTGCAAATTTGGAACTTTGCACAATGGATTTTCATAATGGACTTATTCACGGCTTAGAAAAAACTTGTTGAAGGAGTTGACGGGGAGAGTAAGGATGAAGATGAGATAGATGTAAGGACTATATATTATAAAGTATAATCCTTTATCCTTGGGTTTAAAGTATTCATAGGTACACACTAGCCTCTGGGTCTTCTGACATCATTGCAGAGAGCAGATGCTCTGATGGGCCAAACCAGTAGTTCTCCCATGGCTTTTATTTGGCTCTGGAATGTACAGATCTTGAAAACAGTCTGTTGTGATGTCTGGAGTATTCACAATGTGTCAGGGCCTTGCATTTGTGGGAAAGGTAGTAGGTTCTACTGTGATAGAGAACCAATTCAGAGGAGGACTGCCCTGTAAACAAGGCAGGGTTGGCATTGCTGGTGGCAGGTAGCTGAAGCCTGCAGCAGACGCTGCTCTGCATATGGCTGCCTTCTCAGCTTTCAAGAATACAGGTTACCGAAACCCACCTACCTGTCCTTCATCAGCTGGTGTGTAAAGTACACACACGCTGTTGAGAGGAAAATAGAATATCCCAAAGGGGAGATAAATTGATGCTTTGTTCTTTAAGATATTATATAACATTTACGTCCAATATGATAGAAGCATCATGTTTTCCAAACGCATCTCACTTGGAGACACATACTTAACTGTGCTGAGGCCCTTAAGACTCTGGCTTTCCTTCCTGACTTGTCGTTCTGTTTTGTCATTACAGAAAGTGTGAACTTGGGAGCTTGGCTCTCTGAGACATGAAGGGTAGAGGCAGCTGTCAAAGTCATCAAATGGGCTGAAAGCAGTTCCTCTCCCTTCCTCCACTTTGGCTCTGAACTTCACTGCACACTGCTGTCCCCCAGGGTTCAAAGAGAGACTTGTCCCCAGCAAGGACCAGGACTCCGAGACCCATTTGCTTTCACAGTTGACAACTTTCCCTAGTTTGATCACCCCTTAAATTTTTGCTCCTGAAAGTAATTCAGGTTCAAAAAATGTGAGGGAAATTCACGATTCCATCTATAAACAATTGAACGTAGTACTTCGTGTTACTCAATGCTCCTAACTTGGGTTTAAAAATTTAAATTTGTTTGTTCTGTTTTCAGTTCTTTTAATCTTTAGACCTTTCTCTCAGATTCCAATTCCTGCAGGGAAAGATCTGGTCAGTTTAGTATACTTTCTCTCTCTCTACTCCAGGTCTGAGCCAACTGTATTCCCACTTTCATCTCTGGAGGAATAAAATGATGTCTTATTTAGGTACTACACAATTTGGAAGTCCTCAAGAACTTCCTGTCTGACATCAGGTGCCAATTCAGAAATAATCAAGACGATGCTCAGGTTCAATAGTTTACTAGTGTCAACTTAAAAAAAAAAAAAAAAGGACACCATGAGAGTTGTGAGTCAAGTTTTTTCTGGGGCAAAATGATGACTATAGCCTGCTGCTGCTGCTAAGTCGCTGAAGTCGTGTCCAACTCTGTGCGACCCCAGAGACGGTCTCCTTACCAGGCTCCTCTGTCCCTGGGATTCTCCAGGCAAGAACACTGGAGTGGGTTGCCATGTCCTTCTCCAATGCATGAAAGTGAAAAGTGAAAGTTAAAGTGAGGTCATGTCCGACTCTTAGCAACTCCATGGACTGCAGCCTACCAGGCTCCTCCATCCATGGGATTTTCCAGGCAAGAGTACTGGAGTGGGGTGCCATTGCCTTCTCCGTAACTATAGCCTAGGAGACAGCATCTCAGATAGCTCTGAGAAACTGCTCCAAAGAGGCAGGAGAGAAAATCAGCATATATGTGATTTTGGGGAAAGAGGAGTACATGCAATTCAGCATGTTTTGTTTGTTTGTTTGTTTTTTGCAGAAGATTTCTGCTAGTCATGAGGAGCACTCATCACCACTGAAGGATTTTATTGCTTTTCTGGATATGAAGAGATATAAGAATTATATATATAATTTTATTCTTTATTTTTTGGGGCTCCCAAATCACTACAGATGGTGATTGCAGCCATGAAATTAAAAGACACTTACTCCTTGGAAGGAAAGTTATGACCATCTTCAGTTCAGTTCAGTTCAGTCGCTCATTTGTGTCTGACTGTTTGTGACCCCATGAATTGCAACATGCCAAGCCTCCCTGTCCATCACCAACTCCCGGAGTTCACTCAAACTCAAGTCCATTGAGTCAGTGATGCCATCCAGCCATCCCATCCTCTGTCGTCCCCTTCTCCTCCTGCCCCCAATCCCTCCCAGCATCAGAGTCTTTTCCAATGAGTCAACTCTTTGCATGAGGTGGCCAAAGTACTGGAGTTTCAGCTTTAGCATCATTCCTTCCAAAGAAATCCCAGGGCC
>SJYA01002928.1:2180749-2284028 GCA_006410615.1 Neotragus moschatus
TGAGGTGGCCAAAGTACTGGAGTTTCAGCTTTAGCATCATTCCTTCCAAAGAAATCCCAGGGCTGATCTCCTTCAGAATGGACTGGTTGGATCTCCTTGCAGTCCAAGGGAGTCTCAAGACTCTTCTCCAGCACCACAGTTCAAAAGCACCAATTCTTCGGCGCTCAGCTTGACAGCATATTAAAAAGCAGAGACATTACTTTGTCAACAAAGGTCCATCTAGTCAAGGCTATGGTTTTTCCAGTAGTCATGTATGGATGTGAGAACTGGACTACAAAGAAAGCTGAGTGCTGAAGAACTGATGCTTTTGAACTGCGGTGTTGGAGAAGACTATTGAGAGTCCCTTGGATTGCAAGGAGATCCAACCAGTCCATCCTAAAGGAGATCAGTCCTGGGTGTTCATTGGAAGGACTGATGTTAAAGGTGAAATTCCAATACTTTGGCTACCTGATGTGAAGAGCTGACTCGTTTGAAAAGACCCTGATTCTGGGAAAGATTGAGGGCAGGAGGAGAAGGGGACGACAGAGGATGAGATGGTTGGATGGCATCACTGACTCAATGGACATGGATTTGGGTGGACTCTGGCAGTTGGTGATGGACAGAGAGGCCTGGTGTGCTGCAGTTCATTGGGTCACAAAGAGTCGGACGCAACTGAGCGACTGAACTGAACTGAACTCAACTGAAGAAATGGGTTCATTAAATCAGCTCCCAAAGACATCTAACTATCTGAAGACCTGTTCTGCCAGTTTTTCTCAGAACACAGAGTGCCTCATTTCTGCCCTCCACCCTGAGAGTCTTTCACGGAGGTGTTGAAAGTCAGCAGCTGCCACAGCACATGATTTAATTCTTATGGAAGTAGATGGCAAGTGCCAGTGGCAAGCACCAATTTGTAGTTGACACTGGAAGGACTCACAGAACTCATTTAGGATTGTGGTTTATTACAGCAAAAGAATTCAGAATACAGTCAGCCAAGGGCAGAAGGGCAAAGGACAGGGCCTGGGGAAGATGCAAGCAAGGAGTTTTCTGTTTCTCTTAGTGACACTGTGTGGACAGTGTTTACTTGCCTCAGTAACAACGTGTGACAATACACACAGAGTATTGACAACCAGGGAGCTCACCTGACCCTCGGGGTTCAGAGCGTTACTGGGGCTCAGTCGTGTAGACATGTTTGACCACCAGGGTATCTGACCTTAGATTCCAGCTCCTTCAAAGGTTGAACTGATACTGTAAATCACATTTTCAGCATAGACTATCTGGCATGTCCCAAGTTTGTAAACAGACACTCTTATCAGGCAGGACATTCAAAAGACTTAGAGATTACCTCTTAGAAGCCAACACAAAAGCTAAACCTATCTTTGAGCAAGATTCATAGGTACTTTTATGCCTCCAGTTAAAAATGTTTTGGGTCTTTTCCAACTTTTAGAAATTTTGTTGTTATTATTTTTATTTTATATTTTTAACCAGTGGAAATGTTTTAGTCTGAGCTGTTCTAGTCGTGTCTGACTCTTTGTGACCCCAATGGACTGCAGCCCACTAGGCTCCTCTGTCCATGGGATTCTCCAGGCAAGAATACTGGAGTGGGCTGCCATGCCCTCCTCCAGGGGATCTTCCCAATCCAGGGATCGAACCCATGTGTTCTGCATTGCAAGTGGATTTTTTACCCTCTGAGCCAACAGGGAAGCCCTTTATCTAGTGGAAATGTTTTAGTTTGAGATAAATGAAGCTTTGGGGTCTCCTTCTTGAAAACCTCCCTACTGGCTAGTATGTTTCAGAAGGCAAGTCATGGGCTGAATTCTGTAATACATACAAGCTGTTATTGTCAGACCAGCGAGAAATAAATTTTTAAGATTGCAAAAACATTCTTAAAACTCGATAAAGTCTTGGCTCTCTTTCTTTTTAAGACATTCTCCCAACCTTAAGCAAAACGTTCATTTGAGGCAGATATGAAAATGTTCTAACTTCACGATTCAGGTGAGTAGTTAGGTGATAGAGTCATTTTGAGTCTAAACACAGAACCCATGTGTTCTAGGGCCAGGAAACCCATTCTGAAGGTCAGTTTGCTGTTGTACTCAGATTTTTATCCTCTGTGTGTGCTGTGCTGTGCTCTGCTTAGTCACTCAGTCATGTCTGACTCTGCAACCCCATGGACTGTAGTCTGCCAGGCTCCTCTGTCCGTGGGGATTCTCCAGGCAAGAATACTGGAGTGGGCTGTCATGCCCTCCTCCAGGGGGATCTTCCCAACCCATGTCTCCTACATTGCAAGTGGATTCTTTACCATCTGAGCCACCAGGGAAGCCTAAGAATATACTGGAGTGGGTAGTCTATCCCTTCTCCAAGGGATCTTCCAGACCCAGGAATCGAAGCAGGGTCTCCTGCATCGCAGGCGGATTCTTTGCTGACTGCACTACCAGGGAAGCCTACGCTTTATCTAGCAAATACAGAAGGTATATAATACATGTATATAGATATATGATATTTTGCCAATCTTGAATTCATTTCAGCAGTGGAAAACCATTTCTTATGCTAATTATAAAACCCTTCAGCAATGGCGAAACCTTCAAGAGAGTTGATATTGGTGGCTCTCTGGAGTGTAGATTCTTGATTATTCTTTCAGATGCTAACTAAACATTCCATAGTATGTATCCTAATTAGAATACGTTGAATGTTAACTAAATAACGCCCCTAGGATATACACAAACTCTGACCTGTGACTATAACACACTGTCTTTAGACAATATAAAAGGCCTTTCTAGAGAGGGCTGTTTCTTCAGCTCTTCTGATTTCAAATTCATCTCGATTCTTTTGCTTCCTTTCTTTCTTTCTTTTTTCCCTTCGATGTTCCGGTTTTGTCATAAGACCCCTTGGGTCCTCACATCTTCCTTTCATTCTTATTTCTCTTGCCTAATCTGAGTTTCTCTTGAACAGGTTCTAGGACATACTCACAGGTGAGAAAGTATCACTTATTCTGGAAAATTTTGTGGGTCATTTTTAAAGCACTTAAAGCATTCCACATTTATAGCTTCTCTATTCACTCAGAAAATTTTTATAAAATCTTATTCTTTGTCTGTAAACTTTTCTTTTTAACAAGAGTGCTCCTGAATGAATGGTCCATAGAACGCTGGTCTGCAAGATCCAAACTATTTTCACAGTAACTAGAATGTTATTTGCTTTTTACATGGTATTGACATTTGCAGTGATGGTGCAAAAGGAATGGTGTGCAAAACTTCTAGTATATTAATGATCAAAGCAGTGGCATCAAACTGAAGAATGGTTACTCTAGTCTTTCCAGTTTAAATTTTTAAAAAAGCCATTTCTATTTTAAGAAACAATACAATTTATTAATTTTATTAAACCTGACCTTTGAGTAAACATCTTTTTACTATTTTGTGTGATAAAATAGGAAATATACATATTTTTGCTTTACAATGAAGTATGAGGGCTGTCATGAAGTTGAGTTGTGAGCTGAACTACTGGCTTTTTGCATAGAATACCATTTTTCCTTGACAGAGCCTCTGATACCGAAACTATGGTTGTTCAGATTTGTGTACTTTACAGACATTTCCTTAAAAATCTCATTTCAAGAAAACAAACTATCATATTTATTGCCAAGGATACAATTGGAAATTTTAAAGTAAAATATGTTTTTGAAAATATGTGTCATAACTTGGGCTTGAAACCTGGAGAAAGGAATGACAGCCCACTCCAGTATTCTTGCCTGGAGAATCCCATGGACAGAGAAGCCTGGCAGGCTATAGTCCATGGGGTCACCAAAGGAGGGACACGACTGAGTGACTAACATTTTGGGCTTGAAAACTTCCCCATTCTTAAAGATTTTTCTGATCAGCTCAATGATGATACAAAGGTGAGGTTTTGGTATTGTGTAGTGAAATATGTTAATGTTTGGAAGATCAGTGTAACAGAGTAAACCATTATTTTCTAAAAAATGTCAATGTATAATGTCACAGAATTATGTGTAGTAAGAGGACCACTTGATGTACAAGATAGACCAATTGATTTTAATGTAATAGAGTAACAATGTTTACTTAGACAATTTAAGTTTCCACATTGTAACTAAACTTCAAAAAACTTCTGCTTATTGAGTTTTGATACAGCTTAAAAAATAATATCCACAATCATGTGAAAAGAGCTATGATAATATCTCCTTTTTTTCAGTATCAGTGTATGCCTTTTGAAGTCACATACACATATTTTTCAAATACAAGATATTTGCAAAAATGTGAAGCATTGCCCTTCTTCTCACAATTCTTTTCTTTGGAAAATATAATTATTTTTTGTAAAAACTATGTCATTTGCTTTAAAAATGATAAAATAGGTTTATCATCATTAATTTTAAGTAAATACATATTTTTGAATTTTTTAGTTTTAAATGTTGAATGTCATAAAGTGACCAATGTAACATTCACCGTCACCTGTAGTGACAATTTTTTTTTTCTCGTGACAAGAACTGTTAAGATCCACTCTCTTAGCAACTTTTAAATATGTGACACTCTATTATTAACTGTAGTCTCCATGCCCTGCATCACATCCCCATGACTGATTTATTTTATAACTGGAAGTTTGTACCTTTTGACCCCTTTTGTTCATTACCTTTCCTCTTGATGAGGTAATATATCCTTTAATAATTCTTTCAGACAGGTTTGACTGTGGATGATAAATTCTCTAAGTCTTTGATGCTTCACAAATGAATGATACTTTAGGTTTTTATTTTCACAGTTTCACTTACTGTGTTACTTTCTATCTCTATTTTTGCTGGTGAAAAATCTAAGTGATGTTTCTTTGTAGACAATCAGTGTTCTCTTGGATCTAAATACCTGGATTAAGTACACTAGTAGAATTTTTTTTTTTTTTAAGATGTTTTGGGGCTGAGGCTGCTTCTAAATCCTACTGTGTAGACACATGTCAAGTTTGCTTCTGAATTAGGCTTATGTCTCTGGGCCTATCACTGTTCCCAACCCATAAGAGCTGTTCAAGATAATTGTTTGTTCTTATTGTTTGTTTTATTTTTTAGTGAAGAACCAATGAATGAATGACTAGACCTTGTCAATTACATGGGCAATTATTATAAAACTCAAACTTCTTGATAGGGGAGGTGTTGCTGAAGGATGTTAATTTGAGAGTCTAGACTCTGAAGCTTTGTGGAGCACAAAGACAAACTGAGGAGTCGATTTGGTGGTTAGGATTGGTAAAAATCTGTGTGGTGCCATTCCATGTTGCAAAGGATCACCAGATGTTGCTTGCTAAATTTTGCTGACTTGGCTGCAATGGGATTCTGACCCAGTGTGGTCAGAAATGGTGCCTCTACACTCCACACCTAGGAGTGAGGTCCTCAGAAATACTTCAGGACTTTGAGTCCAGGCTTGAGTGAAAAGCAAGAAGTCAGGAACAGAAGAGATCAGAACCCGCTAGTCAATGAAACACAAACTGATGTGAGAGAAAAAAGATCTTAACCAAAACAAGGTGGCGTGACGTGGGGACAGGTTACCTGGTTGAACTACAATGTCAGATCAGCTATTAGCTTGACTTTACTATGATACCATGACGATTTATTCTGAAAAGTGAATTCACATTTTGAAAAAAAATTCTTAATGCCATTTCTTTAAAAATCAATTTGTGTAGGTGGTCAATACCAGACGTTAGCAAAATCCTGTTATCTGTTTCTGCTTATTAATCTCACACCCTCGTTCTGATAACCTGCTATAGGACTTTGTAGAGAATATTGTTTGGATTAACAATAATTTATAAAATATCTTTTACCCACTGGAGATATGTAGGCTATTATATCTCTGCTTAAATCAAAGATACACTCATACATACCCCCCACACCCCTAAGCAGACCCCCCCCCACACATATACATAGACATACACTCCTGTAAGTACTTAAGGAAAAGTCTAGGGATGTGTATCATCAGATGTAGAAACTCAAAGCAAAATTTTTGTTGTCAGTGAACTAAAATTTTGTCTTCCCCCAAGCCCCTTAAAAAAGGCTTATAATGTTTAGAAACATGTAGAAGAATACCCTGGCTCTCTTTCCTCTCAATCCAGGTTGAGTTAAGTGCTGTGTGGTCACATTCTTGGTCCTATGTATGATGAATCCTACTGGATTCCTTGTTGTTGTTTGTTGGCTAAATCATGTCTGACTCTTTGCGACCCCATGGACTGTAGCCACCAGGCTCCTCTGTCCATGGGATTTACTGGAGTGAGTTGCCATTTCTTACTCCAGGGGATCTTCCTGACCCAGGATTGAACCCATGTCTCTTGTTTGACAGGCAGATTCTTTACCACTGAGCTAACTGGGAAGCCTGTATTACTCTCCTTGTGCTGTGCTTAGTCGCTCAGTCATGTCTGACTCTTTGCAAACCCATGGACTGTAGCCTGCCAGGCTCCTCTGTCCACGGGGTTTCCCCAGGCAAGAATACTGGAGTGAGTTACCATGCCCTTCTCCAGGAGATGTTCGCAACTCAGGGATCAAACCCAGGTCTCCTACATTGCAGGTGGATTCTTTACCATCTAAGCCGCCAGGGAAGCCCAAGAATCCTGGAGTGGGTAGCCTATCCCTTCTCCAGGGGATTTTCCCAACCCAGGAATCAAACAAGGATCTCGTGCATTGCATGTGGATTCTTCACCAGCTGAGCTACCAGGGAATTATCTACCAGGAATAGTGTAAGCCCTATTACACTGCTTACCTGTATTATTTATCTCTGAGCTTTCTGCTACTATCAAGCTCCTTTCCCTCTTCCCATTGTTGCAAACAACGGGGTTGGCTGGGAGAGTGGGGGTTCGTTCTTTAACAGTATTTGTGTTTGTGATTGTCTTTGACCCTAATCTCTTTCTCTGAGTACTAGGGTCAAAATTTTGTTTTAGTCTGGAGGTGGTGATGTACATTTGCCTTTAAAGCCCTCATTGGGAAAAGCTTGGTTTCTCTTAGAAGCTGGCCTCCCCAGCTCCCATCTCACACCTGCTTCCAGCTGCCACATTTCATGAGCCTGCTGTGCTAAAAAACATTAAAATGGCAGGCACTGACGATTTCACATAATCCCCAAAGCCAGGGGAGCTGGATCAAGGGGAAGTTTACCCAGTGAACATCAAGCTGAAGAAAAGGTGAAAGAATTCAGCTCTTTATTAGCAGTTTTGAGTTCTCCATCGAGCAGCTGAGAAAGCCTGCCTCTGTGAATCTGAGCCAGAGGACTAGTTGCTGTGTTCTACGTGGCTGCTAGTGGAAATGACACTCACAGGCAATACTCAAGTGTACAGAAAACTAGTTGTATTTCTGCAAACCCCAACTCCAATTGCTAAGTCAGTTTAAATCCCAATCAGGGCATTTTCCATCTTCAAATACTCCCTTTTCTTCCAGAACAATGTGTGGACAGGGAGTGAGAAGTCCCAAGGTAACGAGGAGGATGTATGTGCCTTGTAGACGCTCTCAGCTCCCTCTGCCCTTACTGGCCTCTACTGAGACACCTCTTCTGTCTGTGGCTGTGATTATCAACTGTCCCCAATGCCTCCCAGTTAATGGAGGACACTGCTGCTCCCACCCAGGGTACCTCCGCTGCCCCTGGCTGCTGGATCCCCTGTTGGCCAGGTAGGCATCCTGTCTCAGTTCTCATGTACTGTCCGAAGCTCAGTGACATTATCTAGAGTCAGACACAAGTTAGTGGCTAAACAACAACCTTTCAC
The DNA here is from genome assembly GCA_006410615.1 of Neotragus moschatus. Classification (NCBI taxonomy): domain Eukaryota; kingdom Metazoa; phylum Chordata; class Mammalia; order Artiodactyla; family Bovidae; genus Neotragus; species Neotragus moschatus. The sequence goes on from SJYA01002928.1 coordinate 2,188,445, forward strand.
TGTGTTTGCTTTATACATTTCTGCTGAAAAATCTAAAATAAATGATAGATTGTGATATTTCATCACTAAATACTTTAGAAGGAAGTCCCCCCCTCCCCCAAATAAAGACATTTTCCTATTTAACCACCTACGTAAACTTATGTTATCATCCATGGCATCACTGACTGACTCGCTGGACGTGAGTGTGAGTAAGCTCTGAGAGGTGGTGGATAGACAGGGAAGCCTGGCATGCTGCAGTCCATGGGTTCAAAAAGAGTTGGACATGACTGAGTGCCTGACCAGAACAGATAAGCCCTTACTATGAACTGATATTCCATCCATATTTAAATGTCCTCCATTAGCCTTTAAATGCCTTTTGGTGTTGGTGTGTTCAAAGTGGGGTCCAGTTAAGGTCCACACACTAGCTTTGGTTGCTGCCTCTTAATAGTTTCTCGCCAGGAACTGATGTGCCCACAACCGTCCCTTTTTCCCCGTGCCATGTTCCTGATGAGCAGACCCAGCAGGTTATCTTATAGAAAATCCCACCATCTAGATTTCTCAAACTCCTTCCTGGTTTAACTTGCTCCTCTCATAGCTGCTATTCCTATTAGCTGAAAATTTAGATCTACTATACGGATTAGATGTACAATTTCTACAGGGCTTCTCTGGCAGCTCAGATGGTAAAGAATCTCCTTACATTGCAGAAAATCTGGGTTGCATTCCTGGGTTGGGAAGGGAATGGCTACCCACTCTGCTATTCTTGCCTGGAGGATCCCATGGACAGAAGAGGCTCGTGGGCTACAGTCCATGGGGTTGCAGAGTCAGACACGACTGAGTGACTAACACCGTCACTTTCACTACAGTTTCTACAATTAGAAAGACTATTTCAGGGGTGAGGGACAAGGGCCATGAGTATGGTTAATTCACCCTTGGTGACTCTGCTATTGATTACTATGTGAAGGTGATCCTTGTTCACTTCTAAAGATATATATAAATATATATATATATTTTGCAGTATTTTTCACACTTTATAATTTCAATTAATTCTGGAATCTAACTTGGACATGTGTACTCACTGAATAAATCAGCTTTTACTTTAGGACATTGCTCAGGTTCCATAGAATACTGAATGCAAGCATTTAACCAATACAAAAAGATAAATGGTGCTTTGGACAGTGCATTCAATATATTGCTAAGGAGACATCTAGGCTTGATTCCTTTCCCCCCTCCCCCTGTAACCTTCAATTTTTTGTCTAATCATATTCCCAGAGCAGCTGGGTATGTACATCTTACCTTACGAACACTTCAGAGATCATAAGAGCAAGGTCACAGATGGAAGATTTTTCTCCTTTTCATGTCTCTGCAACACACACCAATGTATACACATATGCACAGAGAGAAAAAGAGTTGCACAATGAACATAACTCATTTACTCAGCTTTATGGTGAAGTTTTCACATGGCATTGATTATCAGGACAGGTATCGCCCAGTGTGTACAATGCGTACATCTATCTGTGTACTTATCATATATTTAAAAAGAGAATTCAAATCTAAAATGTGCCTTGCAAGTGACTGCATTTTAGAATCAAGGGAATGTGTGAGTACACCTGCTTGAAATGAGCTGTGTGAAAAATAGTCTTTCCTTTATATTCGATATGTTTATGTACTTTTCTATATAGCGGTCTTGATGTATTAATACTTTTTACAGTAATTTTGTTTTCACTGAGAGTAGCACTTTGTTGTAGGGACATGTGGCCTGGCTTCACTGATCTGCAAACGACACCCCCTCTGAGTACTATTATCATCCAGACGGTTTTCTTACTGAGCAGTTATGAAGGTTTATGACCAAGTTATAAACAGGAGAAGGGAGCTTATGTTAATGAGGTCAACACTGTTTCTGTTATGTCTTTGACTTATTAAACAGTCCCCCAAAGGGAATACCTTTTCCAAATGGGCTAAACAGAGAGATAAACTTTTACTAGCTGAAGACTTAAACTACAAACGTACTTAATGATGTGGAGTTGATCTAACTTTACACGGAACCAAGCAATGACACCAATGTCATAGAAACTACGAGAGTAATGTTTATCTATGTATTTGTATAGATAGTTATTTCTGTGACTGTCTCAGTCAGCTTGGGTTGCCATAGCAAAACTCCATGGACTGGATGACTTAGACAACAGAAACTTGTTTTCGCATAGTTCTGGAAGCCAGAGAGTCTAAGATCACGGTGCCAGCCAATTTGATTTCTCTCTTCCTGGCCTGCAGGATGTCATCTTCTTATGATGTCCTTACATGGCAGGGAAAGAGTGAGCAGGGAATCTTTCCAGGCATCATGAGGGCCCCACACCTGTGCTCCCCTCTAGTCCTGATCTCTGTCCAGGGACTCCACTTCCAGATTCTCTCACTTTGCAGGTTATAGCTTGATCATACAAATTTGGGGAGGATATAATCATTCCTTAACAATCTTAATATGGGAAGTGGGTGAAAGATCTATTTTATTAGACTGACAGGTTTACCTACCAGCCTCTGGAGATTTAGAGACTTCCTGTAGCTCAAACAGTAAAGAATCTGCCTGCAATGCAGGAGACCAGGGTTCGATCCCTGGGTAGGAAAGATCCTCTGGAGAAGGGAATGACAATCCACTCCAGCATTCTTGCCTGGAGAATTTCATGGACAGAGGAGCCTAGCTGGCTACAGTCCATGGGGTCACAAAGAGTCGGACATGACTGAGCAACTAACACACACACACACACACACACACACACACACACTCTGGAGATTTAGGTTGTATGTGCCTTACTCTGACATTGCTGAGTTCTGTATGAGAGGAGATGCCCTGGCCACAGTCCAGTCATACTTGATTGCAAGAGAATGTGCCTCTCACCGATGAGTTTGTGTAAAAGCAGACATTACAGAAAAGTTCAGATATTGAGTATATGGTTGATAGTCTTAGCCTAGCTCATTCCANTGCTGAGTTCTGTATGAGAGGAGATGCCCTGGCCACAGTCCAGTCATACTTGATTGCAAGAGAATGTGCCTCTCACCGATGAGTTTGTGTAAAAGCAGACATTACAGAAAAGTTCAGATATTGAGTATATGGTTGATAGTCTTAGCCTAGCTCATTCCAGCACAGTGAAGAAGATCATGCTGGTTGCAGTTTTGTCATCAATATTTCCATGGATTATCAATTTACAATTGTAGTCTTAGCTCAGGATTTGTACAGCTTTTGATAAGGAAGCCACCAGCTTGCAGTTGGGTGGGGTGGGTAACCAGACAGCTGCTCATGCATACCAATGAGGGTTTTGTCAATGCAAATCTGGAGAGCCCTTTAAAAAATTTAGCCCTTAGTGTCTACTTGGAGCTTGGATGTAATATGTGATATGAGACCACTTAACCAGCAAGTTTACCTCTAATTTTAGCTTCACCTGAATTAAAACTGGCGTGATATTGCATACTGCTACAGACATTAGCAACTTAAAAGTGCAGAAAGAAAGAATCGGAAATTAAATGCAGTCCAAGGGAAGAATCACAAGAATGCCACTGGTGGTTTTGTGTTGTTGTCAAAATTTCAGGAAATCTCTGATGAATATTACGATAAAAGAGATAATTTGATTCTTCACAGGAACACATTTTTAATGCCATTTATTTCCTACTTTGGCAGTTTAAGACAATCTGCCCACATACAAAGGAAACAAAGCAAAACAAAACACGCTGTTTGGGGAACTGATTCTCCAACAAATCCCTGTGAATAAGCCAGAGTCCTCAGTAAAGAAGTGTGCTTTATACCTCCTACCTACTCCCCAAACATCTGACCATTGGGTTAATGTTCCATCAAACCAGACAGCTGGACTGGCCATTGTGCCTTTTGTTTTGACCAGCCCAGGGGTATAAGCTTTGTCTTTTTTGTGTGTGAGGGAAGAGAAAATTCAGTTCAGTGTAGTTCAGTCACTCAGTCATGAATCGCAGCTTGCCAGGCCTCCCTGTCCATCACCAACTCCTGGAGTTCACTCAGACTCACGCCCATAGAGTCCGTGATGCCATCCAGCCATCTCATTCTCAGTCATCCTCTTCTCCTCCTGCCCCCAATCCCTCCCAGCATCAGAGTCTTTTCCAATGAGTCAACTCTTCGCATGAGGTGNTTGACTTCACATTCCAGGATGTCTGGCTCTAGATGAGTGATCACCCCATCGTGATTATCCAGGTCATGAGGAACTTTTTTGCACAGTTCCTCTGTGTATTCTTGCCACCTCTTCTTAATATCTTCTGCTTCTGTTAAGGTTTCTATATCATCTCCTAGATTATTGAAGAGACCACTCCCTGACCCTCAAGTGCCATTAAACTGAATGGAGACTAGCTGTTCTCATTGACTGTACAGAATGATGGCGGATAGGAAAAGGGACAGTTACAACTGGGATAATAGTCACAAAACAACAAAATGAAGAATATCCTATAGTTGTGGGTATGCATGTTCAGTCAGGTCAGACTCTTTGTGACTCCATGGACTGTAACCCATCAGGCTCCTCTGTCCATGGAATTTTCCAAGCATGAAATACTGGAGCGGGTTGCCATTTCCTACTCCAGGGGATCGTCCTGACCCAGGGATCAAACCTGCATCTCGTGCACTGGCAGGTGGCTTCTTTACCACTGAGCCATCGGAGAAGTCCAGTCCTATAGTTGGTGAAGGCTAATTATGCAGGAATTTATGGTATTAATTAACAAATCAAATCATTTTGCACTAGGAAGTGTTATAAGATTTAAAGACCCAAAAGTGTTAAAGTGTTGTCTTTACCTTCAAGGGATTAGCTGAGAAGCACATCAATATTCAGACAAAAGTATTATATTCACTGTGATATAAGTTTGTACCATATACAAGAGAAACTCTTAGGAGCAAGCTGGCCTCCTTACTAGGGAAATCAGGAAAGGCTTCAGAGGAGAAAGAGTGAAATACTGGGGGAAAAAAAATCACAAGAACATCACAAAGCAGTATATGTTAAATAAAAATGAAGAAACCAAATATCTACTGAATCGGAGCTTAGAGAGGGGAGAATCAACTTCTATTTAGAAAGGAAAAATAACATAAAAGAGGAGGAAATGGAAGTGGCCTCGAGTAATATTTGTTGTGTCGTTGGAAGGTGAAAGAGTTGTTCAACCGGAGCTTTTCTAACACATCCTTAGTTCTTTCTTGTGCACACAATCTTTGGGGGACTAGGCCTAGTGATGTGAGGATAACTGGGGCAACAGAAAGTTGTAAAGTTGTAACCATCTTGATATATATGGAGATGAGAAGATAAAGCTAAGTCAGCCCAAACTGGGCTTGTAATTGACATTTGGTTTCCCAGTATTTTGTTATTTTTCTGCTTTTTAAAAAAAATTAATATACTTTTCTAGAAACACATATAGAATTAGCTTATTCTCCACTACAGTGTAGTTTCCTATGAAATAGCATGAAGTAGATCTTACATAGTAGCAACTATATTATGGTGCTAGACGAGGGAGAAATGTGAAATTTGTCTCATTTGAATATAAATTCATGGGAGGAAATCTTAGTTTACATTTTGAGTTTAAGTCTATATCTCTTAAATCATTCCCAAGAAATCTTTGAGTAAATGTCCTTGGATTGCTGAGTGATTGCTTCCTCTCTGAGCCATAACCAAAATATTCTTACCACTATTAAAAATGGATTTAGGGTTGGGCAGACTATGTGATCTTAATCATCACTTAATAATTAGTCCTTAACGTAACATGAAGTAGGGGCCAGATTTGTCAGCTTTCTTCAAAGATACCTCTTTCCAACTGAGGAAATTCTTCATGGTTAGTCAACTAGCCACTCACTCATGAAGGCCCCAAGTGGTAATGTTTGAATGTGAGTGTTTGTGTTTTCTGGATGTGTGCAAGCTTTTTGTGTGAATAAAACCCAAACCCCAAAATCTGTAAATGGTTTGATGCCTTAAATAGAGCCCTAAATTGGTATATCACATTGGTTACATTTTTATCAATACTTTCTTCTCAACATTAGACTAATTCTCTTATGCACAACAATACAGGCTTTCTAGGTAAGTTTTGTCATATGATGGAAAGACCCCAGAGTTATAAAAGTGTTCAAATGAATTTCTAGTTCCTTCAATTCAGTTCAGTCGCTCAGTCGTGTCTGACTCTTTGTGACCCTATGGACTGGGATCCATGCACACCAGGCTTCCCTGTCCACGANGGTTACATTTTTATCAATACTTTCTTCTCAACATTAGACTAATTCTCTTATGCACAACAATACAGGCTTTCTAGGTAAGTTTTGTCATATGATGGAAAGACCCCAGAGTTATAAAAGTGTTCAAATGAATTTCTAGTTCCTTCAATTCAGTTCAGTCGCTCAGTCGTGTCTGACTCTTTGTGACCCTATGGACTGGGATCCATGCACACCAGGCTTCCCTGTCCACGACCAACTCCCGGAGCTTGCTCAAACTCATGTTCATCGAGTCAGTGATGCCATCCAACCATCTCATCCTCTGTTGTCCCCTTCTCCCCCTGCCTTCCATCTTTCCCAACATCAGAGTCTTTTCCAATAAGTCAGTTCTTCTCATCAGGTGACCAAAGTATTGGAGCTTCAGCTTCACCATCAGTCCTTCCAAAGAATATTCAGGACTGATTTCCTTTAGGATTGACTGATTTGATCTCCTTGTTGTCCAAGGGACTCTCAAGAATCTTCTCCAACACCACAGTTCAAAAGCATTAATTCTTTGGTGCTCAGCTTTCTTTATAGCCCAACTCTCACATCTTTATATGACTACTGGAAAAACCATAGCTTTGACTAGATGAACTTTTGTTGGCAAAGTAATGTCTCTGCTTTTGTATACTGCCTAGTTTGGTCATAGCCTTTCTTCCAAGGAGCAAGTGTCTAGTTCCTTAGCTGTGCCTTGAATTACCTCTAAGACCTCAGGTAAGTTGCTTCATTTGGGGGGACTTTGTTTTCTTCTTGTTTCAATGGAATGAGTAAAACTAGTTGTCAGTACAAATCCTTTATTTTTAATAGTCTTTGGTTCTAGGAGTTCTGTGCAAAAGCCAGAGCCATCTTAGTTTCAGAAATGAGACTTTTAGAAATCTATCGTTAGGGACATTTATATCATTTGATTCCTACAGTGTCTAATTCAAGTTGACTATCAGGAAACAGCTCTCCATCTTGCTATTGAGAGACTGATATGGAGTTTGGCAGCATTGCCTAAAGAATTCCAAAGAAATTGAACCCAAACAGAACCCAAACAGGAGAAGACTATTTGTGTAAGGTCAGACGTGTCATGTGGGTGACAAAACATTTCCAAGATAAAGTCATTTTTCCCCCACAGCTCTTGGCTATGTCAGAGGAATTTTGTTTCTGCTAGTATTTCTATTACAGATAATAAGTCCTACTATAGATAATTTACCTATGATGGCAGAAAATTAATAGGAATTTATGACCCTTTGGTAAAGAGGGGTAGCTCTGGTATATAGAGGGCTTCCCTGGTGGCTCAGATGGTAAAGAATCTGCCTGCAACGCAGAAGGCCTGTGTTCTGGAGGAAGCCACCGAAACCCACTCCAGTATTCTTGGCTGGAGAATTCCACGGATAGAGGAGCCTGGCGGGCTGCAGTCCATGGGGGTCACAAAGAATCTGACACGACTGAGTGAGTAAGCACAACTGGTGTATAATGGTAGGGAGGTATGGTTGTCAGGGGGAATCTCGACCTCTCTTTTGGAGTCATGTGGGGAACCAGTCTGTAGGATTTGTCCCATCCATACTTCGCTTAACTTTATATGTCTATTTTACTCTAAAGTATTGATTATTCGCTATAATATGGTGGCGCAGTGGTTAAGAACCCACCTGCCACTGCAAGAGATGCAGGAGACACGAATTTGACTCCTGGGTTGGGAAGATGCCCTGGAGAAGGAATAGCAACTCGTTCCAGTACTCTTGCCTGGAAAATCCCATGGACAGAGAAGCCTGGTGGGCTACAGTCCATGGGGTCGCAAAGAGTAGGACACAACTGAGTAACTGGACATAAAATATGCAAGGCATGGTTTTAGCCTCTGTAGGAAACACAAAGATGATCCTTTTCCTCAAAAAAGAAAGAAGGAAAAAGAAAAAAATTAGTGATGGAGACTCAGTTCACAGTAAGAATACAAACTGTTATTCTGTTTTTAGAAAATAAATGCTAATTATACTATTTATATTGTAAAAAAAAAATTCCTAAAAGACCTAGAACAAAACCAGGACAATGTTTTTTATTCAAAAGTGACATTAAATTTTGTTACAAGCAATGACTCGTTATACTCAGAAACTTAATCCAGTTCATGCTTAATGGATAGAATCCCAGGTGACCCATGAAAAATACTTGCATGTAAGAACTACTTTTCACTTGATAGGAAATGTCTAATTTAATTTTTCCAAGTTGAAATATGTAGGACAAATTATAATAGACCGTTTTCCTTCTTAAGAAAATTTTAATTATTTGGCTTGCATGATACCCTATCATGAAAAAACGTTTTCACCCTACAGCTTTTTAGTTGTTCTAGTCCAATTTCTAGTTGAAGGATGAGGGTACTGGTACTTGTGATATTGATATTTTAATTAAGGCTTAGGATGTGGACAATGATGAGAAACCAGAGGTGTAATTTCTTTACTTGTAAATGTAGATTTGTATTTGAACCTGGTTCTACAGTTCAAAGACTCTTGTGGGAGAGTAAAACTCCTTGATCTATAAGCATGAAGGACATTATATTTCCCAGGTGGCTTGAATGAGATAGTAACTGTGGTTATAAGGTTTTCGGATCCTTTGATTCTCTTACTTTCTAAATTTAGTTAAACACTATGGAAATAATTTCTTCTGTCCTGTTGTTACTATAAGAGAGATAAGAAATGCATCTCAAAAAAAATAAATGGGATGGACACGATCACCTAAAACATTCATGATGATTAAAAAAAAAATCTCTACTTAGATTGATTTATACTTTGAGGTTACAGAATTTTAGAATCTGGTAACCTTCACCAGGTTAAGAAAAGTACCTGTTTATAGGCAGTGATTTCTCAAGAGCCACGCTATCTTCTGTGGCCTTCCTGCTTGCTTCCTGCAGATACATTTTTCAACAGGGTAAGAGAGGCAGGACATTTACACACAATCCCTTCATTGCTTTTTTTTTCCATAGAATACTCTTCTAGTAAACAAATAGAAATGCTTTTTTTAAAGTCTTTCATTTCTTTTTGATTCTGTAAAACAGGTGTAGAATAATACTCGGAGGAGGCAATGGCAACCCACTCCAGTACTCTTGCCTGGAAAATGCCATGGACGAAGGAGGCTGGTAGGCTGCAATCCATGGGGTCACTAAGAGTCGGGCATGACTGACTGACTTCACTTTCACTTTTCACTTTCATGCATTGGAGAAGGCAATGGCAACCCACTCCAGTATTCTTGCCTGGAGAATCCCAGGGACAGAGGAGCCTGGTGGGCTGCCGTCTATGGGGTTGCACAGAGTCGGACATGACTGAAGAGACTTAGCAGCAGCAGCAGCAGCAGAATAATACTCAGGTGAAAAAAGTACCCTTCTTAAATAATAATTCAGAAAACTTTAAGATACACTCTCTCGTTTATTAAGGTTTGTTGACCTTCTGGCTCCCAAGGGGAGTTGCTTCCCTCAGGCTGTAAATGTTAATGTGATGGAAAAGCTCCATGGGGAGGCCTGGCTTCCAAAGGGGCAGCTCTTCCAGTTGGTCCCAGGAGCTGTGCAGCAGCAGATGGAAGGAATATTCCACCATCAGTCCATTAAACATTTCCATTGAACAGACTCTATTCTAGGGAAGATTAAATTCTGGAAAATTTATAGATAAAAGAATATTTGCATGATAGTTGATTCAATAAAGCTGATAGGTATATCTACTTTGAAAGTGAAAGTGTTAGTCACTCAGTCAAGTCTGACTCTTTGTGACTCCATGGACTATAATCCACCAGTTTCCTCTTCTATGGAATTATCCAGGCAAGAATACTGAGCCAGGTTGCCATTCCCTTCTCCAGGTATCTACCTTAGGTCTTCTTATAGTGATTAATATGCCAGTACTCATGAGGAATATCCTGGTAAAGTGATGCTGTGAGCATGGTCTTCTAACTATATGCTGCCAGGCATCCCATGGCACACAGCAGGTGAGATTTGGTCTCTCAGCATTGTTTTACCTCTATGACCTTGCCACTGACTGGGTCCAGATGAAGCCTTAGGTGCTTAGCTGGAAGGATTCCGTAGGTTTCCAAATTAAGAGATCAGCACAGCTGGATGCTAGGAACGGAACCAGTTTCTAGCTGCATTTGCCAAGCTTTCCTTGTGGTCAAGAGGGTCTGTTGATGTGTGGCATGGCTAAAGTGGCCAAAGCATGGCTCTCAGTGACAGAACTGTGGCTCGAATTCATCAAGATGCCTGTGTGGGAGAAGTGCTGCACTCAGGCTGAGCTCAGAGGGGGTGGCTTGTGTGCTGACTGCAGACAAATGATTCTGACATCTGGCCGTCCATTCCATTGCCTATCGTGAGGCCTCTGCACATTAAATCGCTCTTTCACTGCAAAAATTGACAGCAGCTACTTGGACATGAAAGTATAGATCTGACAAATCTAAGCCCAGCTAGAGGACCCAGACTTCTTCCTTAAGACATGCATAAAGGCATACTATGTGTCCTTTCTTAAGTAAGATAGCTCAACATTTAGCTCAACATTTCCATGTGTTATACACATGCGACACACATAAAATACATGTATGTGCTTGTTTTACACATGCGACACATATAAAATACATGTATGTGCATGTTATATACAGACTATATACATAAAGTCTTTCCTCTAGCAGGAAAGAGGATATTGCTGTCATTTGCTTCATCTTTCTTCTCTTTCTGTTCTTTGGTGTTTGTCTGTCCTCTGTGTCTCTTTGTTTCTACCTCTAACTCTTCTCTTTCTCTTATTGTCTTCCCATCCTCCCTTTCTCTTAGCAAAGTTGCTGTTTAAAAATCTCTCCAACTGCACTTGAAAATCCCTACGCTTTCACCTGTAGTTGTTACTTACTAAGCATTGCAAGGCAGACAATATTTTTTCTGCACCCTAGAGAAAAGAGCTCATCTTTTCTCAACAGCCAACTTTTTGAAAATAATAGTTTTCATTTCTGTAGTGCTCCCATAGAATTTCCAAAGAACTCTCACACGCCTAATCTCATTTAATCCTCACAGATATTATTATCATCTTCACTTACAGGCGAGGAAAACCTAAGGCAGGGAGAAATGAATTAATTAGGTGACGTGCCTTAGCAAGTGCCTGGGAGGTGGTAGGTGGTCCTGAACTTCCTTTGTCTCTGCTTAGGTAACACACTCAGTCTCAGTTCCCAGTCTTCTTACTCCAAAGAACAAACTCCACGTTAAACCACAGCCTTTAGGACACAGCCATCCGTTGAGCTGTGAGTTTCTGGAACAGAAGGGAGAGGAGATCAGCAGTGTGGCTAAGTCTCTGTCTCCCTGCGCCTGCTGTCAGACATCATTTCTTCCGAGATAGAGAGGGTTGGGAAGCCCTCTGAAATGGCAGTTTAGATGGACAGAGAAAATGCATTCTTGTGCTTTCGATTTGTTTGTGAAATTGAAATTGAAGCACACATATCTGTAGAAAGGGATAGGTTTCTCTTCGAGTGGCTTCTCTCCCTCTATTCATTTATCTTAGGTGAACCACCATTGCAGAAAACACAGTGAACTTCGCTGCCCTGCAGGGCCCTGGATTTGAGGCTCGCTTGGGGATAGGAGAGCCACATGCACAAATACAATGCGAGCGACAGCGCAGAAGAGTGAGCGCCAAGTGGTCATGTTTGTTGGAATGCTTCACAGAACAGATGGGCTTTTATGAGTTTTCTGAAGTTTGTTATTATAAATCTAAACTGTTGTTCTGAGGATTCTTTCTTTCTCCATACATTTTAATATCTCTATTTGTATTTGGTGCTTATGAGATGGCAAGGCAGTTCCCCTTAGAACTGGGCATCTCGGGGCATTGTAAACTTCCCTCCCTAGACACTCCACCTCTTCAAGCTGTTGGGCTGGGGGAACAGATTTGGTGGTAGGGTCTGTGACCACACCTGAGGTACTGTTCAGGGGAGGTCATGCTACAAAAACAAACTCATTGCCAGATCTCATGAGAGACCCTAGGTTTATTTCTTGCCCTTGAATTCTAATGCAGGATATGGGGGGGCGGGCAGTGGCACCATCTTCCACATGGTCAGTCAGGATACAGACTGACTGATGCCCCAACAATGTCACATAAAGTTTACCAAAATGGGAAAACAATGAACCTGGAGACTCACGGAGAGAATTTCTATCCCCATAGTTCAGAAATGACAGAGAGCCTTCTTTCCCAAGCCTCATTGGCCAGAACCGATCACATGGCCTTGCCTACCTGCAAAAGGGTTAAGAAGTATGGTTTTCCATAAGCCAAAGAGGAAGAATATAAAATGGAATTTTCTCTGAGAGCTCTTTCTCAGCCTTGTTAGATATTACTATTTGCAGAGATATCGAATTCACCATTATTGGAAATTTGGTAATGGATGTATGATACACAGTCTCCTCCTTAATCAAAGTGAGTTGAGTGAAGTTGCTTAGTCGTGTCTGACTCTTTGCAACCCCATGGACTGTAGCCCACCAGGCTTCTCCATCCATGGAATTTTCTAGGCAAGAGTCCTGGAGTGGGTTGCCATTTCCTTCTCCAGGGGAATCTTCCCGACCCAGGGATCGAACCTGGGTCTCCAGCATTGCAGGCAGGTGCTTTACCTCCTGAGCCACCAGGGGATTCTTATTCAAAGAGAAGAACAGAAATACATGTAATGAGAACAATCAGATAATAAAATAATTTTTTGCCTTTAATTAAAATATGAATTGCTTTATATACATAACCAAAGTTTCTATGTGACAGTCACCTTTTAATTGCCACTTTCTCAAGTCAAACAGTTTAAGCACACGTTAACCATTGAGCCAGGAAAGACCCTAAAATTTCCTGAGTGGTCAGGACAGGTCAAAGTAGCATGAAATAGACATGTCTTTGCTATTAGAAGTCTAGCCATTTAAAAATTGAACATGATGAAATTTGAAATTCAAATTGTGGGGCTTTCGTTTGGTGCTTCAGGCTGAAAGCCACATCTCTTAATAGTTTCTAAATACCTGTTTCTATCTACTTGTAAAGACAGAAAAAAATTAAGGCCAAGGTCTAAACATTTGAAGGTGAAAGGAAATCACCTCATGCATTTCTGGTAGCATTATAAATTAATACAATCCTTTGGGAAAATAATCCAGCAAAATGTATCAAAAGCTTCGCAAGTGTAGTGTTGCTACCAATATGTCAAGAGTCATAAAAATGCTTATAACCTCACTAATCCCACCTTTGGGAACCTAACTCAGAGAAACACAGTAATCCCTTATCAACCATCTCAGGTAACATTCATGAAAGGCAGTTTGGTTGGCTGCCACCCTGAAAAACTACTTTGATAAGGTCATGATTTGATTAAAATTAATGGATCAGTGATAGAGAAAATATGACCTTATATAGATTGTTTTCAAAATTAGGCAAATGAAAATTCTGCAAAGCATCTATTAACCTGAATATGCTAGGTTGTTTGGCTTAAAATCCTGGTTCTTCCATTTTTCTGCAAGATCATTGTTGACATTGAGAACTCCTCTGGCAGAATCACATAGAAGTTTTCTGTTCTACAAACTATTTCTCTCCAGTTTCCCAACAAATACTTAATGGCCTGGAAATCTAACATCTTTTTCACTTTCATTCTTGTGTGTTTTATGTCATAGATGTTGACAAAATGCTTAAGTAACCAAGTGGCCTTAAAAATATTCATGTTTCATTTTGGCATATATTTTGTAGGTCTGATCTCCAAATCCATATACTGAAAGTATAGAGGATACGTGCACATTTTGCCTCCATGTTACGTTCATAATATATTACATAAAGAGCAGAAAGTTATCCTATTATTTTTCTCCACTTTTCACTTTGTTTTAGGGAATTGGTTTGAATGGGCTATTTGTACCAAGAATGCTAGCTTTATATTTTTACTTATCTCTGAAATGTAGTTTGTAAGAAATTCCAATTTCATAATTTGGGTAGAGAAGTCTCTTTGCTTAAGGAGTATCAGTTATAGAGCATCACAGATTTATTCCAGCATTTTTAATTTCAAGGAAAATTAAAGTAGCACCCAAATATTTAAAAAATTAAAAACAATATAATAAATCATTCACTGTATGAAATATTATGCAACTTAAATAAATTCTTATGAAGACTATGAGTCACTTCTGGTGTAATGTAATTTTTAAATAATATAAATAACTACTTTCTGTTGCTGCCTACTCTGTACCAACCATGCCCTCTCCTGCCCACTGTAACGTTAATGTCAAGCATTTATCCTAGGAGAAATTAACCAGTGGGCTGACAGAGGGGTTGGAAGTGAATGTAACTAGGTTTTGGGCAGCATCTCTGCCTTCCTCCAGTTCCTTCTAAGCTACTCCCCATTCAAGACTTCCTGTATCCTGAAAAGCTCCTGTCCATGATGAACATGGTGTACGAGAGTCCACATGCAGCATTCACTCTTTTCATAGCCCCCAACCCCAGCTCTGACCCTCAGGCCACACCCTGAGCAGCCTTGCCACACAGCTGTGCCGCAGTTGGCTCCACTTTTCCTACAGGGAATTCAGGGCTCAATGTATGTGTTGCATCTGTGTTTGCAGATTAGACAGGAGCGGCATTTGTGCACCATGGTTGCCATAGGAGCGTTAGGGGGCCAACCCAGGCTTTCTCGTTTTCATTTGGATTAAGGTACTGTTTTTTTTCCCCTAGTTTGATTGAGGTATGACTGACAAATGAAAACTGTATACATTTAGGTTGTACAACATGACTTTTTAAAGGTGTATAAGGCAAACCATTCAAGATCACAATATTCCAAGTCTATGCCCCAACCAGTAACGCTGAAGAAGCTGAAGTTGAACAATTCTATGAAGACCTACAAGACCTTTTAGAACTAACACCCCAAAAAGATGTCCTTTTCACTATAGGGGACTTGAATGCAAAAGTAGGAAGTCAAGAAACACCTGGAGTAACAGGCAAATTNCTGGGAGTTGGTGATGGACAAGGAGGCCTGGCGTGCTGCGATTCATGGGGTCGCAAAGAGTCAGACACGGACTGAGCGACGGAACTGAACTGAACTGAATATGATAATCTAATATATGAATACAGTGTGAAATTAGCCCAATCAAGTTATTAACACATCTGTCATCTCAGCAGTTTTCTTCGGTGTGTAAGCTAGTTATGACCACACACAAGCAAAAAGTCAGAACAGGCTACCTTCTTCAGTATCCATGTCTTTTTGTTGTTGTTTTTTCAGTTTCTCTGGATGTGGTTTCCTAAGGGATTCCAAGAAACTCCTGTGCAAAATTTTATATGTATGTGCTTCTTTCAGCAGACTCTCAAAAGCACCAAGCTCAGTTGGTAAAGGATCTGCCTGCAATGCAGGAGATGCAGTTCGATTCCTGGGTCGGGAAGATCCGCTGGAGAAGGGATAAGCTACCCACTCCAGTTATTCTGGCCTAGAGTATTCCATGGACTGTATAGTCCATGGGGTCGCGAAAAGTCAGACACGACTGAGCGACTTTCACTTTCGCTTTTTCACTTTTAACAAGAGCCTCACTTTATAATGACCTAACTTTTAAGTTGGTTCATTCTCCTAATGAAAAGCAGTATAAATACCAATTTCCAATTGTTATCTCATTTTAGTGAAGATTTAAGCACCCGAGTCACATAAGACAGCTAAGGCTTTCTAACTCGGGAGCTAAAACAGTGATTCAGATTTGATGTTTCTCTAAGTCCAATCATTCTGATGGTTTTATTTATTATAAAACCAGTGTCCATCCAGGAGGATATTCAGCCTTTACACAGGTCACAATCTATATAGTTCTTTCTAAATTCATATGACTAAATAGTTTTAATATATTTATCGTGATATATAAAAACATTGACATTTATTTTGATAGT
Organism: Neotragus moschatus; assembly: GCA_006410615.1. Taxonomy (NCBI): domain Eukaryota; kingdom Metazoa; phylum Chordata; class Mammalia; order Artiodactyla; family Bovidae; genus Neotragus; species Neotragus moschatus. The sequence goes on from SJYA01002928.1 coordinate 2,204,483, forward strand.
TTCCCCAGGAAGAAAATATCTTTGTTTCTTTCACATTCTCCTCTAATACCAGAACTAGCATGGACTGCATCAAGACTGTTTTTTTTTTTTAAATTATTTACTTGGAGTTTTGTACCTTACTGTGAAGCAACACCTTTGTTCCATCTCCCCAAAATTTACTTTTCCATGAAACTCCTGGTCTGCAAAGATGCATGATGTTCTTGGAGTCTTAGTGCTCCTAGCAAGATGAAGGGAGGAAATCTGTTCAGTTACATTTCTATGAGATAGAGAGGGACAAACACCGTTTGCAACTAAAAAGTCATAAAACCATTAGCATAATTTGAAAGTGGTAATTCGTGTGCGTGAATCAGAAGATACAGATTCTCAGGGACGGTACCTTGTCTCATTTATTTTTGAAATCTAGTGCCAGAATAAGTGCCAGATACCTAGAAATCATCCACTACCTGTTGGTTAAATAAATGAATGAATGTTTGCCCCAAAGATTCATTTGAAAGGCATTAATGACTGGGAAAGTCGAGGATGCCAGACACAGCAAGGTAGTCATATTACATGTATATATGTTGATTATTTTATTTTAGATTCTTTTTATTGTTCTAAGTAATAAAATATTGCTATCCGTTTTACTCATGTAATTTTTTTTTATTAATTAAAATTTTCCATCTCAGGTGTACATACTCATGTAATTTTAAATGCCATAAAAATTGATGATTTGCAGATACACTGAAGCAAATAGTGAAGAGTAATTCCTAATGGATCAAAAAGCAACAGTGAAAAGTCTTCATTTCTTTTCAAGGAGCCAAGTGAAAAAGAAGAAACAAAAACTAATTGAGTGTGTGTTATTGGTGTGTTTGTGCATGGGTGCACTCTCTTTCAAACATTCTGCTCAGTGTTTTACACCTATTCAATTAATCCTCTACTCAACACTATGAGGAAGTTACTATCCTTATTTCCACTTTACAGCTTTTAAGAATAAGCTAAGACTTAGATCATTTAAGTAACTTACATGAAATCATATGTCAGGTTAGTGCTAGAGCTGTGTTTTTAAACCAAACAGTCTGATTCTAGGACCCATGCTTATAGCTTCTATACTATACTACACTCTCTTTGTATTAGGAAAATAACACTTTCATGGGCAAAAATATTACTATTTTCATCTCATATGGGGAAGTCAGGATAAAAAAGTCAGAGATAACAAAAACTGTAAAAGTGAATTTCACTGTGGTTCATTGAACCCAGAAATAGTCTCCTACAAACATGCGTGCTGGAATCACTTTCGAGAAATAAATAATAAGCTTTCCTTTTTAAATTTTGAATCCTTAAAGACTCTCTTTCAGTGTGTTCTCTGAATCCTCCAGTATCTCCCTGCTTTAATTAGTAGCTGTTTCCAAGTGTGATAGGTGATTCATGCTAGTCTTAATATTGTATATAATTGGATCTCTAAGGCAAATTTATCTGTCAAAGTAAAACTGATCTACAAGTAGGTCCCTCTAGCTAATACCTAAATTAGTTTCACCTGGACTCTGCCCTCTGATTCCTTCTGAATTATACCCAAGGAAAGAAATCTAACAGCTGGTATAGGAAAGAGCAATTTTATTTGAAAGACTGTAGGGTGAGTCCAAGCTGATTATGAAAGGCACAAGAAACCTAAACGTGTTTATAGGCCAGCTTTGGGAAAATCAAGCTTACAATGCGTCGTATTTAAGAATACTTAAAACCCACAATTCAGAATGGATACTTTGAAGAAATGTTGGTTAAGACTCTTAAATCAGTAAGTATGAGAAAACTGTGATGAGCCAAGGGTTTTGAGTTCTACTGTAAATGTTTTCTAGTGTAAACAGAGACTCTGTATAAGTGTTTTCCTCATTATTTCCTCTTATTTTTAAAGAACCTCAAAGGAATGTCCATATCTACTTAATTTCCAGGGGCCAAGTACAGAGTAGCCTTAGTCAGAGGTAGGGTAAATAATGATTTATTTTGTGTGTTTTAAGAACACATTGCTATTTGAAGGTTATGCTTTCAGGAGTGCCCCACTTCGACAGGGCACTGCTCCACAATGCCGTGCAAAGTGGCCACCCCTGCTCTGTTTCTCATCACCTCCTATCACTTCCAGGACCTCATCCTGACAATCATCTTGTTTTCTGTATTATGACACTTATTAGTAATACTCACTATATCTTGTCCTGTTAAATCACGAACTCTCTTTTTCTTATATCAAATCTCAGGCGGCCTCCCACAGAGCTGAGAATTCTTCCATCATCCATTATTGAAAAAATTTCTGGTCCATCCATTATTGAAAAAATTAAGAATTTCCATTGGAAACCCCAGTTCCAATGTCAATAAGACATTGGCTGCTACAATGGTCTCTGATCATCATTTTCTTCTTTGGTTAAATGCAAGTAATCAGCATCACTAGCTTTGTCCAAAGTGAAGAGCACCAATTTTGCAGGATTCTCTACAAATAAACTGATTTTCTCTCAAAAAATTTTGGGAAATATTCATATAGCCCTTTTAGGCATCAATGGCATATGAGAAAGGCCCTTAGAAATCTTGAAATCAGAAATAATGCAAACATAGATTAGATTTTCTGTACATTATTTCCTCACATTTTTTAGACCATGGAAGCCTCTTATAAGAAAATGTGTTAATATCTTGTAACACGAGATTCCGAGACAAAGTTAAGAATCATCAACCTGCAAAACCCCTTCTAATCCCAAACCTTCCAGGATTATTATTATTACTGGGCAGCATCCATGAGTATATCACTGTCAAAACCAGAATATACTGACATATTAATCTGGATGTCAGCTATCAGCCTTGAATTTATTTTCTCCTTACAAAAAGCAGTCATTCAGTATATATTACACTAGGACTTATAGAGGTGAAATTAGTAATATAGTTCATTCTACAACAACAGGGGTTTGAACTGCAAGGGTCCACTTATATGCAGATTAAAAAAATAGTAAATAGTACAATGCTACAGATTGAGTTTGTTTGAATCCATGAATGTGGAACTGTAGATGGGGAAGAACCAAAGATACGGAGGGCCGACTGTCAGTTATCTGCAAATGTTCAACTGAGCAGAGGGTTGGCACCCCTAACCCCCACATTATTTGAGAGTCAACTCTTGGAAAAAGTTTTTGGTATAAAGGAGGCCAAAATAAAATATAAGAACAGTATAGTTTCTGATGGCATTATGGGTGAAGTGCACTGGAGGCACAAGGGATATTTGACCGAGTCTGGGAAAGGATGCTGTTGGGGCAGCGCTATAAGAAGGAAGGTGCCCTCACATTGAGTTTTGAGAGACAGCCAGGATGTATCAGGAGGAGCATTTTAGGGAGAGAGAGCAGAATGAGCAAAGGCTGGCTTGTTCAGAGGTCACCGGAAACATTTGCCAGAGTGGTTTCAGTGGACTTGAGGGAATGGGGGCCTGTTTAAATGGAATGACACATGAGTTGGGAGATGAGGAAGCAGAGACACACTTGAAAAAGACTGTTCGTGAAATGAGTATAAAGAATGGATTGGCAACTGGAAGGGGAAGTCTTCCTGCAAGTGGGTTTATCAGAACGTGATCTCCCCCAATAGTGAAATGGAGCAAGAAGCAGTAGTAATGCGCCAGAAAACTGCTGATGGGAGAAGAGAAAACATCAGAGCACAGCTGAAGAGGAATATGTGGGCTTGAGGTGCTCATATCTCTTTAAGCTGAGCTTAAAGAGAGCTGAAAAAGTGCTGAAGACACAGACACATTTCCCCCCTAAAACTTGGCTGTGATAAAAAACACCACCTACATAACAAATTCTGATTTCTCACTTTAAATATCCAGAAGGCTGGCTTTATATGATTTAGTATAAAAGGATGACATTTCATTGAGCTAGCTCATAAAAATAGAAAATTACCTTTCCTTTTTGTCTATGCTTATACATACCTTGAGAGCATCCAGAGTGTTTCATCGCAGGCTGGATAATATGTTGCTCTGAGCTGTATAAATCCAAAAGTGAAGCAAAATATAACCAGCACAGTGGCCTGACTTGAGCTTAAGAACTGTTTTCTAGGGAAAGAAAATGTAATTCATAGCATGCCTTTCCGGAGAGGTAGCGTTCCCAGCAAAGAGACCTATATTATTGTAAATATCAAGCAATCCCAGTCCTGTGCATTCTCTTTACAATTTATCTGCCTCAAGTTGATAATAATAATAATGTGTTCACTTCTGCAGCATCTCAAATCCAGGGGTTTCCAAGTGCTTTGTAAATGTGAATCAAATCTTAAGACACCCCTGTGAGGCAGGTGAAAATGGTTACTAATATTTTATAAAGACAATAATGGATGAGGAATTTACCAAGTTCACAGAGTCATTCGTTTGTTGACGCCTAAGATTCTGGGATGAAATCATGCATGTGTGCAAACACACACACACACGCATACACGCACACGCACATTGGGGCCTGACTTCTATGAGTCCAACACATCAAAAGAGGCAAATGTGTAAAGAAATCATTGTGCTAAATAGAAGGTATTTACTAGATGCAGACCTGGTTCAAGGCAGGTAATAAGCACCTCTGCTTGGGGAAACCAGGGAAAGTTTCAAAGTACATAAGACATTTGGTCATAACTCTGAAGGATGGTAAGTATTTACAAGGCATAGAAATGAACAAGGCAGAAGGTGCATAGGGTATAAGGCCCTGAAGATAGGAAACTGCATAATGGATATATATTTTATATATATATATATAAACTAGGAGGAGTCCTGTATGACTGGGACAGGGACCACCAACTGAAATGCCTACGAGGCAGCCCATAGATGTAAATGAAGGAAATGGTGTACGTGGAGATGCTAGCAACTTGTAAATTATGCACTTGGCTTAGAGGGCAGAGGCTTGTTGCTTATTTCCAGCTGGGTTGTTGCCATGCAATGTGGTCTGTCTTATAGCCTGCTTTTTCAAGATNATGACTGGGACAGGGACCACCAACTGAAATGCCTACGAGGCAGCCCATAGATGTAAATGAAGGAAATGGTGTACGTGGAGATGCTAGCAACTTGTAAATTATGCACTTGGCTTAGAGGGCAGAGGCTTGTTGCTTATTTCCAGCTGGGTTGTTGCCATGCAATGTGGTCTGTCTTATAGCCTGCTTTTTCAAGATAAGCTAGAGATCAAGATTTCAAAATGGTCTCTATTTTTGAATGTTTGTGACTAATGTTATTTTTTTTTAATTGTGTACACCAGAAATATCTCCACCACATCTATAGATAAACTCAGCCTATCAGCAGCTATGTTGCCTCTTCTACAAATGTCCAAAGAAAAGGAATCTCAGTTTTCACCCTCCTGTTTTGGTTACAAGGGGCAGAAACAAAATCTAAGTTAGTCTTGGAGCTGTATCTGGAAATTTAGAGACTCTATGGAAAGCCTGGAGAACAAGGCATGAAAAATCATCACAAACCAAGGGAGATTAGACAGAATGGAGCACAGCTGAGGTCACACTACAGAGAGTCCTTCTGCTGGACTCTTGATGGTGCTACAGCTGTCTCCTGACCGCTCCTAGTTCCTAATGCCAGAATCTTGACCTCCCTCTGTGATATATCCTGCCCTCCATAGTTTCAGTGTCAGAATGGAGGACCCAGTTGGCACAGCCGTGGTAAAATGCTCACAGCCAAGTTGCTAGGAGGATGGTGTGGTCCATCCAGTTCAAGAATGGGAGATAGAGTCTTAACTCTAACCGAGACTCACATATCAAGGATTGGTGTTCAGTGCTTTATAGCTCGAAAATGCCAAGCGTTCACCCAACATATATTGAGATGGTAGAACAATCAGCCCTCTCATCTTGGCTCAGAAAGATTACTTCCTGTGTGTTCCTGGGTTAGTTCCTTAACCTCAATGGTGTTACTTTCCATATCTATAAAACTAAGGGACTGGGACCAGAAAGGCTGTATTGTGAGTAATAAGTGATGCTTCTAATTATAACTGACGTTATATGATAAGTGATGTTTCCTTACAACTCTGTAATTGAATGATTTTCATTGTCATTACCATCAACACACAAAACGTCTAGAAAATGAACATGACTTGTGTAAGATTGCTACAGTTCATAGTCATTTAGAGTGTTGAACAATTAGAATGACTCAGCACATTGGTAGTCTGGACACTGATGTTTTGCACGGGCTACTAATGCCTTTATGTTACGTAGCATTTCAAGAGACAAACTATTCCAGCTTTCTTTTCCTTAATTCCACTGTAATCAGCAAATACACCTTAAAGTGTGAAGGAACAAGTGAGAATGTATCCTTTAAAGGCAGAAGTTGTTGTGCTAAATAAAAAGTAAGAAAAATGCACATTAAATATAAATATACAGGGAAGCTCAAGGTAGAATGATAGGAAAATATATGATGCAGTCTCTAAACATTAGAATGCCGGAGGCTGGTGTGGCTATTAATGTGGCATAAAAATAGACTTCTGGAAAGGAGTATTACCAGGAATAAAGAGAGAAACTTTATAATGCTGAAGGAGCCAACTCATCAAGGAAAATTGTTTCTAAATGTGTTGCATGCTCAGTTGCTTGGTCATGTCCAGCTCTTTGTGGCCTCATGGACTATAGCCCGCCAGGCTCCTCTGTCCATGGGATTTTTCAGGCAAGAAAACTGGACTGGGTCACCATTTCCTACTCCAGCAGCTCTTCCCAACCCAGGGATTAAACCTGCATCTCCTGTGTCTCCTGCATTGGCAGGCATATTCTTTACCACTGCACCATCTGGGAAGCCCAAATATGTATACCTTATGAATGAACCTAAAAGAACAGGAAGCAAGTTGATAGACCTTAAAGATGGAGTAGGAAAATTCATAGTTACTGTTAGAGACAGTGGTAGTCCTTTCTTAGTACTATATATAACAGGTACACAGATAATTGAAAAGCATAAAGAAGATTCGAACAAATAACCTGACCTAACTGACATACACAGAGCACTCCAACCAGAGCCGGAAGAATACATGTTCTTGTCACGTGTATATGCAACATTCACCAAGATAGACCACGTGGAGGTTTATGGAGCAATAAATGTAAAATGATTAAACAATCAAAATGTGTTCTCTTATTACAACAAATTAAATAATAAATAATAAGTAGTTTTCTGGAAAACATTCCAGATTATTTTACATTAGATAACACCCTTTAAATAATCCATTGATCAAAGGAGAAATCACAAGAGAAATGTAATCCAAAGTTGATTCCTTGGAAAGATCATTAAAACTTATAAAACTCTAGCTGGACTGATCAATAAAAAAAACGAAAGACAGAAGACACACTCTGCCCTTATTGGGAGTTTAAAAAGGAGGAACTATGTTTCCTAGAGATGTTAACATAAGGATGAGAATATTTAAACTATACCAATTTTCTGATGGTTTTGAAGAAATAGACAAATTTCTTAAAACTCAAAAATTATCAAACTGACACATGAAGAAAGAGAAATCTAAATATCTACCTGTTTATTACAGTAAATTAAGGCATAGTTTTAAAATCTTCCCTCAAAGAAAGTTCCAGAAGTATCTGGCTTCATTGGTGAATTCTATTAAGCATCCAAGAGAGGAGAGATATCAATCCTAAACAAATTCTTTTAGTTGGCAAATGAAGAGGGGATGATTCCAAACTCATTATAAACCCAGCATTACCCTGAGACCAAAGTTAGAAAAAAGGCATTTCAAGTAAATACTATTAATTTTTTTCAACATGGAAGTAAAATCTTAACAGAATATTAGCCAAGTGAATCAAGCACTACATTAAACTGATCATACATCCTGAACAGGAGGAGTTTATCTCAAGAACGCAAAATTGATTAGCATTTTAAAATTGGTTATGTCACTAAACATATTAATATAGCAAAGAATAAAGCACATAAATATTTCAGTATGTGCAGATATACTTGACATTATTTGACAGAAATGAACACTCATTCACAAAAAACTCAGCAAACTAGAAATAGCATTTCTCCTGTTATATTATGGGCATCCCAGGTAGCTCAGATGTTAAAAAAAAAAAAAAAAAAAAACCCTGCATACAATGCAGGAGACCTGGGTTCAATCCCTGGGTTGGGAAGATCCCCTGGAGAAGGGAATGGCAACCCACTCCAGCATTCTTGCCTAGAGGATTCCAGGGACAGACCATGGGATTGCAAAGAGTCGGACACAACTGAGCAACTAACACTTTCATTTCACTTTTACTATTATAATAGCATTAAAATAAAATATTTAGAAATAAATATGAAATATTTGTGTGCAAGACTACATACTGAAAAGTGCAAAACGTTGCTGAATGACAGCTAAAGCTAAACACATGGAGAAATATACTGTGAGTTATCAGGGAAATACAGGTTAAAACTATAATATGCTGCCATTATACTTCCTCTAGAAAGGTTAAAATTAGAAAGACAGGCATTTAATAACAATCCTAAATCAACTGAACAAGGATGAAGTTCTATGATTCTATTATTATAGAAGATCCTTCCTAATAGAAGGAACTAAAATTGATCTTAAGACACCCTTTCTCACATCATTGATGGATGTAGGATTTAGGACAGAATGCTCATTCATCACAGGAGGACCAGTTAACTGCCCAAATGAGAGCTACATACTGAGCACCGATGCATCCCTTCATTAGAAACACGTGCAGCTGCTCTGAGTCGAGACCCAGTGAGGTCCGAGTGGAGAATGTCTGAGCAGTGCTGGTCAGGGAGCGGATGAGGGAGAGGTCAACCTGGAGAAGTGCCGGATCCTGACAGCAGGCATCACTTGCCTCTCAGCAAATGGGCTGTTCTGTGAAAGGAAGCAATTGCTAACTCTCAGGCATATTTATGGGCTTCCCAGGGGGCACTAGTGGCACAGAACCCATCTGCCAATGCAAGAGAAATGGGTTTAGTCCCAAGGTTGGGAAGATCCCTCGGAGGAGGCATAGCAACCCACTCCAGTATTCTGGCCTGGAGAATCCCATGAGCAGGAGAGCCTGGTGGGCTATAGTCCATGGGTTCGCAGAGTCGAACACGACTGGAGTGACTTAGCACAGCACACAGACTTATTTGTAAAGAATTTTCACTTTATTGGTACCATTGTTAATGAGTTCCCACAGGAAGAGGTCTCCAGACTTGTGAGTTCTGTCCCCCTAAATCAGTATAACTCCCATTTCCAGCTCCAATACAAATACCTTCCCATTTTCTGAGTCAAAATAGGATGTAGACGGCTCTATGCCCAGACAATTCTGACCCCCATTAATCTCAGTCATGGACTGAGATGGAAAAATAGCTTTACTGTAACTTGATGTCTTGGGCCTTTCCCACCACCTTTCTGGCCCCGCATTTAACATGTTACTAATAAAACACCCAAACCAAAAATAAGTAGGTCTAGCTGACCTCAAATGTAAAATTGAGGCTGGAGGAAATGGATCTGCTTCTGATGGATTTTCATCTGTGGCGTTGTGACTCCTATTTGAGAAATACTTTTATAGATTAGTAGGTTTATTTTTTATTCTTTGTGTGTGTGTGTGTGTCTGTGGTTTGTGGGATCTAAGTTCCTTGACCAGGGATTGAACTAACGACCCTTGCGGTGAAAGTATGAAGTTTTAAACACGGAAACACCAGATCAATTAACTATTCTTAATTAGTTAAAATAGAGACACATGATGTTCTCTGCAGTATGGAGAAAACTGGTTTTCAAATAAAACCAATAATTTAATGTGATTTCTTCCGTATGCATATGTACCTGCTAAGTTGCTTTGGTCTTGTCTGACTTTTTGTGACCCCATGGACTGCAGCCCTCCAGGCTCCTCTGTTCATGGGATTCTCCAGGCAAGAGTACTGGAGTGGGTTGCCATGACCTCCTCCATCGCAACCCAGGGACTGAACCCGAGTCTCTTAAATACTGCATTGGAAGGCAGGTTCTTTACCACTAGTGCCACCTGGGAAGCCCTTTCTTCTGTATACTGAAACACATAATGAGAAAGCTCCTCTAGTTTATTGAGACATTTTCTCTATTTTAGTGTACTGTTTAGAATGAGGACCAAGTGTTATCAAGAAAATGTCAAGTGTTTAGGAAAGTGTTTAGACAGTGTGTGATGTGTTTCAGCAGTTTTCATCTACAACTAATAAAATATATATTTAATTTATATAATTTAATATATAATTTTTAATTATAAGGATTTTTGAACATATACAAAAACAGAAAAAAAAACTTTTTATGCTCAATACTCAGCTTCAACAATTATCTATATGTCTAGTCTTATTTCAAATATAGCCCTCTGTCTATATCCCTATCCTTCCCTGTACTAGTTTGGTGCAAATCGTAGGAATGTTATCATTTCACTGGTATTAAAAGAGACTGTAGCCCACCAAGTTCCTCTGCTCATGGAATTTTCCAGGCAAGAATACTGGACAATTTTCCTTGATATCCCTTAATATCATCAAACATCCTGTTAATATTTAAATTTCTATAATCATCTCATAATTGTTGGTTAGAATCAATGTGCATCTTTGTCTTTTTTAACTTGTAGTTTATTGCTAATCCTATTTTATCCATTGTAATTTATTTGTTAAAGAAACAGGTTTCATATGATAGAATCGTTTCAGCATTCTGAGTCTTACTGATTGTGCCCTTGCACCATCCTTCAACAGCCATTCTATACTTTCTGTAGTTAGGATTAGAAGGTCATAAGGTCGAGGAAGAATTGTCTTTATTCTTTAGGGATGCATACCAGTGAAATGATAGGATTTCTGGGATTTGCACCAAACTAATACAAGGAAGGGTAGAGATATAGACGGAAGGGCTCTATTTGAGACGTATGGCTGTGTATTAAGTCACTTCAATCATGTCTGACTCTTTGCAACCCCATGGACTGTAGCTTGCTAGCCTCCTCTGTCCATGGGATTCTCCAGGCAAAAATACTGGAGTGGGTTGCCACGCCCTCCTCCAGGAGATCTTCCCAAACCAGGAACCGAACCCTCATCTCTTATGTCTCCTGCATTGGCAGGCAGTTTCTTTACCACTAACGCCACCTGAGAAGCCCGGTGTTATGGTTATGGGAAGGAAAAAAAAAAAAAAGTAATACTCTGCCATAAAACAAGAGTCAGTTCTTATCTATTTGGAAAACTTGATAACCCTGAATGGGTCATACTTCAAGAGTTCCGAGTAACTCCTTTCTTTTTTTATTTTGAGTAACAAAAAGAGAAAACTATTCAAAAAATGAAATAAAAGAACCAAATTCTGAATTCTAAGATAAACCTACCAACTCCAGATTCCTTCTGTTTTGAGAGGTCAAGAGCTATTGTCTATTTAAGAGCAATAAATAGCAGAGCAAGAAAACCATTATTATCTAAGCGTTGCTTTTCTTTTAAATAAAGATATCTAGAAAACAACCCTGAGTTTGGCAGTACCTTTCAGCTTTTGTGATTTTCGCCTGTTAAAAGCAAAGGAAGTCATTATTTTATGAACCCAGTTCAAACACTCTCCTCTATCCTGCAGGGGTGATGTAGGCCATTGGAAAAGGTACAGAGAAGATTCCTTGAACTTTTTCCCCCAGACTTTTCACACTATGCCATATATTTAAATAACGGGCAGAAATGGGAAATGATGAGTCTCTCAAGGAAATAAATACAGCACTCTCATTAGAAAGCTCATTAAGAATCAAGTACAGGAAGGGGCCTCTGAGAACAGACTCTTATTCTGGTATTTATTAAGACAAAGCATTCTTTTTGATGGAGCACCTGAAAAGCTCTCTGCTGCAGTCATTATCAGGCATTAGTGCTTTTACTAACTTCTTGGGTTCAGCTTTGCCCTTCTCTCTGCCTTGGTAAACAGTTGACAGCAGCATCCTTGTGTTCCAGGCTCCTGTGGAGAATTTGTTCACACTCTTTCCATCTTTGCTCAGGACTCCGTTCTTGCAGGCTGGTCTGAGAGGGCATTTGACAACAGGACCTCCCTTTGGAGCAGTGCAAATTGGAGGACATAACCTCACTTTGGTTGCAAGTCTTCTCTACTAAATCTCTCTTCTCTTGCTCCATTTCATGTACATCTCTCTCGCTCTCTTTCTATCTCCCCTAGGGTGTGGTGTGTGTTAGTTGCTCAGTCATGTCTGACTCTTTGTGATCCCATGGATTGTGACCTACCAGGCTAGAATACTGGAGTGGGTTGTCATTCCCTTCTCCAGGTGATCTTCCCAACCCAGAGATCGAACCCAGGTCTTCTGCATTGTGGACAGATTCTTTACCATCTGAGCCACCAGGGAAGTCCCTCCCTTACAGTAGAAGAGGTTGACCAACTTTTTCTTTAAAGCGTCAGTTTGTACAGTCAGTCAACATTTTAGGCTCTGCAGTCCATAGCGTGTCCTTTGCAACTCTGCTGTTTTAGTGCAAAAGCAGTTACACTCTATACAGGAACGAGTGGGTGTGGATGTGTTCCAATAAAACATGATTTATAAAAGTGGGTGGTGGACCAGATTTGGTCCACAGGCTGTAGTTTACTGATCCCTTTCCAGCAAGAGAAGTTCCCATCACACTTATCATATGAAAATGGGCATATAGTATCCCCAAACAGTATTAACTTCATTCATTCATTGACTCATCAAATTTCCCCAAGTTTTTTAAAAAATTTAGTTTACTTAAAATTTTTTTATTTTATTTTTTTTGGCTGAACCACTCAGTATGTGCGATGTGCCCCCCGCATTGGAAGCACAGAGTCTTAACCACTGGCCCACCAGGGACGTCCCCCCTACTAAGTTTTTAACATCCTGTGCTAGCCACTGGGAACATGGAAGCATAAAAACCAAGGAGCTCACGGTCTTGTGAGTAGTGGGGCAAACAAACAGCTCCAACATGATAAATGTGCTTTAAAGGACATATGGACATATGAGACCATAGGTTAAGGGGATGCAAGATTGCCTGAAACAAAGCATTAAGACAATTTCACCAGGCAGAAGGCGTTTTGGGAGGAAGCAGCCCAGGAAAATGTATGGAGGTCGAAGAAAAACACACCTGCTTCTGTGCCTCTAGGTGTTTGAGTGTCCTTGCAACATCAGTGTAGAAGCAGGTGCTCCAGAAAGAAGGTGTCAGGGATAGGCGGGAAGACTAGTTAGAAGAAACGAAGGCTGGGCAGGTAGGAGAGTCTTGTGTTCTGTGCGATTGTTAACATTATATTTTGTAGAACATGGGAGCCACGGATCAATGTATAGCACGGGAAGGCCAGGTCAGATTTCCCTGCTAGTTTGTGGGGAACCGTGTGGGAGGTGCAATTCCATCAATCCTGGAAGGCTTTGACTTTTCTCTTGAGAAGCTGTCAATAATAAGCAAAATTGATGGAAGGAGGATCTATAAAACCAGGAGGGCAATTAAAAAGAGCCTGGGTATTCTTCGCATTCACTGTACACTTCAGCTCCCAAAAATTGTTGTCGTGGATATTAATGATTTATTTTTGTTTGTTTGGGGGCTTTTTATTTATTTGCTACAGAAACAGAGTTCTCCTAGTTCAGTGACAAGAGGTGGGGAGTCTTTGGGGTTATTAAGTCCAAGATCTATAGTGAAGAACTTCTTCCGAGTATGATTTAGAGGAATTCCAGGAATCCCTTTGCCCTGAAATTCCATACTATCCGTCTTCTACAGGAGCTAAAATTATACAACTGCAGATTTTATTCCTTTAAGCTGAGCCATGCCCTATCTAGGCAAGGTGTTTTAAAATACAAGTACTCCCAGGAAGAGTGAATGACGGTATGACTTTCTCAGGAGAACAGAGACCTCTTTGAAGGAAAGCAGGATAAGGCTTTCAAAACAAGGGAACCAGGGACGCGAAAGGCAAAGAACAAAGACCAACTTTGCCTATTTCTCAGTAACACTCAGGGCAGCGTGGAGCATAAAAAGATAGATGAGAAAAAGGCATAACCTTAACCAACAGATTAATAAATATGGGGAGGAGAAATATTTCTTTTTGAGACTCAATGGAATTTTTACTGACCACGATTCCAGAGTCAATTTGTAAAGCTGTCTGAGAGCGTTCAGTGTGTAAGAGGCAGACACAGAAAGGGGAGGGAGACGATCAGGCTTCAGAAAAGGGCTGGGCTGCAGGTGACAATGGAATGAATCCCCCACCCGCTGCCTCTGACTTCTGGCAGCAAATTCTTGCTGGCTGCTTTGTCTTCTGAATGCAAAACTCAAGTGCTTGGGTGAATAAACAAGAGCTCTCTTTATTAAGGAGAGACAGCGCCCAGTCTCTTTGGGCTTGGTCTGTGTCCCCGTGTGAGGCTTGTTGATCTGAAGCCAGTGAAAGATGTGAAGGCATCGTGCAACTCGGGGACCCCAGACTCAAGTCCTCAGGGCCGGTCCTACTTGCGGCATCATTGTATGAAGCGAAGAAAGCCACGTCTAAGCCCCCCAAACCCCTCTCCACCTTTCTTAACTGATTCACACATGTATTAAATATTTACCCATATTTGTTGCAGACCTACTCAGTGTGAGGGTCCTGATTTGGTGCCGGGGAGATTCCAGGTGAGATGCGTGAATGAGTGCAACACAGGATAGCTGCATGGAAGGGCCAGGGAAGTTATTATCTGGATATAAATGGTCTACATTCCTCAACTATAGAAGCGTGGCCGTGGTGCAGAGACTCAGAGGAGGGGGCCTTGGGTACCAGGAAACCAGGATGGCCAGAGGTCAAAGGGGAGAGACAGGAAGTGGGAAGCCAGGTGGGACCCTAGGCAGGGAATCTGTTCCTTGGAGGCAGCTTGAAGACAGGCTAACTGTGAGCTCAGGCTCCAATCCCTGGGTCATGTTCTATTGTCCCATTGGGCTTTGCTTACAAAACATGAAATTCAGAGATAACATTGTTAAAAATTCAGAGATGGTGACTGCAGAGCATTAAATACCAAGGGTGGACCCTTTTGAGTGTGAGATCTTCGTGACTTCCCTGGTAAGGCCCCATAAAGCTGAGCCTGATCACTTGTACTGAATCTAGTTTCAGAAAGAGATTAATTGAGGAGGGTGGAATTTATAAGGAACCCAGAAAGCAGAGAGATGAGGAAATAATTGTGGGCAATGCTGACTCAACACTGTTGAGGGGCAGTGAGGTTGATGTTTCTCAACACTGTTGAGGGGACAATGAGGTTGATGTTAAGGGCCCTAAAGGGGTGGGATCAGTCCTGGGCAGGAGGATTTCATTCTTCTCACAAAGACCTGGAGGAAGCGGTCCTCACCATTTTGTACTGCTTTGCTATAATCACACACACATTTAGAAAAGACTGCTAATTGTCCCTAAACACTTGTTCTCTTTTCCTCTCCAGTAAGAGTGTTTTTTGCTTTGCGTGTGGTCATCTAGAACAAAGGTGACATTTCTCAGCATCTCCTGCAACCCCATAGGGCTGTGTGACTAAGCTGCGGTCATCAGGATGCAAGCGGAAATTCACACGGCAGCTTGTAGGCTCGACTCTTAAAATAAACTGTACATGCTGTTTGTCCTTTTCTTTCCTCCTCTTCCTCCTCGCTGCTGGGGATGTGGATGGAACAGCATCCTTATGGACCAGGAGGATGCAGGCAAACCTAGGATTAGTGGTGTGTTAAAGAGCTGGGGTCCTTGAGGACGTTGAGGTACAGAACTTCAGGTCCTACTCTGAAATACATATCCAGTGATGGCATACCTTTTGGGTGGGAGAAAAAAGAAATGAACTTGAGCAGCCTTTTTATTAAATTACTTACGTGTGCATGCTAAGTTGCTTCAGTCGTATCTGGCTTTTTGGGACCCCATGGACTATAGCCGGCCAGGCTCCTCTGTCTGTGGTATTCTCCAGGCAAGAATACTGGAGTGGGTTGCTATGTCCTTCTCCAGGGGATCTTCCCAACCCAGGGATCGAACCTGTGTTTCTTATATCTCCTGCATTCGTCAGCACGTTCTTTGGAGCCCTCATTCATGAGAAAGCACGCCTATTATAAGCTAACAAGTTAGCACTGGGGTTCCAATAGTATACATTTTATAAGTTTTATTGGTGTGAATTGCATCCCTGAGTCAATACCCTGACAAGGTTTTATTTCTAGGCCTGAAGAGTGTAGGCCCAAGTCTTAGATCTTGATGAACTCACTAGATGCCTTCATCCTGTGAGTTGGAGCTATGTGGCCAGCTGCACCTTGGTCTCTTGACAGACTTGATGTAGCCCAAATACACTGTAAATGCAGGGAAAGGTGACACCACTGTAGCTGGTTCTTTTTTAAAAATTATTTTATTATTCTTATTGTTACTTTATTTTTATTTTTTGGCCATACAATGCAGCATGTGGGATCTTAGTTCCCCAATCAGGGATCAAACTCATGTCCCCTGAATTGAAAGCATGGAGTCTTAACCACTGGACCACCAGGGAAGCTCCCCTGCAGCTGGTTCCCTGGTGGCTCAGAGGTTAAAGCGTCTGCCTGGAATTCAGGAGACTCGGGTTCGATCCCTGGGTCGGGAAGATCCCCTGGAGAAGGAAATGGCAACCCACTTCAGTACTCTTACCTGGAGAATCCCATGGAGGGAGGAGCCTGGTAGGCTACAGTCCATGGGATCGCAAAGAGTTGGACATGACTGAGTGACTTCACTTTCACTTTCACCCTAATTAGACAAAATTTATTCAATACCTACTATTTCCTATGCTCTGTTTGAGAAACTTGGAATACATTAGTGAGCAAAGCAAAGATCTTTGACCCATGGAGTTTTGTACTAGTGGTTAGCCAGGCAGTAGAGACTGGAACGTGATGTGTAATTAACAACCACAGTGTGTGAGCATAACGACTGTGTAGAAAGGAAAGGAAAGAAAGGAAAATGGAGTGCTAGGCAGAGCATCTCTCCTTTCTGCTGCTTTAAGCACTGGCTGTACCCTTCTCAAAACTACTGTTTGCAGCCAATGGAGCTGCCTTGCTGAGGTAGGCCTAGAAGGTTCTGTATCCTCTTATCTTAGGTCTAGGAGCTAGCTTTCATGCACTCATCAGCTGTATGGGTCTATCAGCGTGCCCAAGATGGGCAACTCAGTGATGCCATTCATAGTTGAAACTAGACATCCCAGGTTTAGGGTCCTCCCACTAAACCCTGTCTTTACCTAGCTTCTTTCCTGCCCTGTCCAGCTCCTTTCTCTCCAACAAGCTACACCTGAAACACTCCCTCATTAACTCACTTGCCCAGGAGCCTCTACTTCAATTCCTAAGAAGCCTCCAAACTGAGCTCAGCCACAGCGAAAGAGGAATAGGTGGGCCGATAGTGGGGCAGGGGTCTTATCAAAGGATTAAGTAGAATGTCAAAATGGAAGAAATGGGACTTGATCAAAGACCTGAAGAAGATGAGAGACTTAGCCAAGAGGAGAAACACTACAGGCAGAGGGCAGAGTTAGAGCAAGGCCCTGCAGTAGAGAGAATACCGTGCTTCCAGAAAACCACATCCTCATCTGTAGAACTTGTGAGCCTGGTAGGCTACACAGCAAGGGGCAATTAAGGTTGGATTAAGGCTGCTAATCACATGACCTGAAAGTAGCATAGTCCTGGATTACTCAGATGGGCTCAGTGCAGTTCTGAGTCCTTGAAAGTGGAAGAGGGAGGCAGAAGAGGAAGTCAGGGGGAGGCAGGAGGTGGAGTCAGAGTCAGGGGAAGCAGTGCCTGTTGGGGAGAGACATAGAAAGGAGTCATGTTTCTGGCTTTGAAGACAGAGGAGAGGGTCATGAGCCAAGAAATGTGGGCAACCTCAAGAAACTGGAAAAGGTAAGGAAATGAATTTTCCCCTAGAGTCTCTAGTAGGGAACACAGTCATTTGATTACCTTGGTTTGAACCCAGTGAGACCCATTTCAGTATTCTAATCTCCAGAGCTGTCATATAACAAATTTGTGTTGTTTTGGATACTGTTTATGGTAATTTGTTATGGTGACAACAGAAAACAAATATAGGCCCAAAGGGGTTGCTGTTCAGTCACTCAGTCATGTCTGACTCTTTGCGGCCCAAGGATGGCAGCACGCCAGGCTTCCCTGTCCTTCATCTCCCGGAGCTTGCTCAAATTCATGTCCATTGAGTTGGTGGTGCCATCTGACCATCTTGTCCTCTGTCGTTCCCTTCTCCTGCTGTCCTCACTCTTTCCCAAAGTGGGGAGCATATCTAATAATATGAGGGTAATGTAGGGAGGCCACTGTGCCTAGAGTGGAGGGAACAGGAGAGGAGTAGGAGGAGAAGGTGTTGGAGAGGGCTGGCGGGCCAGGTGTGCAGGCCCCTGCCGCTGTTGTACGCAGGCAGGCATTTACCTTTCGTCAAATGAGGAGCCATCATTGGGATGATGACTCCATCATCCCAAATGAGGATGTGATCTTCTGCACTGTTCAGAGGCCCTAGGGCTATTGAGATTAGTCAGCATAGAGCTGGGGAGACTCTCAGGAGGCAATAACATAGGTGAGAAATGATGGGAGCAGAAGGATAGCAGAGGTGGCAAGAAGTGAGTATGTTTTGGGAATAGAGCCAGCAGGACTCCTGCTAGATTGAATGTCCTAGATTAAATGACGGTCCTGCCTGAGAGAAAGGACCATCAAGGATTGCTCCAAGGATATCTCCTGAGCAGCTGGAAGAAGAAAGCTGCCATCCACGGAGATGGGAAAGGTTGCCAGGGGAGCAGATTTTCAATGTGGGGCCTGAGACTGGGTGACCTTTGAGTCTTATTTTGATTTGATTTATTATATCCATGAAAAGATTTTCAGTAGGTAGTTGGGGAGCCAGTTCTAGAGTTTGGAGAAGTCTGATCTGGATATATCCATTTGGGAATCACTAACATATGGCACCCCACTCCAGTACTTTTGCCTGGAAAACCCCATGGGCAGAGGAGCCTGGTAGGCTGCAGTCCATGGGGTCGCTACGAGTCGGACACGACTGAGCAACTTCACTTTCACTTTTCACTTTCATGCATTGGAGAAGGCAATGCCAACCCACTCTAGTGTTCTTGCCTGGAGAATTCCAGGGACGGGGGAGAATTCCATGGGCTGTTGTCTATGCGGTCGCACAGAGTCACATGACTCAGGTGACTTAGCAGCAGCAGCAGCATATAGATTTATTTGTTGTTGTTTAGTTGCTAAGTTGTGTCGGACACTTTTGTGACCACATGGACTGTAGCCTGCAAGGCTCCTCTGTCCATGAGATTTTCCAGGCAAGCATACTGGAGTGGGTTGCCATTGCCTTCTCCGTCACTAACCCTGAGAGCTTGATAATAGGAAGCACTTGATAAGTTATTTTTTATAAATAGCAACATTCTTAGGGTATATTCAAAATCACCACTGATTGTCCTCCTTTCTCTTTTCCTTCACTCTGTCATGTCCGACTCTTTGTGACCCCATGGACTATACAGTCCATGGAATTCTCCAGGCCAGAATACTGGAATGGGTAGCCTTTCCCTTCTCCAGGGGATCTTCCCAACTCAGGGATCAAATCCAGGTCTTCCATATAGATGTATAGGATAGCATTTAATGACTTGGGACTGAGTGATATCACTGTGGGAACAGGTAGGGAAGAGGAATGAGAATTGACCCTGGGGAAGAGATTAAGGAGAAAAAAATCATCGAAGGAAACCAAAATGGGTGGTCATAAGGTAAGAGTAAGTTCAGGAGAGTGTGGGATCCTGGAAGCCAAAGGAAAAAGAAACGGAAGAGGATTAGGTTGACTGTATAGAATAGCTCAAGGGGGATAAGAACAGATCAACTACTTTAGCATTGAAGAGCTTATGGGGAACTTTTCTTTTTTTAAAATTTATTTATTTATTTATTTATTTTTTACTTTATTTTACTTTACAATACTGCATTGGTTTTGTCATACATTGACATGAATCCGCCACGGGTGTACATGAGTTCCCATTTGGAGGTTAATTACTTTATAATGTTGTGTTGGTTTCTGCCATACATCAACGTGCATCAGTCCATAGGTATACATATGTCCTCTCCCTCTTGAACCTCCCTCCCAACTCCACCCCACTCCTCTGGGATTCGCGGAGCACCAGGTTGAGCTCCCTCTGTCACACAGCAGATTCCACTGGCTAGCAAAAGTCCATATGCAAAGGCCCATCTAGTCAAGGTTATGGCTTTTCCAGTAGTCACACATTGATGCAAGAGTTGGACTATGAAGAAGGCTGAGCGCCAAAGAATTGATGCTTTTGAACTGTGGTGTTGGAGAAGACTCTTGAGAGTCCCTTGGACTGCAAGGAGATCCAACCAGTCCATTCTGAAGATCGGCCCTGGGATTTCTTTGGAAGGAATGATGCTAAAGCTGAAACTCCAGTACTTTGGCCACCTCATGCGAAGAGTTGACTCATTGGAAAAGACCCAAAATCCCTGGGAGGGATTTGGGGCAGGAGGAGAAGGGGATGACAGAGGATGAGATGGCTGGATGGCATCACTGACTCGATGGACATGAGTTTGAGTGAACTCTGGGAGTTGGTGATGGATAGGGAGGCCTGGCGTGCTGCGATTCATGGGGTCGCAAGGAGTTGGGCACGACTGAGTGCCTGAACTGGACTGAATGTTTGTGTCTCAGTGCTGCTCTCTCAGTTTGCCCCACCCTCTCCTCCCCCACTGTCTCCACGAGTCTGTTCCTCTGTGTCTCTCCTCTGTGTCTCTATTCCTGCCTTACAAATAGGTTCATCAGTACCATTTTTCTAGATTCCATATATATGCGCTAATATACGATGTTTGTTTTTCTCTGACTTCTTGATGAGAAAAATTTAGTGGCATGGTGGAAATGAAAACCTTCATGGGGTTAGGTTGAAGAGACAACAGGGAGAAAAACTTGGAGCCACCAGGAACATACAGTCATATTCTGAAGTTTTGCTGCAAACGGGGAGCAAAGAAGTTGAGTAGTAGAGTGGTCAGCAGGGACTAGGTAGAAAATGTAGTTTTGCCAAGTGAGTGTGATAAAGTGAGTGAGAGCAGGGAAGTCAAGAGTACATGCAAGGAAGTGATGATAATATCTGGCTAGGGAATTTGAGTAGAATAAGGAAGAAGAGGAAGGTGCCAAGGGGAGGTGGATAAAGGGGATGGGAAAATCCAGTGATAAAAATATAGGACTGGGATTAGTTTAATCTAGAAAAATATTGACCCCCTGTGTTGTACACATGAAACTAGTATAACTTTGTAAATCAATTTTATTTTAATTTAAAAAATGAAAAAATAATAAAAATGACTTAAAAGAGGACAAGAAAGTAGAACTAGCCAAGCTATGGGAATACTGAAGAAAAATCAGTGGTTGCCAGGGGTTTGGGGTGAGGTAGGAAGGGATGAATAGAAGCACAGGGAATTTTTAGAGAAGCTGCTGCTGCTGCTGAGTTGCTTCAGTCGTGCCTGACTCTGTGCGACCCCATAGACGGGCAGCCCATCAGGCTCCCCCGTCCCTGGGATTCTCCAGGCAAGAACCCTGGAGTGGGTTGCCATTGCCTTCTCCAATGCATGAGAGTGAAAAGTGAAAGTGAAGATGCTCAGTTGTGTCCGACTCTTAGCAACCCCATGGACTGCAGCCCACCAGGCTCCTCCATCCATGGGATTTTCCAGGCAAGAGTGCTGGAGTGGGGTGCCATTGCCTTCTCCTTAGAAAAGCTATTCCATGTCATATAGTAACAGGTGGATACATGATACTTTATGTCTGAAAAATGCATAGAATGTATAACACAAAAAGTGAAACCTAATGTAAACTATGGATTTAAGTTAATATTGCATTAATATTGGTTCATTAATTATGACAAATATATCACCTTAATGCATGGTGTTGGTAATAGGGAAAACTAGTGGGGTGTGGGCTGGGCTGTGTGTGTATAGGAGCTTTCTATACTATTGCTCAATTTTTTTCTGTAAACTTAATCTGCTAAGACTATCTTTTTAAGTGTAGGACTTCATATAATTTGCCACGGGACTAGTTTGTTTTTAACTATTTTCCTCATCTGCCACAGAAATAAGACAGTGCCAGGTTTGTATTAGATGATCTACAGTTAAATGCAGTTTTGTCCAATCCAAAGTTGCTTCCTCTAGATGAGAACACGAATAGCCATAGTGTAGAACATGGATAAATAAATAAAACATTATTAAAAATTTATTTTTGGGTTAGGGAGGGCACACATTTTCTTGGTACCCCAATTGGAAAAACATACTTTTAATATTCCAAGGCAGGAATAGCAAAGGAGGCAGTGAGCCTGGACAAAGAATAAATATCCAAGACTGGTCTCCCTAGCCAAGGGGAAATGCGCTTTAACCCCATCCCCATGGTTTTTCTCTTGGGATCTCTAAGGTATGTGGATCATTACAACTTTGGTGTAAGAGAAAAAAGGACAAACAGGGTCACATGATGATCAAACTCAGTAGTCCCTTAGTGCTGCTGCTGCTGCTGCTGCTAAGTCGCTTATAGACGGCAGCCCACCAGGCTCCCCTGTCCCTGGGATTCTCCAGGCAAGAACACTGGAGTGGGTTGCCATTTCCTTCTCCAATGCATGAAAGTGAAAAGTGAAGGTGACGTCGCTCAGTCATGTCCGACCCTCAGCGACCCCATGGACTGCAGCCTTCCAGGCTCCTCCATCCATGGGATACCTTGTTAAATACTGTATGTGCACCTCCTTTTTTGAGATTTTAAAGGTGAGATAGTTTTACTTGCCTGGTGAGGCTGGTTTCAATTTTCTGTAACAATAGCTTTAAACACTAAATTCTCATAAGTTCTTCCTTGGCTTAAAAAAAAGGGCACGGTTGTAATGGCAAATAGACTAAAACTTTATGTAAATAGACCTTTGAAAATGCAGTCTTGAAGTTAACCAAAATATATTTAAAGGCTTATAGTATCCTGAGTAAAGTTTAACTGGTTAAATAGCTTTCAGTACAATTAACTCATTCTTGCATAAAATTGTTAGAAAATATTTTCTTAAGTGTTTGGTCATTGATTCAGAAATCATTGTATTTTGAAATTAAATGGAGGACATGATAAATGAATGAACAGTGACGTCAGATGCATGTGAAGTTATCTCTGCTGTCCACACAGGCACACACATTAGCACAAACTCATCTTTCCATTAATTGCCTTTTGCGGCAGTGAACCTCTGATCTCAGAAATACAATGATCATACGCACAGAAAGCCAGATAAGCTACTTGGGCCACGTTTTAGAAATAAGAAATCAGGTTTTCATGACTGATGCAAACGGGATCAGTCTTTAAGTGACCAGCTGATGGTTTTTGTATTAAATTCTTTCAGTAATTGCCATACATTCTAAAGGAATACAGCTGTGAGGCCAAAAAAGGAAATCTTTTACTGGAGAGAATTGTATTCCTTATTTCTTTCTATTAGATTAAAAACCCATTGGGATGAAGGAGGAGACAAGAGATCACCAAATTCAATCTTGCTAAAACTGGTCTAGTTTCTGAAGCCTTTTGAAAGGCAACTTGCCCAATTTCCTTTGTAGAAAGATATTTCAGGAGATTCTCAATAGTCTGATAACCCTTGTTTATGTCTCATCTAATTTCTTCATGCCACTGCATAGTCCATCTATTTTCTGATTTTTGGAGGGGAGAGTAGGTTTGTGTCCATTTCTAAGTGAAACTATTGATATACTTGAAGATTTGTTATTAATCCCCTGTTCACTTTTCTTTTTCTGGTCCTGCTGCTGCTGCTGCAGCTAAGTCGCTTCAGTCGTGTCAGACTCTGTGCAACCCCATGGACGGAAGCCCACCAGGCTCCCCCATCCCTGGGATTCTCCAGGCAAGAACACTGGAGTGGGTTGCCATTTCCTTCTCCAATGTGTGAAAGTGAAGTCGCTCAGTTGTGTCCGACTCTTAGCGACCCCATGGACTGCAGCCCACCAGGCTCCTCCATCCAGGGGATTTTCCAGGCAAGAGTACTGGAGTGGGGTGCTGTTGCCTTCTCCGGTAACCTTTATTCTTCATTGTTTGCGTTGGAAAATTGAACCATTTTTTATGGCTTGTTTCAAGTTGGCTCTCAAAGTTTTCTGTGTCTTTCTATATTATAGCGTTCAAAATTTGACTTAAGTCTAGTGGCACGGTAAAAGCCTGATTCCAGTGTACTGCATATATTTTTAAATAGAATGAAATTGTTTAGAATAGTTGTCATTCCGATGGCTTCCTAAGCCCCTCTCTGCAATAGTGATAGTTTTCAATCATGGATTGTTCCTCGTCTTTCATTTTTTGGTCATCTGTTATGCATATTTATTCCATAAATTACTGAAAGATGCTCAGCACCATTGCTTTGGACAATCACATATAACGCAAACAACTCCCATTTGTAACTGAGATATTTAGTGGATTGGCTCCTTATTTCAATATCAGATCTTGGCAGAAAACATGAAAATGAATCCCATGCCTCTTTCCATGCGAGTTGAAAGCAATCATAGAAAGGCAGGTGCACCTCCTGCCCTTCGTGTCATGCACCTCCTGTCTGTCAGTCAACAGACCATTATTGAAAGCACCCTGTGTATCAGACAGAGATCTATATAGGCATTGTCTTTGCCTGTATCAGTTGGCTTCCTGAAAAGCATAGTGGGATGTGTTTTTATAGTTTGAGTCATACTCCAGATATAAAAGATCACAATTTAAAGAGGAGCAGGGTGACTCTTTCTGATAAAGGGAAGTGTCTTTTTTAAAAGTGGTATCTATAAGCTAGTTTTTGTGAGTTAGCCTTATGCTGTCACATAAGTAAGCAAAAGGTATCAGGACGCAGTACCTTAGGTTTTCTTTCCAGGTTCTAGCTGTCTTTCAGGCACAGAGTTCATCTTGCTCACGTGCAGTGTAACTTATAGGGCTGAAGATTTTAATATTGTGTGTGTGAAAATCTAGTGGAAGCTATGGGTTATTTCAGAAAAGGGACAAAGGACTTAAAATTTCAGAGGCTCCTGTATTCCCCCAAACCCTCTTATGAACACTAGGGTAAGACACTGTCCGTTCAAGGGCCTTCTGCTCACCCCATACTCTCACCGTGTCAGTGGAAAGTAGAGGAAATCTGGTAGTGATCACATCCCCCAAAGAGGCTTTACGAACAAGTGTGGGATATCTGTGATAAGGGGAGAGGTATAGTCTTGCAGAAATAAAGAACAATCCATTTCATCTTCCTTCATCCAGCAAGTGGTAAGATGGCCAAACAAATGAGGACCAGAATGGTGCCCAGGGAAATGTGTTGCACGATTGGATGTTCGGATTTATTTCTGATCTATTATGTTAATCTAATCTATTAATAAGTTTTGAACTGGAGGGAGAAGAGTGGCCTCTGAGATCCGTACATTGTTTCAACTAGCCCCTGTTAAAGTAGTATAGAGGAGAATTTGGAGCCAAATCTCAAGTCTTTTGTTCATGGATCAAATATTCACTGAGTGGCCGCAACGTGTCAACAACTCAGAAAGACCCAGGACCTGGCTGCAGAGAACTCAGCTGTCACCTTGTAACTACTGGGGGAGTGGTGGAGATACCAGAGGGCCTGATTTTCTGCAGCTCATGCTAGAGCTGTCCAAGCCCTCAATAAATATTTCTTGGATGATTAGTTTAGTGCTTTCCCTGATGAGCTGGTTTTGCTGCAGAATCTGTAACAGCTGGGGTTAATAAAAGAAAAGTTTAGTTTTGAGAGGGGCACAAAGCTACATATACTAATTACAATAAAATATTAAAAATCTACTTAGGGTAACATAGTTACGGACATGAAATGCACGCTAATGTGAGATTCGTTCGGAGGTAAAGCATTTTCAGGATCAGCTAGCTATCCTCAGAGCGGCCAGAACAGCAGTCCAGAGACTGACAAGGAGCATTTCAAATTCAGCAGTCTGCTCTCTTATTGGCCCAGGGATGGCAATAATACAGGCAGCAGCTGGTATGAATCTGGGTCTGTTCTGACTACATCATGCTGTCTGAGAGTCTAATTTTGCTTCAAAAATGGTCTAATTTTGTTCGCAGTGGAAAAAGTGGTATATTCCTTTAGTGTCAACAGACCAGATTGCATCTCCAGTTTGTTTGATGGGAGAACTTGGTTCTGTTCCCAGATATGGCTCTCCTTCATGGATCATTGAATTACGCTAAGTGTTTTGAACAAAGTCAATTTCAAAACATACCGCTTTCCTCCCAAACCTTGGAATTTATCTTCATACCAGAGTTCCAAGAGCTTATGTTTGTAGGAAGAGAATACCCTGCAAATACATTCACTTTAAGTCTTCAGATACTTCTTCTCTAAGTAGGTAAACCATAATGACCCTACCAGAATTAACATTCTAGGGTTTCTATGGTGAGTTGTAGATGTGCTAATGTATTGAAACTGATGCAAAGATATGGGTATGTTCCACAAAGTAGTGAATAAAAATATTAGGCCCTTTCTATAAAAAAAAAAAATCCTAGATTTGGATATTCTGCGCTTTGCCTTTTAGTTGGGAAACTTTTGATATTTTCCTATGTTCCCTCACATCGCTTGAGGAAGTAACAATATGTAAAAGCACTTATTACTCTAGTATTTTTTTTTTTCCCTTGAGGATATTTCCAGCTGAGGGCTCATTGCCTATTTCTAATTCACCTAGTTTCAAACTCTCTGGTCTTAAGTAATGAGCCGTGAAGACTAGGTTAGAGAATGACCAGGGAAGGACTTGCAGCCGGAGCCCCCCTCTGATTAAGGAGCCCTGTCTCCGTAGCACGTGCTTGTCTGTGCAGCTGCCTGTGGTGACAAGAGACCCAGGATCCCTGCTCCAGGCAGACCGTGTTCCATTGAAAACCCAACATTGCTAAAAATGAACCAGGAAAACTTAGCAGATAATGGCCCTTGGTCTCTAATACACACCCCAGGAGGGTGGGGCTGGAGGAGGAGGAGGAGGAGGGTGGGGCTGGAGGAGGAGGAGGAGGAGGGNAAAAAAAAAAAATCCTAGATTTGGATATTCTGCGCTTTGCCTTTTAGTTGGGAAACTTTTGATATTTTCCTATGTTCCCTCACATCGCTTGAGGAAGTAACAATATGTAAAAGCACTTATTACTCTAGTATTTTTTTTTTTCCCTTGAGGATATTTCCAGCTGAGGGCTCATTGCCTATTTCTAATTCACCTAGTTTCAAACTCTCTGGTCTTAAGTAATGAGCCGTGAAGACTAGGTTAGAGAATGACCAGGGAAGGACTTGCAGCCGGAGCCCCCCTCTGATTAAGGAGCCCTGTCTCCGTAGCACGTGCTTGTCTGTGCAGCTGCCTGTGGTGACAAGAGACCCAGGATCCCTGCTCCAGGCAGACCGTGTTCCATTGAAAACCCAACATTGCTAAAAATGAACCAGGAAAACTTAGCAGATAATGGCCCTTGGTCTCTAATACACACCCCAGGAGGGTGGGGCTGGAGGAGGAGGAGGAGGAGGGTGGGGCTGGAGGAGGAGGAGGAGGAGGGTGGGGCTGGAGGAGGAGGAGGAGGGTGGGGAGGGTGGATGAGCGGCTCCATTTTGCTCCCTTGATGGGCTAACCTCTTTCACACACCTGGAGATGATCTGCATTCCTCCCCAAACTAAGGGATCCTGGCGTTGGCTCCAGCACTAACCAGTCGGCACTAAGAGGTCAGACTTCAGTTTGGCTGGAATGTGCAGTACACTAGCCGGATTCTCGCGGAGAACCAGCTGGGGTCTCCCCTCACTGGCAATTAATCTCTTGGTGAAGGCTGGGAAGGACAGTAGGAAAGGGGTGATCACTCTGAAAAGAAACCCCGGGGGACAATTATAGGGAGAAGGGCATCCCTCTTTCTCTGTCCTACATTTTTCCTTCCATCCCATCTAGTCCCTGGGCTTCTGGCCCTTTGGCTTTTCTCTTTAATTTTTAAGAGTTCAAGAAAATGTAGCACTTAGCTATGTTGTGTAATAGGTTTCTTGTTTTTTTAATGAACCATTTGCTTCATTTGGTGTCATCCAAAATGGGTGGTTCCTTTTATGTGATTCCTGAAGGCAGGATTTTGCTTCTCTTTCTGAAATCCATTGACTATTTTTAGCTCCTCCTTGGAATCTCTGGCTGGACAGGCCACAAGCGTGGGGCAGAAAGCCTGCAAGTCAGCCCTCACGGTGGTAGAAAGGCCTTGGCGTGTGATAGAAAGCCTACCTCCCCCAGCTCACAGTGCTGTGCTGGCTGTTTCTGATGACTTCTGTGGATTGACTAAAGGCAGCTATGGAAGTGGGTGAAGCTATCCCTCATGCTGACATTTAATTTACCTAGGAGCACAATAATCTCAGAAAGAATCAAATACTTGAAAATTTTGCTTCAGTGAGCAAAAGCTAAGTGTTTGCACCATATTGAAAAGTGATACTTTGGTTCGGAATTCAAAATAAAAAGGGTGATGGGGTCACTGACTAAAAGCAAAATGAAAGAACGAAATTCTTTTTTTCACACATTCACAATTACGGTCTTGGAGCAAATCTGGGATTTTGCACGTTGTAGTACTATTTTGTCAGCTTCAGTTTGATAGAGCAAGGTCAGTGGGGCCTAGAAAAAGGATGCGGTGGTGAAGCCTAAAAAAGGAAGGGTATTTTTAAGTGTATTACAGAGAAGCAGCTGGACTTAATAACTAACAACATGTGGGAGGTGGAAGTATGTTAAATCTTGTACAGAAGTTTGATGATCAGAGAAAGGGCGGGTAATATTTCTGGCCAAATCAAAATAGCCCTCTATAACTAGTTCCACCTGTGCTAAAAATATTATGCTCACATACTGTTCCCAATTTGTTGAAATTTATGATCATTAATATGTTATGTGAATAATAGTTACTACTGAACCAAAATCAATATGTAGTTCTCTGTTGACAAAGCTTGGGTTTATATTTTATTCACGTTTTTGCTTTCAGGGCCTAACATGATGCCTGGCAGCTAGATGATGTTCAAAATGCTGAATGTGTGGGCAAAACGACACACCTGTGGCCTGCCTAGTGCTCTGATTTTTGTTTAAAATATCTGACCAGCTTTAATTGTTTGCTTTAATGAATTGAGTACTTTGGTTTACTGAAATCTGGCCCTGGGTGTCATATGTCTTTTGCAATGACTTAATAATCAAGAGATTAGAAATTAATACCTGCTTCAGATCAAGCTTACAAGGTAGTCTTCATGATGTGAAAGGGAAAGTTTGGGCGAAATTACCAGATACCCAGTATATCAAAGCAAGGATCATGGCCAATTCTGCCTATCTTTACCCGCCTTTATGTTTCATGACCACATGATAATTCACGATCATGTTCCCAAATGGTATCAGCAGGCTTTCCAGCCACCCTCCATCATATACCCTGTGCCCCAGCTCTGGAAAGTCTTTCTTTAGATCTCTGGATCTTTGGAGGTGGTTTGTGATGGCACATCAGATTGTCTCATGTTGCCACAGTCTCTCTTTCCACTCTCCCAAAGGTAGAGAATTAGATTTCTTGCAACAGACTGAGATATTTCTGATATAGCCAAGGCAGTGTAAGATATAAATGGAAAGTTTGACAACTAATAGAACAAATAGCTCCTTGTGTGTGAGATGTGCAAAATTCAGTATTCATGCCTTCTTGTCTCAGTTTATTCAAGTTTTGGCTAAAAATTCCACCTAAGGCATAGGCATCTAATAGAAAAAAAATCTGAAACTGGGCTAGACACAGAGTTCCAAGGGATTCTTAGCTCTAATCTACTAAAGCAATGCTATAAAGAGATTAAGAGCAAAGAATTTGGAGTTAGACAAACCAAATTTGGTCCTCAACTCTGACACTGCATAACTGTGTGATGTTGAAAGTCAACTTAATCTCTTTACATTTCAGTTTTCTCATGCATCAAGTGAGAATAACACCAAGTTAATAGCACTGTTGTTAAGGATTAAACGAGGTGATGCTTAGCAGAGCATCTGGAAAATGATCATTAATAAAAACTGTACATCCTCATCACCTCTATTATTGTTTCACCATGGCATAGACCTATGAAAATTCCCAACATTACCCGAGTAAGCTTAGTTTGTAGAGTGAAAGTTTCCTGGACATAGAGAAACATAAGGGCTGCCTCAGATGGAAGGATCATCTTGATGATACAGTTAGCATCACACCAGAAGAAGACACTTGCTGGGCAGAGCATCCTATGAGTCTATGGCTGTAAAGGCACTTAATGGCCACTCCGATATGGTTATTTTCCTGGAATTTTGGTGTCTGATTTATAGTATGATGCACATGAACTACTCGAAGAGCAAAACAAGCCCAGTTTGGGCACCATCCTTAAATTAAAGCAAAGGGGTAATCATGAAATCAGTTTGTAAAATGGCCAGCCCATTTCAAGAACTAAAAATTTATAAGCATCACTTAACTCCATCAACTGTTTGCTGTGTCCAGACCAATTTTTAGTTACAGAAATCTGTGGACAATGATAATAATTTCTTAAAGACTAGAGAGAAGGAAAAAAACTTTCAAGAAGGCCTTGTAAATTAGGGAAACCTTAAAAATGAAAATTCTGAAAATATTTTAATTCAGTGTCTTTTATGCAAACTCCACTAATTAATCTCATACAAACATGGATATTTTTGTAAAGCATAAGCCCAAGTGCCATTTTATGGCCATGTAATTTACAAGTCCTCAAATTACATTAAAATCACCACACACAGTGTTTACAGTTTAATTATATGGTTATTTACCATTCCCAATCAAGTGTTATTCATTCAGTACCTCTTTGCCTGATCTTACCTAAAAAAGAAAATACTTTTTGCTGGATTTGAGTGGTAAACATTCAAACATGCCCATACTTCAAGGCAACAAAAATGTGATTTGGAGTCAACAAACTCCACTGACAGAGATTTCAGAGAACTTCGAGGGGAAGAGAGAATAGAGAGAGGTCAACATTTTAGTAAAACAGTATGTCTTTTGGATTTCTTTGATTATTTGTTAGGCTGAAAAAAAGAAACCGATCACTGTTCACGTTACACTGTATGCAATCCATATTTTGTATTACAAAGTGATATATTTCTTCAGTCAAGAAATGTTTATCAAGCACCGTCGATGTTCAGGATACTACGATAAGAATAAGTGTAAAAAAAAATGAGCCATGGCCCCTTGATGAACTCAGACAGGATGCCCACTAAGTGCGTTATAAATATTTGGACACACAGACTATATTTACTTCTAGTCTTATCTTTGCCATTTAACAATACCACCCTGAAATTAGAGAGTCTCAGTACCACCATAGAATATCTGGTTTTTGTGGGCAATTGCATAACTATTGTGACCCTTAAGTCTTTTCATCTGTAAAATATAGAAGTGGGGAATATAAAAGTAATGATGCCAATTTCCACCCCTATAAAAGTGTGATTATAAAGATGAAGCAAGACCAATAGCAGTTGAGGGTTACTTCTTCACAATCTGCCTCTGCAGCTAATTCCACAAGCCCATTTGAACTGATTCTTATTTCTCTCCCTGGTTGCCCAGTTCATGATGCCTCATGCCTCTGGTATGGTGTTAGACAGTTACATCAGGAAACAGTTATAGAGTGTGAATTAACTATCAGTTCAGTTCAGTCGCTCAGTTGTGTCCGACTCTTTGCTACCCCATGAATTGCAGCACGCCAGGCCTCCCTGTCCATCACCATCTCCAAGAGTTCACTCAAACTCATGCCCACCAGGGTCCAGCCCTGGTGGATCCAGGGTAATTCGAAGGGGAGACAGAATCGGCATCCTAGGAAACAANCACTAGCTTTGTTCCTAGTGATGCTTTCTAAGGCCCACTTGACTTCTATGGTGACTGAATTCCTAAGACATATTTCCATGTTTTGGGGGGACCTCAGATTTCAGCAAAAGTGGTCCTCATTGGAAGTCCTTGGGCCACTGGCCTCAGAGTTAGCAGACTTTCTAAAATATCTTCTTTGCTGGATCCCACTCTAGACTTAATGAATCAGAATCTTTAGCAGTGGAACCTAACTAATCACATGCCTCTTAGTGAGTTTTTCTGATAATTTTAAGCACGCTAGAGCTCAAGAAGCACTGTTATATTTAATGCGATCATCTGCAAATATTCCAGTTTCTTCTTTCAGGTACACAGTAGAATCACACTTCTCCACCCACCTGGAATTAGGTGTGCACGTCTCACTTGTTTTGGTCACTGAACTATGAATTAACATGACAAGAATGAATCAAAGTGACATATAAATAATGTGACATTAAATTGAAATAATATATTTGGGATGACTTTATATTTCTCATAATTAAAAAATTTTATTTCTCTTGTCACATGTTAGAAAACATGATTTCTAGTGTATGATTCAATGGTGGTGGCAAAAATTACTAATAAATATCAGATTACAAATTAATCTCCATCAATCATTATGAGATAATGTTTGATGACAATCATTAGATGGCAAGGTTATTAACAAGCCCTCTTTTCTTTATATCTCAAATATAGAGGATACAAAAACATTAACATAGGCAGATTTTATATGACGTTTCTATTGAATGCTAATTTAAACTGAGCCTGTACTTAGCAAATAGAAAGTGGAAATACTTGTATGAGAGGAAATAATTCATTTAATAAATTGAGGATCTACCATATATTACTCTGTTGAATACATTTCCATTTTATTACATTTAATAATAGTCTATAGAAACATTGCCTTTTATATCTTGA
Source organism: Neotragus moschatus (assembly GCA_006410615.1). Classification (NCBI taxonomy): domain Eukaryota; kingdom Metazoa; phylum Chordata; class Mammalia; order Artiodactyla; family Bovidae; genus Neotragus; species Neotragus moschatus. The sequence goes on from SJYA01002928.1 coordinate 2,237,047, forward strand.
ATGTGAACAAACAAACTTGCTGAATAATTTTCTAAAATTTACCAAATTAGAAACTTGAGATTCAAACTGATAGCTGCCTGTTTGCCCAGCCTGTTAACTTTCTATTGCATCATGTCAGATCTGGAAAAAGTCAGTCTTTCAACATGTTGATTGATCCAATTTCCTTATTAGTTGCTGAATCTTTATGGATGTTAATAAAATTTACCTTTTTTCAATATTGAATCACAAAATTCTATAGACTATGCATAGTATGCATGTAATATGTATCTGTACATCAAAATGCATTTTCATGGCACAGGTAAATGGTAATTAAACTCTTCATTAACAGTTTTGTAATCCATTGTCTCCCTTTGTCTGCAATAGATGCAAGTGAAATGTCACCAACTAAACTAAGGTGATCAGTTTAAATTATTGGTCTTAAGATATAGACATTTAAGTGACTTTCAGTCTGGGGAATACATTAAACATATGATACATCATTACCATACAACAATTATTCAAATGAAATGTGAAATACAGAATTATTTTAAATATTAAGTCTTTGAAGATGCTTTGGACTTCCCTGGGAAGTTACACATAGAAGAATATAAGCCCATTTTGTGAAGGGAATTTTGATAATTGAGGTAAGAATGTAGTTACAAATTTTACTTTATCTCTGCTACTTTATATTTGATTCTTAATTGGAGAAATAAAGCATAGAGTAAGAGGATAGAGTTCGGTGTCTGGGAAACACACTGGGGAAAGATTAAAATAGGCATAGCCTTCACAGTTTTTGTGGAATGTCTGAGGATTTTCTTTGGGCTCTGGATGTGGAATGGTACACGTTAATTGGAGTGTTAGTTGACAGTCCTCTAAATGATACATACACTATGGAGTATGTATGCACAAAAAACACATACGTGACAGCTTAAGTACAAAATAGCAGTAAGTATTATTATTTTGTGTATGTGTGTATGCTCAGTCATGTCCAACTCTTTTTGACCCCAGAAACTGTAGCCTGCCAGGCTCCTCTGTTCGTGGGATTCTCCAGGCAGGAATATTGGATTGGGTAGCCTTTCCCTCCTCCAGAGGATCTTCCAAACCCAGGGACTGAACCCAGGTCTCCTCCACTGCAAGTGTATTCTTTACTGTCTGAGCCACCAGGGAAGCCCAAATATTAATATTAACCAACCAAGAATCAGTAATAACAAAACATTTTTAATAGTATAACCTGAGCAATTTTTCTTTTACTAAGTACTGTAAATTGAATTTGTGGACAAGTTATTGTACAGCTTGATTTTAACACCTTTTATTAGGAGCAATTAGGATTTTATTCTAGTAACGTGAAATTTGAAATTTTAGAGCTGGAACACCATAGAGATGATCTTTTCCAGCTCTCTGATTTCACAAGTGAGGAAACATATTCAGGAAATTAAATGATTTGTCTAATGTCACTTAGTGAATAAGTGGAAGAAACAGGGCTTGAATGATCTTTCCTGAAGAGCACCCTTTCAAGTCCACATTTGTAATTAAAAGAGTAAATAAAAGTAACAAAACGACTTTTGTCAAAAAGCAAATGAAAAAGTCAAATTAATTACATAAAGATATTTTTCAAACTTGATTAAATCTATATTGTAGGTAGTATAAATAAATATATCCCCAAAGAACTTACTGGATGTTAAAATGGTCATCTTTACACCTACTTTATTAATTATTGAGTATCACTTTAGCACCATTATAGCACCACAAAATTTACTACAAGCTATGCCTTTACCAAGGTTGTACTGTAAGTGAAATACTTAGAGTTTGAACTGAGATTCTTCTGATTCTAGAATAAGCATTCTTTCTACCTTGCTACTTGCTCTCTCACCAAGATTGTTTAAAAGGACAAAACCCACAAGAACCGTATAAAACAAATCTGGTTAACAAAGAGATAGTACAACAAACACATTTAAACAAACCCACATAAAAAACTAGAGAGAAAAGGCAAGGAAAGCGCGGGAGTCAACGTTGAGATTGGGAAGAGGTTGAGTGAAGCACAGGGAGAGCAATCTAAATAAAAGACAATAGGCTTTGTCTCCATGATCAAGTGTTTCATCAGCAGGTAAGTATCATTCCCTTCAAGAATCTCAGTACTATGCAAAATGGAGAACATTACAATTAACTTATGAGTTATCGTTAAAACCCCAAGGAAGAATTACAATTAACTTGAGTCAATTAGATTTCTCAAGGATTCCTGACTTTAGCTTTGGCTAAACAGGAATCTTAATGAGACAATTAATATTAGCTAATATCAGCTTGATTAATGTAAAGGGTTTGTATAACTATATAGACGAGTGTGTATATAAAAATGTGTGTGTGTGTGTACTTTCTACATGTATTCATGGCATTTGAAATTGAGCCTCAAAATGTTTTGGAAGCAATAATGTATGAGAATTCTCATTTCACAGATAAAAAAATATATATCTCAGTTTTGAATATTATTCTTGGGGACGGAGACAGGGTAAACAACATCGGGTGTAGGTGTGAACTAGACTACTGAAGTTTTTATACAGTTCAGTGAAGGAAAAGGTTTGAAAAATTTTTGAATGCCAACTGTATATTGGGCTTCCCTGGTGGCTCAGTTGCTAAAGAATCTACCTGCTGAAGGAGACATGGGTATCAGTCCCTGGGTTGGGAAGATCCCCTGGAGAAGGAAATGGCAACCCACTCCAGTGTTCTTGCCTGGGAAATCCCATGAATGGAGGAGCCTGGCAGGCTATGGTCCATAGGGTCGCAAGAGTGGGATATGAGTTAGCAAGTGACTAAACCACCACCAATGACCATACTTCATTCATTTTCAGTAAATTATCCCCTTACTCTTCACAGTCTTGGAGGAAGGCATTAGGAAGCTGAAGCTCAACAAGTAATGACCAAAGCATGGTCTGGGGTGTCATGCAAGGCTGTGCCTTTTGTATACTGCACAACCAAATCTGGTAGCAAGGAGGGGCAACTTGGGACTGACACACATTTTGTGTTCTGTTTGCCCTGGAGGGCTACGGTCCATGGGGTCGCAAAGACACAGCTGAGCAACTAACACTTGCCCAGTGTTGCACCCAAATGAAAGATTCTGTCATTCCAGGCAGACGGTGTGCCTTCCTCTAATTTTTCCAGAGACCACAAGCCTCACTGAATTGCAGAATTAAAACTTGAATCTGTGTATGTCTGGGCAGAGACCAGCCTCTTCCCACTGTGTCCTGAAGCCTCTCCCACACTAGAAAGATGCAATCAGAATAAGTTACGAGTAGCTGGTGCCCATCTCATAATAAGAGAGCTAGATGGTCTGAGTCTAAAAAGTTAGGATAGAGAAGAGACAATGGAAGTCTCCTCTTGACATTTCTCTTTCAGAGAAAACATTATCTGACCTTGACATTTGTGTATGCATAGAGGGGGAAGAAAATAAATCTATTTTTGATTGGGTGGCTTCATTTATATGATTTTCTAAAATATTAGAGTCACTATATACTAGACCACTCTTCGTGCACATAAACCTATGACAAGAGGATTAGCACCATGCCTGGCACATAGTAGGCACTCAAGTCACATTATTCCCCAGTTGTCCTAAATGAGTTCTGAGGTTTTCATTAGCACGAGAAGTGTTTGAGGGTGGTCATGTAGACTCATTATCATTGATGTTAGAAATTTCAGTGACTAAAATTTAATGCATTATGAGAGCCATTATGGCCACACAAGGAAACAAAGCATAGGAAAAGGGCCAGTGGTCCCATTTTTCTCAGCTGTGGCTCCTCGGTCACCAAATTCCTTATGGGGTAAGACACAGGGATACTTGACTCTGTCTTTAGCACTTTGCCAATAACTGGTGCTCTGTTCATAGTAGGTTGCTTATTTTGAATGCTGTTGAAGAAATTATTACTTCTTTTTCCTCCCTCTCCCAGTACTCACGGTCATAAAGTTCCCTCCTAAGCATTCAGGTTTTTTACTCTGTTAGAAAAAAAGAGTGGAAAGGAGCTACAAAGAAAGCCTGCTTGGATACAAAGTGTTAAGAGTAGTAGGAAGCAAACTAGGTTCTATTTTCCATAACCCAGAAATGTCAAGAACTCAGAGAAGAGAGATATTACCAAGAGCTGAGGGTTGTTAGAAGTCGAAGTTAACCACTGAAGTAGGGATTATGGGGACAAATTGTGCAAGAAGGAAGAGCATTGAGAGGGGGTGGCAGGGCTCAGAAGAACCAGTGTTCAAGGAAGGGCAGTAAGAAGCTATTGACCTGGAGTAGAAAATCCTCATTACAGGTGCTGAGGAAGCATTAGAACTTGAAAGCCAAGGCAGCCTGAAACTTGACCTTCAGCTATAGTGAGTGGAGCGGAGTAGGACTAGGTTGGGCTACAGGAGGAGTTGAAAGCATACAGTTGTATACAGACAACAATTTTAAGCTTCAAAACAGTTGTATACAGACAACAACATGATTTACTTAATGTTGTTTATTCCACCCAGATGAAGTATTTATATTTGACAGTGGATCTTTAGGAGATGGTGCTTTATTCTAAAGCCAGGATGGATGAACTGGAGGAGGAAGAGAGGCTTTTGCTGCCTTTAAAATCGCACCCCGGAAGGGAAAATCTGCCTGCAAATAACCTGCTATAAATTTTCTTAACTAGAATTACGGTGTTGGCCCACCTTATCAGAGGTGAGTGTTGTGCAGATGGTAGCTCCATCATGCATAATGGCAGCCATTAAAAAGCCACAGAAGGGTCTTCAGTTCAAAACTCTCACTCCAGGCATCCTAGTCTTTTTCTTTCTGCTTTTCAGTTCACCCAAAGCTGAAATGGATTTCACTTTTGTAAACTGACTTAAAGATAAGATGCATATAAACAAATCTGGGTCCTGAGCAGCAGTCAGGGTCAGATAATGCTGTTCTGTCGGCCCACTAGAAGACTACATTGATTTAAGTCAGATATAATAAAATGAGTGCTAGCTTGAAAGCGTGGTATCCTAGGTTCTAATCCTGCCTAGGTCATAGATCCATCATGTGGTCTCTCTGTAGGGCTGGCGATGGGGATTAGAGCTGTCTGAGTCCAGCTGACCTACTGTAACAGGCCTTCCGGTTCTGTCATCTCAGGGAAGCTAATTCAGCTCTCTTCTCAGACTTGTTCTGTGGTGTAATGCATTTCCCTTATAACATCAATGACAGAGTTGAAATCCAAGTATGGTGTTAGAAGAACTATAGACTCAAAGCTTTGCCATTAGGCATCAGTTCTTTATAAATTTTCTCTAGGGTCCCCAGAAGTGTGTTGCAGCACTGATGTGTTCTACAAATACAGCGATGGCTGACTTGGGGTACAGTGTCTCTTCGTCTTGTATTTTCCTTTCAGAAAGAGAAGACAGCACACGCTTTAAGTTTTGTTAGACAAAATGATACCTTACACCCTTTAGCTGTGTATCTCTCAATGGATGTGTAGAAAATATTAACCTTTGGAATTAAGACAATTTTAGGAACTTAAAATCTTCTATAGACTAGACCTGTTTGTTGTGTGGTCATGGTGTTTTGTGGATAGAGAAGACCAGATTCTATTAGACCTTAGTCAGAAAGAACCTCTGAATAAGCCTGGGGCTTAATAACAGAAAACTGATTTTTTGTCCAGGTTTTGCCATTGTCTCTGACACCCTGAACCTGTCTTTTTTGTCTTAGTTGTTTCATTTTAAAATCAAAGGAGGGTTTGAAACACTGGCCTAGATGGTCCAGTTTTAATACTTTCTGTTTTAGTATAGATTCTGTTTTGGGGTGGGCAAAGAAATAGATCTCCCCAAAAGAAACTTTAACAGAATTGTTGTTGCTTTTAAAATGGGGTTCATTATCAACTTGCATGCCACCTGTTATCTCTGGACACGCCCATGCCGAACTTCTCAATATAAAAATCGCTATTGTTCTTATATAATGTGAAGTAAGTGTCTATAGGATAAGTTATCAGTAGATTTCCTTGAATGTCATGGCCTACGTGCTCTGAACAGGTCAGAGGTGATCTGTGTTGTTATAAAATTGTTATCCTATTTGGTCCGTGCTATCCAACCCTTCTTCAAAGGTTTTTAAAGTGGACTGTAGCATATATGTACCTTCCTGTCCTCAGTACAGCTCTTATATGAAACCCCTTGAGCACTTTTCAGCTACTCACCTGTGCTATTCTTTCTTGGCCATCTAACACATTAAAGGAACTTCTGTTAAGGAGTGGTTTGTCCAAATCACACTGTTTCTTTCTTAAGGCTTGATTGTCTTTTTACAGCACATTCCAGTGTGTCTGGCTCTACTGGCAACAGAGTAAATAGCGGGTTGGGGTTTATATTCTTCCCGGAGGAAAGACAGATGGCTGTGTTCTCTGTCTAGGTGGTTTGGTTATTATTGTTCTTTTCTAACCTATTATTTTATCAACTGCTTTACTGCAATTAGCTTGTCTACAGGTTTTACTTTCCAACAGAACTAACTTAATGCCCTTCCCGTCTTTTGTGAGTACATTGCTTGCCTCTCGAGAAACACCTAACCTTATTAATGATGACTTAGATTTCACAATAGTTTAAGATACAAGGAAAGTGGAGACACTATTCTCTGGAAGCACAGCCCTAGACCATGTGGCTTTTCAGGTTGGTTTTCCATTCTTCTGCTTTTGTGGAGCATGTGTGGAAGTTAACCAGACAAGAATGGTTGCCAAAGGGTGCCTGCACAGAGAGTCCAGTGTGAAGCAGGGCCTGCAAATGATTGAACAGATGTAGCAGGTGTAAACATGTTTCCTTATCTTGGATCCTGGCTTTTACATCCTCCTAGAAGACTCTCTGTACTGCAGAAAAGGGTTATCAGTACAGATGGTAAACTGCTGAAATCCCCGAACGTTCGAGCTCATCTGCGCTTTTAAAGACGGGGAGGAGTGTGCGTTGTCTGACTCACAGGTGTTTGGAAGGCTCCAAATTACCTTCAGGTTTTTCAGTTTTACTTTGCTTGAACAGATGTCTTGGGTTATATGTTGGAAGTCTCCACTCCTTATGGTGTCCAAGTGTTTAAAACTGGCAAGTGTGTCCCAGGAGCAAGGGGGTGGAGTCAAACCGTTGGCACGCGAGCCCCTCTAGTCCTTGCGGATGGACGCTCTGAGCCTCTCCTGTCTCTGGGCTGCTGCTACTGACTATTTGCTCTGGTCACTGGCTCCTTCCTTTCCTGCTCCGCAGAGTTCTTCTTGGACAGTGTTTCTGGCTCAAACACTTCATTACTGCTGAACCATAAAGCCCCTTGTTCTGTTTCTGTCTCTCTCAGCCTGTGGCAGCAACAGGTGCGTGCAGGTGACGATCACACGCTCCAGGCGTTCTGCTAGACCCGTTTCTACAAAGAGAGCCCCAGAGATAGCCTTCTGCTGCAGCCAGAGACTGGCACAGAGATCCATCAGCTTCCTTTATCACAGCTGCTGCTGCTGCTAAGTCGCTTCAGTTGTGTCCGACTCTGTGCAACCCCATAGATGGCAGCCCACCAAGCTCTGCCATCCTTGGGATTCTCCAGGCAAGAACACTGGAGTGGGTTGCCATTTCCTTTTCCAATGCAGGAAAGTGAAAGTGAAGTCTCTCAGTCGTGTCTGACATTTTGCGACCCCATGGACTGCAGCCTACCAGGCTGCTCTGTCCATGGAATTTTCCAGGCAAGAGTACTGGAGTGGGTTGCCATTGTCTTCTCCCACAGTCAACTATAATCCTCTATGAAAATGCAAAGCACAAATAAATTACACTTGTGTTAATGCCTGTGACATTATTTAACCTGTTAGGTTTGCCCTTCTGCAGTGTCTCTCTTCCTACTTTGAAGAAAAAAGTAACATTTTCTCAGAAGAGTATTTCCTGTAAGGTAGTCCATGGGAATTTTTAGTAGTTAATATTTGAGAAAATCCCATGCTGACAAGAAGTTTGAGAAGCTCTGTGTTTATGTGAATGTCAACATTTTTTAAAACGTTGGAATTTTATTGGGGGCATTTAAATATGCTAACTGATAAGTCAAGATCTTTATAAAGATATCATGCAGGATTTCCCATTATTTATTTAACCAAGAAATAGCTTTTGTGTGTGGAGTATGTCACAAGACAAGGGCTCCCTGGAATAGGTTTTTGGAAATGTTTGCTTGGACACAACAGAGCCCAAGAGACCCACGTCTAGCAGAAAGCTGCCTTAGGGAAGTTCAACGCACAGTTAATGGCGTGGTGGTTTGTTTTTCTGTGTCCCCGCCACTCCCCTCCTCCTGCCCCCCACATACCTGTATTTAAATCTGGACAAAGAGAAATGACTTTAGGGAATTTTTCAGACTGTAATGAACATGTTGGCTATCTCCCCAACATCTCTTTCTCTCTCATACACTTGTAATCATGCCCATTGAGAGGGACTGTCCCCACTCTCAGCACCTTTTATCGACTGAATTCTACCACCATCAAACCAATGTATTGAAGCCTTAACCCCCAGTTAGAACGGTTTTTGGAGGTAGGGCCTTAATGAAGTTAAATGAGATTGTATGGATGGGCCCGAATACAACTGACCAATGCCATATAAGGACACAGCAAGAAGGCAGCCACCCGAAAGCCAGGGAGAGAAGCCTCAGGAGAAACAAGGCCTGCCGACACCTTGGTCTTGGACTTCCAGCCTCTATAACTGTGAGAGTATAAGTCTTAGTTGTTTAAGCCACCCTGTCTCTGGCTTTGTTATGGCAGCCCTGGAAAACTAGTACTACATCCACTGGGCCCTGTACAAGGGTCTCAAGGCAGTTTTTCAGATAATCCTGACCTCAGCGAGTCAGTCCTCTATTTCCCTGCACACAGTGGTTAGCTCAGGAATACTCCCGTGAGTATCCTGCTTAGAACTTTGTTTCAGGGTGTGGAAAATGCCCCCTTTGTTCCTGATGCATGTGACAGCTAAGGAAACATGCAACATCTGTTGCTGGGGGGACAGTCATCTCATGAAGGCAGTCAGAGGATGACGGACAGAAAAAGCAGGCAAGAAAACAGAGAAATGCATTTGGAGCGCTGGTCAGTCCAGAGCTTAAGACTTGCTTAAGCCAGGTTGTCCTGTTTGCTTTCATTTGCAATGAGAACCATCCCAGCTGATTCAAGGGTTATGCAGGGGCTAGAGTGGATCGAGCTTCAGCCCCAACCCAAAGTCTCCAGGGTAGCTTTTAGTATCCAGCTTATTGCGTGTGTGATTTGTCATCTCTGAGTTCCTGAGCACTGATTCCAGTTTACGTTTCACCGTTCTGCTCTATTGCCTTCAATATCAGGGTATGTGCCCAATTTGTGATTCTCTGAGGTCTTTTAATTAGCTAGATTTCTTAATCCTCTATAAGTGATTAAATGATAGGCTTCAGTGCATAATCCTTTCCATGGGTAAGGGACTCTTTTAAAACAGATATGCCTTCAGAATCCAAAGGAATTTCTTCTTTGAAAATATAAGACCATCAGACAGTCTAATAGTGGATGTATTTTGGGGATAAGACTTAGGTCTTCTAAGCATCAGCCAGCTATGGATATTATAAAATCTGGCTATGGAAACATAAGATGAGGAAGTATGTCCTCTTAGGATGTAGGAATTAAGGGCATTTTCAAGACATTCAACAAAATGAATTCTCCAGATTTTGAGGCCTGATGCTAAAAACATGCTTCTCTTTGGCTAAATTCCTGATTTCCTGTGGGTAAAGCTGATAAACTAGGTCCATCCACATTGACCCCTTTTTCTTTCATACCCTGAACTACTTGTAAGCTTCCCTGAGCTTAAAGGCAGATGTAAGGCCACTGCTGGAAGTCAATTGAGTCAACTTCTTACAGGTGTGGTGTGCTAGCTGGACAACGCCTTGTGCACTGGCAGACTGAAGATTGCAACGATAACTTCGTGACTTGCTTAGTCTTTTGGAATTGAGCACTCATTCGTTTCCTGAACCTAGATTTTGTCAACCATAAATTAATGATCCTGACTCAGACTTTGCCCCCAGATATAATTCAAGGGCCAGCAATCAAAAATTCAATCAACAATTATTCATTGAATATTTGCAATCTTCTGGATGCTAAGGTGTATAAAACAGATATAAGACCATGCATTCAGAGGGTTTTGGACTCTGTGTGTGTCTATATGTGCTTGCATCAGTGCACATACCCACAGGCACATGCAGATAAGAGAAACGTGATTAAAGTATGTAGTATGTGAAATGATGAAAGGCTGTCTTGTACAGTGTCCAATTGGTTAAGCTGGAACCATGTTTCTCCTCATTCCATCCCTTGTATAGCTTCTAGTTAGAGTTAGCCAAAAATGGAATTTGCTCAAGATGGGGAATCTGGAAGTGAACAAGTAGCCATACTGTCCAAAGAACATCATGGTTAGATGCCAGGGAAGACAGACACAGAGGAACCAGAGGATTCTGCCTCTCTCTGCTCTCACCCTGATCTGTCTCCAGTTCTGTCTCCAGCTCTTCTACTGACCTCCTGCAACCCCGGGCAGACCTGCAGAGCAGAGCCTTCCAGTGGCTTCTCCACACATCCCCCCGTGCTGTTCTGCTTCCTCTGGACATACTTCATCACACTTTGATTTCCCTGTTCCCTTTGCAGACCTTTATTTCCCCAGCTTCTCTTCTAATTGTGTCAGGCCCAATTTCTATAACACACTCATGTTCCATATTCCTGAGTGGTTCTGCTTCCTTAGCTGAATCTCAGTGGAAAAAAATAAAGCAGGTAAGGGGCAGATAGAGTGCTCGTGGGGAGTGAGCTGCAGTTTTAAGTAATATAATAAGGGAAGTCCTCACCAAGAAAGAGATACTGGAGCCCAGACCTGAGGAGATAAAGAAAATAATTGTGAAATGTTGCTAAATCACATGAAGACCATTCAAAGGATAATCAGAATAATAAAAGATTTGGCCCAGAAACACCTACAACTAAATATCTTATAATAGGGCATAAATATAGTAATCACAGAAATACTCTATGATTTTCTTTACAGCCTCCTTTTGAGGTTGTATTTTCTTAAACCTTACGGCAACTTGCTGAGGCAGAATCAAGGCCAGAATTGTTCTTTGAGCTCTTAGAAGGAAAATAGCTCTGTAGGTATGAAACCATAAGAATAAAGTACCCTTGTTAAATCACATTGCTCCACTGACTACTGGAGCACAGCCATCTCTTTTTCTGAAGCACTCCTCCAGCAGTATCTTGTGCTTGCAAGGGCAACAATGACAAGGAAATGTGAAGAGTGTAGGGAAGTCAGGGGAGGTGGCCCTGGAGAAAGAGAAAGTGACATAGGAAAGTTTCTCCACTGGCACTCGCTGAGACGAACTTGGCTTCAGAGCGCTGGAGCAGGGTCTGCCCCCCAGCTGGTGTTCTAGAGAGAGATGCAACTGCGTAACCAAATTCTGTGCAGAAAGAAGACCGTCTGCTTCTGCATTTTCCTGTCTCCAGCATCGAGGGTTGGTTTCCTGGCAACGGGCCACCTGCTTTCTCTCTGCGGAGCCTGGCTGCCCCTAGGGGGAGCTCTTCGTCTGTCAGCCTCCAAGGAGCCCTGTGTTTGAACTCCTTCCTCTTGGGACAGCAGGCTGGCTCTCTTGTAAAGCACAATCAGAGCATCTGCCAGGAAAAGATTGTTTTGAGGCCCGTAAGCATTTAATAAATTGGTGTTGTGGGCCTCCTGTGCCAAGGCCTCGCTGACTGCCCATGGACAATCGTGGACTTTCTCTTGACTCTAAAATTTAAATAGAAGGTGGATGTCTGTAAACAATTCTCTTTAGATCATGGTAAATCAAACACTTACCTATCTGATAATCATAAGAGCTGCCAAAATTGTGTTTTGCAGTGAAAATGTTTGTTTAATTCTTAGTTGGAATTTTTAAAAAGCCTTTCTTATAAGAAATGGACGTGTAAAAGTTGTATACATTCTGACACTCTAAGATAAATGATATTTTGTATACATATTTTCCTACTTTCTAAGTTCTTTTGTGGAAGCGACGAGCACAAGTCAGCATAATTAGATGGGGACCAAGAGTTGCCATTTGAAAAGGTAAAAACTGACCGTGACCTTTTGTGCACATGAAAGGCAAACTGATTGTGTCCCCATTTGAGGGGTATGACCTAGCCCTACATTTCCCTGGCTCTCCTACTGTCCTCTTTGACAGTTAACATCAGTTTAGAAGCGAGCTCTCTCTCCACACACCTGTGGAGGTAGCTTAAGTCAGAAGGGAAGGCCTGAGGGTTGGAATCGGAAAGCACCTAATCTTCCCACACGTGCACGCCTTCAGTTATTCATTAGCTATTGACAATGGTCCCCATTGACTGTAGCGTTTGGAAAGGAAGGAAGGGACGAATCAGTGTACCTGGTACAAAGCCAAGTTCACGGCAAAGTTCAGTGATAGGAAGACTCCTCTTTTTACTTTGGTCTCTCCCTTCCTTTTTTTTTTTTTTGTATAATTTTTCACTTTCATTTATTCTTCTTGACGTTCCAGAGGATAGTCGAGGCCAAGACAATGCCAACCATTTCATAGATGTCACTTATTCAATTAAGGTAAACAAACATGGGAACAAAAGCCAAGAGTCTAGTATCTGTCTTTTCAAACATTCAGTTTCACAAAAGCCAGTGGGAAGAACCAGGTGTGAACATCCCATAAATGTTTCTTATCTGACAACACTGCTCAGATATGTTGATTGCCCCTCATATCGAGTGCCAGTCTGTTCTAGGAAAATATCCAATATTATCCATTGGTTTCAGAAGTCTCACGGTGCATACTAATGTTCTCATTTGCCTCTTCACAGAGTGAGAGTCTACATCCCTCCCACTTATGATTAATACACATAGCCTGGTCTGTAATTAGATACATTTCAAATCACTGAGTAGGCATTCGCTCTTTTTTTTTTCTTTTTGGTATCTCTTAAGTGCTAGCATGTCCCATTCCTTCAGTAATTGCTTGCATATAGGAAGTGAAATAGTTCATTTGCCTGCATTGTGTTACCATCAGCATCCCATAGGAACACCTCTTTACCAACCAACCAAGGGCTATGCAAGCAAAGTGAGGGCAAATCAGGAGAGAAGGACATAATGGTGGTGTTTTCCTATCTTTTATTTAAAAAAAATAAAGATCTTATCTGAAGTGGAAAACTGACGTAAATTTGGAGTTTGCAAGTCTTGCCTTATGACTGAATAGCTTGAACTCCATTTGGCATATTATGAGATCTTTCTTATTCATCTCATTGAGAATCAGCTTTAAGGAAGCAAAAAAAAAATCACATCTCCCTGATAAGGTAACTGCTCTAGCCAGTCAGATTTTATTTTTGCATTAGTTTTATATCAAAAGTGCACTTAGAGTAAAAATGCCTTGCCAGCATTTACTTGTAAAAATAAAATTGTTCTCATCACTTAGAAATGTGACAGCATTATAAAACATAAATTCTGAAGGAAAAGCAAATTAGCTTTACACTTTCCCCACCTTTCCCTAGCTCTTATTTTAATGCCTGCAATGTTTACAAGCCTTGAATATGAGAAGCTTTTTTTTTTTCATTCTCATAATTATTCATGAAATTCAATTAACTTGTCATCAGATGAACAATTATGTTATCCTGGTCTTTTTGGCTCCCAACAGCTAGACTTCCTTTGAGTTATCTGAGTCAAAGTTTTACCTGATTTTCTTCTAAATTGTAATTTTTTCATGAAAAAAATTATGATATTGGAGCATATTAAACTATAAACTCAGAAAAACTATTTATAGCAATACTCAATATAAACATGCAGGTATACTTAGCACCCTAACCTAATCCTTGCATCCCACAGAGATTTTGCAAAAAAAAAAAAAAAAAAAAGCATGCTTAATCTTTCTATCTCTGATTAAAACGAAAACAAAAGTCCCAGACAAACAACAAAATGCTTCCTGGGCTTGTGTATAGCTCCAATAAAACTTTCAGGCATTTTTAAGATAATGTGGCTCTTCAGTCTTTTAGCACATTTGCAGGAAAGATATAACCTGTCTTCTGTTCATCTCTTAAAGGATGAAAAGGCTGATTGCTCTCTGTGTTACTCAGATCTTCCCCTTGGTCTCCTAAACCAAAAGCCTTAGAAGGAATAAATAAAAGTATAGAAAACAGTAAAGGATGAGGGTAGAAGAAAAAAAAAAAAAAGAAATTATGCAGTAAGTATAAAGCTACTGGTGTGTATGAAAAAAAAAACCCCAAACCTACGATGGCCTTTTCCCAATCACCAGGGAGTAATTTTCCCTTTTCAAGTGAGAGACCTTCTTTGCCCTTTGAAACCAGAGTTGATGTTCACTAATTAATATCTATAAAATGGTCCCTTAGCAACCGTTTCAAATCGGATCTGTTACCTCTGCTCTCTGGGTTTAAAGGTACATATCCTTTTTCAAGACGACAGTGTTTGTAGAGGCAAGCGGTGTGTAGCAGCATCTAAAGATGGGATCAAGTGGTACTTCCATGGCCTCCAGGGGTTGAATGGATGTCTTAGAAATTGGGATGCTGCTATTTGATGTTGAAAGGTTTCTTTTTTTTCTTATAACATCTAGTTTGTAGTTATTGTTATACGAGATGAGAAGACCTTTAAATCACCAAAGAAGTACCATCTGCCACTCTGTATATATTTACTTACTTGTCGTCATCTCTCACTCACCCTAATTATGAAGCATGTAACTGCTGTAAGGAAATTATATTCTGCATTTTGTTCATTACATCCTCAAAATACGGTTTCTGGCTTAGAGTAAGCACTCAAACATTTGTGGACTGAGAAATGAATTCATGCATCAGGATTTTTTCAAATTTTGGTAAGGGGACAAAGGGTACAGATGAGTCAGTTCAGTTCAGTAGCTCAGTCGTGTCTGACTCTTTGCGACCCCATGAACCACAGCACACCAGGCCTCCCTGTCCATCACCAACTCCCGGAGTTCACCCGAACTCATGTGCTTTGAGTCGGTGATGCCATCCAGCCATCTCATCCTCTGTCATCCCCTTCTCCTCCTGCCCTCAATCCCTCCCAGCATCAGGGCTTTTTCCAATGAGTCAACACTGGTAGTTAGATAATAATTTTTTGGACTGACTTCTCCCTTTCACTTTTCCATTCTCCTATCCATATTTTCCTTTGCTTCCCTAGTAAACTACTTGGATCTTGTTTTCATTTTCTGTAGCTGCCATAACAAATGACCACAATAGAAATTTATTCCCCCACAGTTCTGGAGGCCAGAAATCGGAAATCAAGGTGTTAATAAGGACATACTGCCTCTGAAAGCTTTAGGGGAACCTTCAGTTCAAGGGAGCCTTGTGCGCGTGTTCAGGTCTGCTGTCTTCAGACATTGCTCAGCTTGTGAAAGGATAATTCCAATCTCTGACTCTGCCATCGCCTTTTCCTCTTATGCAGTTCAATGTCTGACTTCCCTCTCTTAAGGGCACGTGTCACTGGATTTTGGGCTCACCCTAAGCCAGGAGAATCTCATTTCAAGATCCTTAATTTAATTACACTTCTAAAGGTCCTTTATCCAAATAAGGGCCTTTCACATTTGGAAATTCTAAGTGGATGTATCTTTTGAGGGGTCGCCATGCAGCTCACTATAGACCTGAATACTTGTCTTAGGCTCTGCTTCTGGGCAACCCAGATTAGAACTTGGCTTGTCATATAAAATAGATTGAGATTGTTTCAGAGTATCTAGGAGTTCAAAGGTTAGAGGCTGGGGTCCAGATCCATCCATGCCCTTCCCCAGCTGATGTTCTCAGAAGGCTATGCTCCATACATGGAAATATTTTCTACTTCTCAGTCCATGCTTGGCTTCTATCCAACCAAAATGAGTAACGAAGCAGCATTTTATTCTTATCTGCAAGTTTTTATAGCCCTTGGAACATTCCTATAGTGATGGGAGAAATGAACCTCAAAAGTCCCCAAAGAACTGCTTTCCTTCATTTCTTTTTCTTTTTTCTTCTTTTTTTCCATATGCTACTGGTTTCTTTTGCTGTCACTGACCACCATTTCTTTATCAAAACAATTCATACTTCCCCATTGAGCCCACTGTTCTGATTTTCCCAAACACGTGTATTAAAGCTTATTTATATTTGTTGGGTATGGAGGGAAGCTGGTTCAGAGATTTCTAGGGTTGCAAGATACAGACATACTTAAATATCATCTCTTTCAATTCCATCTTTTTATAGATAAAAAAAAAAAAATAAGGCAACAACACAGAGGAGACCCATCAATTGAAACTTCTGTGTCATGCTGTGGATCTCATAGGCAACTTTAAGCTTTGATTTGTCACATCCATTTAAGTGAAAATAAATTTAGAAAATACCTGTGATTTCCCCAATGAGGACTAATTATGGTACTGAAGATAAGGCCCCCTTTCTTCACCAAATACTGAAGTCTTTGATTTCAAGGAAACTTTTCCCCAACCTACATGGTAGAATTAGCAGGTGGTCTGTCTGCTATTCATGGGGTCTTCTGTGTTGCTCCCTAAATAGTGAGTACTTTTCTCTCTGCTGATAACCAAAGTGGTCCTACGTGACAGTCTACTTGAGGTGGCCAATGACTTTCTGTTTGCTTCTCTCCAGAAGCTCTGAAGATTAAAGGGCCGGCTAACTAGACATTCCTTAGATCTGAGAGAGGAACGCTCTTACCAATCAAAGCCTTTATAACGTGTTCCCCATCCTGGACTGTGGAGGATTCATGTTGATGTATGGCAAAACCAATACAATATTTTGAAGTAATTAACCTCCAATTAAAATAAATTTATATTAAAAAAACAAAAAAAATGTTATTAAAACAAAAAAAAGCCTTTATAAACAGGGTTTTCATCATAAATGCCCTATTCACCCATAAGTTTTTTTTTTTTTTTCTAACCCTAACCCTCTTGTTCTTATATCCACAAGCAGTTTCCTGTCAAATCTTCAGTCTGCTAGCTTTGACACTCTCCCTAGGAAGCCTGGGCTCCTTGTTTCAGAAGAAGCCTAGCCCATAGGTTTCCTTGGCAAGTCTGGCAATCCTCGAGTTTGGGCGGGATGTACATCAATGCCTATTTGTGTTTGGTCATTTCAGGTCCATAATGAGTACTGGTCAAGGTAAGCCCATCAATTTCAGTCCCATCTCTAGTCTCTTTCCAAGAGGGAGACTCTGAGTTTATAACTTAGTCATTTATATAATAAAAACAGCTCACAAAGATAATCATATTTTTTTTTCCAGGGATAGTATAATCTAATCACAGCTTGATGGATGATGTTTTACAACTGGGAGCTTCTGTACCCTGCTTCCCTGAATTAGGGTGCTGAAAATCATTTGCTTTTTCTTGTTCTTCTTGAGGTATAGCTGCCATCCATGGTATATCAATCTTTTTTAAAAAATTGAGGAATAATTGATGTATAATGTTAATTACTGCAAAGTGATTCAGTATATAAATGTGTATATATATATATTCATTAAAAAAATATTCTTTTCTACTATGGTTTATCGTAGAATATTGTATATAGTTCTCTGCACTATATAGCAGGATCTTTTTGTTTATCCATTCTGTATATGGAAGCTTACATCTGCTAACCATCCCTTGCCCACCCCCTCCCACTTAGCAACAACTAGTCCATTTTCTATGTCCACGATTCTCTGTTTCATAGGCTCACATGTGTCATAGTTTAGATCCCACGTATAAGTTACATCATGTGGAATTTCTCTTCCTGACTTACTTCACTTCGTAGGACAGTCTCTAGTCACATCCACATTGCTGCCAATGGCTTTCTTGCTTTCTTTTATGTGGCTGAGTAGTATTCCATTTACATACATGCCACATCTTCTTTTTCCATTCGTGTTGATGGACATGTAGGTTGTTTCCGTGTCTTGGATATTGTGGATAGTTGCCGCTATGAACACTGGGGTGCCTGTATCTTTTTGAATAGTAGTTTTGTCTGAATATATGTCCAGGAGTGGGATGGCAGGCTCATATGATAATTCTATTTTTAGTTTTCTGAAGAACTTCCAAACTGTTTCCTACTATGGCTGCACCAACTTACATTCTCTGTGGTGTACCAGTTTTGATTAAGGTATTTTGATTTGAGGTTTTATTTTAGTAATTGAATTTAGATTCTCATATGTGGCAAATAGCATCTAGTATTATAGATATGTCTGCTTCACTATGCAAAGCAGAGAAGGCAATGGCACCCCACTCCAGTACTCTTGCCTGGAAAATCCCATGGACGGAGGCACCTGATGGGCTGCAGTCCATGGGGCCGCTAAGAGTCAGACACAACTGAGCGACTTCACTTTCACTTTTCACTTTCATGCATTGGAGAAGGCAATGGCAACCCACTCCAGTGTTCTTGCCTGGAGAATCCCAGGGACGGGGGAGCCTGGTGGGCTGCCATCTATGGGGTTACACAGAGTTGGACACAACTGAAGCCACTTAGCAACAGCAACAGCACTATGCAAAGAAGTTAACCATGTGAATCTTTCTCACGTTTTTATGATGAATTTTCATTTCATCTTACACTGTGAAGCACATACACACCTCTACCCCCAAAGAGCCTTCCTAATCCGAGTCCTCTAGGAGGTGTTCCGTAGGCCTGAACAACACTGTCTTGGAATTAGATCTGAGGGAAGATGGTGACTAACTCTCAGATGCTAATCAGATGCCTGTTTCACACCCATTCTCTTCTCCCAGAGGTCTTGGAGGGATTCAGGATTATGTTTGCACTCTCATTCTCTGCCTTGCCTTAGCGTCTCCTGCCTGGAATCAGATGTGTGCCACAGTGTCCCTCACCGGCTCCTCTGCGGATAGTTAATGATTTCTATCCACTTTGGTGTGGGCTAGGGGCTGCTCTTGCACGCGCCTCGTATACAGTTCAACACTGGCTTGGGCATCTTTCTACCTACGTGCTGTTTTGGGCTTCGCAGGAATTTCTCCAGTTCCTCCACCAAATGGGAACACCTGCAGGGAAAAGCAAATGAAAGCCTCACACTCTTAATATAACCAAGAAGTTTCCATTCAGCTGACGTGCAGGTTGCCACGGAGAAAGTGTAGAGACAGGTGAGAGGTGGGGCTGGCAAAGGAACAGGTGCCAGGTCAAGTGCTTAAAATGCCAAGAAAGGAATCTGGACTTAATCCTCAGGGTACTGTGGGGCCAATAAAGTGCTTATGGTAGCATGACATTCTTGCCCAGGATACTGAAGCATGTCTAAATCCAGCATCCTTGACGTGATCCTTTAAGGGAGGTCACTTCTCCTTATGAACAAAGTAAATGAAGGTCTTACACGAATATCTCTAATCAGTATTAGATGAGTACCAATCAGCTTCTTTGTGCTCTGGCTCCGTGAGATGCTGTTAGGATGATTGAAAGCCGGCCTGTCCTCCACGCCAACACTAGTCCTGACCTGCCCTGTCGTGTCACGGCACTCTTCTCTGCTCTTCTCACTTGTCAGCTCAGTACTGCTGATCATCTGATGAAAAAGCAGTATTGGATCTCAAGCTATTCTGCGGCATAGATTTATTTTTGAAACCTTAGTTTGTTGTGTCTACAACAAAAACTGCAGATAGTAATTAATATTAATTGAGTTTTAAAGTTGTGTTTGAAGAAAAGGCACGGCCAGAGATTTTAACTGTAATGTGTATGAAAACATATCTCGTCATTTGAATGCTAGTTTGGCGTGCTGCGCTAGACACAGTAGGATGAGACACCTGAGAGATTACTGGAATAATAATTTCTATTCAAGAAACAGAAGGCAGGAAATCTGAAAAATGTGCCCCAAGTGTCTGCATGTGTGTATATATATATTTTTACTTATATCACAATAAGTATATGCATATGTAATATATATGTATACTATGTGTATGATAATATGTATATAATATATACATGTTACATACAACTACACATTCATAATGCATGAAGTGAAAGTGTTAGTGGTTGTATCTGACTCTTTGTAATTGCAATGGACTGTAGCCTCTGTTCATGGAATTCTCCAGGCAGAAATACTGAGTGGGTAGCTATTCCCTTCTCCAAGGGATCTTCTGACCCAGGGATTGAATTTGGGGGCCCTATATTGCAGGCAGATTCTTTACTGTCTAAGCCACCAGCAAATCCTCTTATAATACATACCTATTTCATATTGAATACATTGTTATATGTATATAAGTATGTGTGTATACACATGCATACACATGAATACGTATCTTTTTTGACCATCAGTCTACTCATCTATAAAGTAAGGATTATAATGCTCCTCTCAAAGGTTGGTTCTGAAGATTCAGTTCAGTCGTTCAGTCATGTCCGACTCTTTGTGACCTCATGGACTGCAGCATGCCAGGCCTCCCTGTCCATCTGAAGATTTAACTAGTTGTTTAATCTGAAGATTAAACTAGTTGTATAAATAGTGTGCTTAACACCAGGCCTTGTGTATAGGAGGAATACAAATGCAGTGAATTTCCTTTTCAGAACACTTAAGCCTCAAAGCCAAACACATAGAGATTTACACACGTAAAGAAATGTGAATATGAATTCCATCAAATTATTAGTAGAGAAAAATTTAGTCATACCTATTTTTTCCTCCACTTTTACCATGTCACTTATTTTATATCATCTATGTGTGTTCTTAGTTGCTCAGTCATGTCTGACTCTTTGTGACCCCATGGACTGTAACCCACAAAGCTTTTCTGTTCATGAGGATTCTCCAGGCAAGAATACTGGAGTGGGTTGCCATGCCCTCCTCCAGGGATATCATGTATAAGCATCTATAAATATATACATAATATATACATAGTTAATACATAATATATACACAGATAACATATATACTATCTATTTCATTTTTAGTCTGAATTTAATTCCAAATATTGCTAGGTCCAGATCTGAATGCCTTTCAAAGAGATTATTATATTTCATGAAATTTGACAACAATTTTCATGTTTGCTTTCATTGTATTTTTGGAACCTAAGTTGTTGTACACAAACACATTTAATATTCAGGGTCATACATAATTCACTATTGTTAAATTACATGGATTAAAGAAAACCTCAGATTGGCTGATACACTATCCCTTAAGAGTTAAAAGTTCTACCTGTGTTCTCTCTCCTTGAACTTGAATAGTTTTCTTTACTGCCTGCCAAAAAGACTATGGCATAAGTAATGTGCCCATTTCTAGGCTCAGACCTTAAGAAACCAGCAGTGTCCACTTCCTCTAGAAGAGTGTCTCCAGGAACCATGAACCACGAACCACATAGTGGTCTCACTACTCTGACACCACCACGTTGGAAAGGTCACTTGTGAGTGCTTCAGGTGACAGTCACAGTTGATCCAAGCCTTCCAGGTGTTCCTGCCAATACCCCAAACATCTGAGTGCAGTGAGCATCAATCCTCTACCTAGCCCATCCACCAGCTGAATACCACCAATGGACATTGATTAATGCCACATGGAGCAGAAGAGCCGCCCAGCTGAGCACTGCTGGCATTCCTGGCCCCCAAAACTGTGAGATCTAATATTATGCGGATGGCTTCAGGCCACTAAGTTTTGGGGTAACTTGTTACATAACAGTGAATAACCAGAATGATGGATTTACAGACAGGGAAATAGATTATTTTCCTCCTTAGCAGGTATTGTTAGCTTAAATTCAGAGGCTGTGTTATGAGGTTTCATACATTGTAATGAGTGAATAATAGGCTTAAAATAAAACTGTAATGTTTTTAGCAACAAGATAAATTTATAAGTATTTGTTGATCATCTAATACAAACCTGGGAATATTTCATGTTTCATGTTGATTTAAAATACGGTTCTTCTGAAAAGTATTCATTTTCTAGGAAATTAGCATAGATATCTGATTTGTACCTCTGAAATTCACTTATGAAGTTACAGACGTGATAAGTTAACATCAATTTTGTTTAAGTGGTGAGATATTTTTGAAATAACTATGATGATAATAGATTCAATCTAACACTATTTTCTGGTAATACTATGATTCAGATACAAGGGATTTATTTTATTGAGCTTTGTGGAACACCAAACACTATTTCTGAAGCCTCCAAAATAATTCTTATACTTAAAAGATAGATATTAAAGGGTAAGAGAGTATGAGAATTACGTGGGTCCACTGTGTGTTTAGATATATGAGGGTCACTTAATAGCAGTTAAGATAAATAACAAATGAGCTCTCCTAATGCCCCCAGCTTCTGTCAGTTACCCTTCTTTCTCTTCACACAACATATCTCCTAATGGTAGAGAAGCTTCAGCCACAAAACATAAATTTGAGGAGACTCAAATTTAAATTTCTAGTTTTGATCGTTTTACTAAGTTTTGACCCGTATTTTCAATTGCTTAAGTATATGCCCATCTAGATAAATCTCTACTATCACCAACCAAATGTGTCCTAGATGAAAAAAAAAGATTCATTATGTTCAACTGCATAATCATTCATATCTATCAAGCTAGAAACTTTAGAGTGACTTTTATCTTCCTTTTTCCTCATCCTCTAGATAACTGAACTTCGAGTCCTCTGATTTCTATCTCTGAAACATTGCTTCTGTTCTGACTCATGTCTCTATTCCCACACAGTTTAGACTCTCATCTATTTCCTGCATTTGCACAACAATCTCTCTTTATCTTTTTTAAGGCAGAACACTTTGATATTTGTTGTTGAAAACATTGTCCAAGAGGAAACAGACGTCAGCAAAAAAAAAAAAAAAAATCTTTCAACATAATGCTAGAAAAAGTTATATTTCATCAGAGAAAATAGCGTGTTTCCTCCAGTCTGGCTAAATTCCTATGAAAATGTTTAAAATTTGTATTAAGTTATAGCATAAACACAGAAGTATGCACAAATCATATGTTCAGTAAATTTTCAAAAAGTAAACAAACACACTTGGCTGGTACCTTTGGAAAAAAAAAAAGAACACTTTAGAACTTCCAAAGACTCTTTCATGCTCCCTCCACAAAGGTAATCATTTACAGCACTTCTATACTATTAATTAGTTTTGCCTGTTTTGAATTATATATAAAGGGAATGACGGTATGGTTCTTTTGTTGTGTGAAACAGTAATTCGCCTATTCTCAGTGTTGTTTGATATTGCATTATATGAATATACCACTATAGCTCCTGAGAGTTGGACTCTAAAGAAAGCTAAGCACAGAAGAATTGATGCTTTTGAATTGTGGTGTTGGAGAAGGCTCTTGAGAGTCCCTTGGACTGTAAGGAGATCCAACAAGTCCATCCTAAAGGAGATCAGTCCTGGGTCTTCATTGTAAGGACTGATGTTGAAGCTGAAACTCCAATACTTTGGCCACCTGATGTGAAGAGCTGACTCATTTGAAAAGACCCTGATGCTGGGAAAGATTGAAGGCAGGAGGAGAAGGGGACGACAGAGGATGAGATGGTTGGATGGCATCATCCACTCAATGGACATGGGTTTGGGTGGACCCCAGGAGTTGGTGATGGACAGGGAGCCTGGTGTGAGGCCGTTCATGGAGTTGCAAAGAGTCGGACATGACTGAGCAACTGAACTGAACTGATAGCTCCTGACTGACTTTTGAATTTTTCAGTTTCGGACTACTTTAAAGAATGCTATGGTGAACCTTATAAATACACATTTTAGTATAAATGTGGATGCATTTGTGTTAAGTATATTTCCAAAGAGTGCAGTTGTTGGGTTGTAGGAACATTTGCCTTGATAAATATTACCACTTTTCCCACTGGTTATACCAATTTTTATTTCAAGCACCCATCCATATATCAGTGTCCCTTGATCCAGATCTTGATAGCACTTGGTATTGTTAGTATCTTCAATCTTAGCTAATTAATGAGCATATAATTATATTCATTATGGTTTTAGGTTCCAGTTCATGATGAGTAATGAGATTGGCCACATTTTCACATGCTTTTTGGCAATTTGGATATCTTTCTGTGAAGTGCCTGTTCAAATATTCTGAGCATTTGAAAACTTGGTTGCTGGCTTGGTTTTTTGTAGGAGTTTTTTTGTGTATTCTGTACTTCATTCCTTCATCAGTTATACGTGGGACAAACGTTTTTTACTCCGTGGTCTTCTTATAAAGGGATCTTTTGATAAACTTCCCCTGGAGAAGGAGTTGGCAACCCACTCCAGTATTCTTGCCTGGGAAATCCCACGGACAGAAGAGCCTGAAGAGCTGCAGTCTGTGGGGTCACAAAGAATCAGACATGACTGACTGATAGCAATAGCATTGATAAACTTCACCTTTAAATTTTAATGTAGTCCAGTTTATTAAGGGTTTTCATTTTGGTTTGTGTTTTTTTAAAAAAATGTGTGTAGAAGATGTTATTTTTGGTAATATTTATCATTTTACCTTTACCTTTTTGATCTGTGGACCATCTAGAATTAACTTTTATGCAGGGAGTGGGGTACGAGTAAACCTTTATTTTTTTCCCATGTAGATATCTGGTGGGCCCAGTAAAATTTATTGAAAGTACTGTTTTTTCCCTTAGTGTGGTACAGTGATGTACTGTACTGAGTTGCTCAGTCATGTCCAACTCTTTGCTACCCCATGGATTGTAACCTTCTAGGCTCCTCTGTCCATGGGGATTCTCCAGGCAAGAATACTGGAGTAATTTGCCATGCCTTCCTCCAGGGGATCTTCCCAACCCTGGAACTGAACCAAGGTCTCCTGCGTTGCAGGTGGATTCTTTACCAACTGAGCTAGCAGGGAAGACCAATGATATAGTGATATCTTTTTATAAATCAAGTGATATTGTGTGTGTGTGCATTTTTTTCTAGAATCTCTACACTTTACTATTGGTCTGTTTAGCTATTCTTCTGATAATACCACAGTGCCTGAATTTTAGAATAGGCCTACCAAATTTCATAAAACTTCATGGATTTGGATTTTGATGGCTTTCAATTATAGTTCAATTTAGGAGGAATGGTTATTTTTGAAATCCTGAGGCTTTGTATCTTCCAATCTATGAATACAGTGCACTTCATTTGTTTTGGTGTTCTTTAGTTTCTCTCAATAATGTTTTGTGGCAAGAACTCAGAGTTCTTATCATATGATCCCCAAGATCTCTTCTACCCACCTTATTTTCTGCCTCTTCTCACTATCCTGTATTTTCCCCACTTCTTTGAACTTCCTAAAATACCTAGAATATAAAAAGGCAAATTCTTAGCTCCTTGCTTTTGCATATGATTTTTATCCTACTTCTCAAAAATTTCCTTCTCTTCTACACCCTGCAATTTTCTTGAAACAGTTGAAAACAAAGCTTAGCTTTTATTATCTTTGTTAAATCTCTCCTTCTTAAGTAAATTTTATTGCCCCAAATGCATTAGTAACGCATTTCATATCACCGTGTGCCACCACTACCTAGTACAATTCTCAGCTGAGCAAGAGTTCAACTATTATTTACTGACTGAATGAATGTGTCACCGTTAGCTATTGCTAGTTGTTTCACGTCCCTGGTTGCACTAACAGAGAGAAATACATATGCCTTCAGGTTTCATAGTCTCAAGGCTACCTGGTACCCAAAACAACTTAACAGAATAGATAACAAGTATACCTTAAAACCCATCTTTCAAAGAAAAAAAAAAAAATATATATATATATAAAACAAACTCCCCTTGCTGTGTCTCTAAGCCTCTTATAGTTTAGCTTAGCAACACTCAGTCTGCTTCCCAAACTACACATCAGAATCATGTGCAGTGATATATCAAGCCCCCTCACCCCAGTTCTGAATCCAGACCTTCTGAATTGGACAAAAGGGATCTGAGAGTTTGCATGTCTGATAAATGCTTACAGTGATACTAATAGGCATTAACTTTTGAGGCTCATGGACCTAAAATGTGACCTTTTGGTAATCCTTTCAAATGGTGGCCATAGATCTTCAAGGAGAGCTATCCTCTGGGAATTGTGGCCTTAGAACCTCTCCCTGACTTCCACTCCCTCTGAGAGGATGTACAGTAATCGAGAGCTAAGCTTCTAGAATTAAAGCAGTCTAAGGGATTTAGCAGGAGACGGTTTCAGTTGAAACAGAGCCTACATAGGGACCTGTCTGAGATCAGGATAAGGGGAGCGTGAAGGAAACCATGTCTCTGCTCTTATTGGGAAATCCACCTCACTGGATGCTAACCAGCGCCAAAGAGTATTTGGTTCTTCAGTTCGTACTCATCCTGCCTTAATCACTATGTTTCCACCTGTGGTGGCAATGGACACGGTCCAGAAATTGGCACTGACAGTTGTATTTATAATGCAATCTCTGATGGTCACACTGGCCATTTGTGGTGGCCCATGTAAAAGCAGACGAAGCAGTGTGTGAATTTCTTCCATCCAGCGCATAGTGGCATCTGGGTTGTGCGGCCATTCTATCCCGAGGCACGGACACTTTTGTCCTGTGTTTGTTTTTTTTTTAATCTGCAATAAGAAAACCCATTTTTTTTTTTTTTGCTCGCTTCCCACTTCTACAATGTAAGCCACTCTGTTCTGCCCCAGAGCTCTGTAACTAGAAAGACCCCTGTTGTTTGACATGTCCAATGCGTTAATGGCAGAGAGGCTGATCTGCAGGAAAATGGTGAGAACTCAGCTGACTCATATATAAACAAAGTCAGAACAAAGTAAAACCCCTCCATACCCTGAGTAGAATGAAAACCAGGGGAATATTTCAGCCTCACTTAATTTTGATACAAGTGCTATTTTATTTCTTCTTTTAAAAATATGTCCCCACACTCTTTTTAGCTTTCTGAAGTTTGGATGCTCATGGATGGTTGTATGACAGTGAGGAGGGAGAAGGCTGCTGAGTTTGGAACCACAGTGTTGTTGAAATTATCGGGAGAGCATAGTCCCTGGGACATATGCTGAGACAGTAAGGGCTGATCCATTTCCAGATGGAGCTCTCACACCGAAACTGCAGAAGGACCGTGCATTTGATTTCACAACTAACAAAGCCTCATTTCCAATCCAGCTGCCTAAGGAACCTGTTCCAAAACAGATTTACAAGAGGGCCAACAAAGAACATGGAATTAAAATGTTTCTAGGCAAAGACCATGTAGGAAAACATGTAATGATTCCTTATACCAAAGACTATGCTAATTGTTAATAAGTCAAATTAGTCAATAACACTCAAGTGATGATACTTCCATTGCTTGCTGAAGAAATATACTGAGAAAAACAAAACAAAGATGGTTCTACTTTAGAGACTGGTAATCTTTATGTGCCAAGAAAAGAGTTACCTTCTCTGAAATTCTGGGCATGATTGAGCTTTAGGAAAACAATAGCATAAGTAATATAGACCCCATACTTCCCCATGATTTTAGAAGTGTTCCCCTGAGGTTGGAGGACACTAAAAATGTAGTCAGAATGAAGGTTATAAATTTCACCTAAAGCCAACTGCATGTTTCAAAAGCTCTCTAAAATGTAAGGTATCAGTAAGGATGAGCGACCTGGATACTCATGAAATCATGAATTGCCCAAGGCCAATTCCAGGACAGCACTTGCTCACAGCGGATGATATTAATATTTGCTCACAGTAGAGTCTTCTCAAAATATTGTGGAAGCAAATATATCAGACACACTAGCGCAGTTCTCTGATCAGTGACAATATTCATCTTAGTAAAGGTGTGATAGAATTTGAAATTAATTTGTTAATTCCATATGTGAAACAAAGATGAGGAGTCGAATATGAGTCCCAGCTGCAATGAGTTGGAATATAAAACTGTGTAATGGATCATTTGATGCTAATGTACATCGTAGTCGTTACTTACTGGCACCATGAAGGCAGTGGTTCTCAACCCTGATGGCACATGCTGGGGAGCCTGAAAACTACTGATCTCCCCTACCCTCACCCACATTCTTATTTAATAGGTCTGGAGTGTGCTTTGGACAGGGCCTCCCAGGTGGCTAAGCAGTAAAGAATCTGCCAGCCGATGCAGGAGATGTGGGTTTGATCCCTGGGTGAGGAAGATTCCCCTGGAGTAGGAAATGGCAGACCACTCCAGTATTCATGCCTGGAAAATCCCGTGGACAGAAGAGCCTGGTGGCCTACAGTCTATGGGATCGCAGAGTTGGACGTGACTGAACATGCATGCATTTGCCTTGGACATCAGCAACTTTTTTAAAGCTCCTCAAGTGATTCCAATGAAATACTGAAGCTGAAAACCACTAACCCATAGACGTAGGTCATTATTTCTGACCATATCCCAGACTAATTAAGGTAGAAGAGGGGCACTACTGGCTATAGAGATTTCTTAAACATTGTCTAAGTCATTCTATTTTTGCAACCAGAATTGGGAATTTCTGGTAGAGGGTTAAGGCAAGTTAAATTCATTTTAGTAGTCTTCTAATTAAGAAACCACATGGTTAATTGACCTAAATGCAGCCTTTTTTGCTTTTCAAAAATCTATTGTCTAATATATATCATACATGAAAGTGAAAGTGAAAGTCGCTCAGTCGTATCCGAGTCTGCGACCCCCATGGACTATACAATGGACTATACTATGGAATTCTCCAGGCCAGAATACTGGAATGGGTAGCTTTTCCCTTCTCCAGGGGAACTTCACATCCCAGGGATAAAACCCAGGTCTCCCACATTGCAGGCAGATTCTTTACCAGCTGAGCCACAAGGGAAGCCCATATCATACATATATATATATATATAAGATATATAAAGATATACATATCTTTACTATGGATTAGAACATAGAGGATATAAAAGAAAAATGCATGGTCTTGTCTTCCAAAAGTGATGAAGATGTTGGATTAAACTTGAAAGTTTCCTTCAGAATTGCAACACTAAAGAAATATTAGCAGAACAGACACCAAATTTTTTTCTTTTCTCTTTTTAACTTTTTATTTTATATTGGCGTATAGCTGGGAAAGATGAAGGCAAAAGGAAAAGGGAGTGGCAGGGGACAAGATGATTAGATAGCACCACTGATTCAATATAATGAATTTGAGCAAATGCTAGGAGATAGTAAAGGGCAGGGGAGCCTGGCATACTGCAGTCCCCGGGGTCACAGGGAGTCTGACATGTCTTAGCAACTGAACAAACAAAAAAAAGAGCCAGTTAACAATGTTGTGATAGTTTCAGGTGAACAGCAAAGGGACTCAACCATATATATACATGTATCCATTCTCCCCTAAACTTCCCTCCCATCCAGGCTGCTACGTAACACTGAGCAGAGCTCCCTGTGATGTGCGGTAGGTCTCTGTTGGTCATCCATTGTAAATAAAGCAGTGTATACATGTCTATTATTTTTTTCTAATTTGTGAAGCTGGGAAAGACGATTCTCATCTCAGGTTCTGTGAGTAGAAAATCTGTTTCCTCCAGCAGATACTGTGATTCAGCCCTTCAGTTCCTGATGTACTTGAGAAATGCTGGTGCGCTAGATAGATTTTTCCTTTCCAAAGGAGTTGGTTATGAAACATCTAAAACTGAGGCACGAAACAAAAGAGAGAGTTAATTTATAATTGTTCTGTTGGAGCGTCTTGTGCAAATCCTGGCAGTTTAGTGACTCCATTTACAAATCTCAAGATTTGAAAGTCAGCAACTCTTAGGTGCTTGGAATCATTATGCCCAAGGCTTGTGTCAGAGCATCTGCAAATTCCAAGTAGATTTTGAATAAATGAAAGAATGAATAAAAGACCTTTTACTTATAATGTGTGGATCAAATACATCATAGGCACTTTTATCATCTTTTCCCCATATAATATTTATAACACTTCTGTGATTCAGAAATTTATTATACATGCTTCTAAAATGAGAAAACAGAAGCCCATTGAAGTTGAGGAACTTTCTCAAAATTACACAACTACAAGGGATCAGAAATTGGTTTGAGCCTGTCATTCAGTTCTTAAAGGGCCAGTTTTCATCAATATCTCTAAAGTTTTCCAGCAGACAGAAATAAAGGCCATATTGATTCTCTCCACATACACAACAGATGGGAATGGCCTTCTATATCTTTATTCAATTCATTGTTAATGGATGATATGTTTGTTCGTTAGCACAAACTGAAGGGACTATGACCTTCTGCTAGTGCCAACCCTTTTACTATTCCAGTTTCTGTTGCATCTTCCTCAAATGAATCCCCAAAAACCTTTGCCTTCGTAGGTACAGGATGGAAAATAAGACAGATTTCTACTTTGGCAATTAGGTGCCTACCAGGATCAGTTTTCATTGGGAAGATCAGGTGGCATCGTTAAACACTGTGTCATAGAAAAAGGTCGACTTTTAAACATTTCTTTACTAGTTCCTCCCAAAAGCAGTGCTCAGAAATAAGTTAAGCGTGGCATCAGATAAGTGAATGGTATTGCGTCAACCCTTGATGCAAGTGTTGAATTTGATATCTTCGGTATATAGCAGCATACCTTGCATACATCAGGCAGTTGACAAATGTTTGTGGCAATGATAGTGATGGAGATTTGATGGCTTATAATATCACATGCTTATATCACCTCTGTTTCCCTTATCCTATTTTTTATTTTAATCTCAGATTTATGTATGTACACAGAGATGTGACATTATGGAGAAGAAAAAAAAAATTCTTGTTGATAACTGTTGCCTTAGAGAGAAAACCTCATTGTTCATTGAAGGGGTTTATATTCAATGACTTTAAAAGGAATCTCTGAGTAAAGGATAAATGTGATTAACTGAGGATAGCCATGCATTTCTAGAAAATGTCTCCTCTGATTTCTGTCCAATTCCTATCATGTTAGTTTCCTGTTGCTGCTCCAACAAATTACAAGCAGTGGTGCAACAGCATACATTTGTTATCCTGCAGTCTGTGGGTCAGAAGTCCAATATAAGTCTTACTGGATTAAATTCAAGGTGTTGACAGAGCTGTAGTCTTTTCTGGAGGCTTCAGGGCAAAAATCTGTTTTCCCTGCGTTTTCCAACTTCTATGAAATCTCTGCATTCTTTGGCTAGTGGCCCCTTCCTATAAGCTCACACACCGCAAAATCATATCTGCCTGACCCATCTTCTATTCTCATATTTCTCTCTGCACAGCCAGGAGAGGTTGGACCTAGATAATTGGATATTAGGTTTGAGCTACCTAGATAATTCAGGATAATCTCTCCCTCTCAGGATCCTTAATCACAACACCAATGTCTCTTTTGCCATGTGAGCCACAGATTTCAGAATGTGGTCATGTATGTGTGTTTGGGGAAAGAGGGGGGCATTATTCTGCCTACCACACCCACTCCCACTCTCTATCTTGTGTTCTCTAGCCTTTTATTTCTTTAAAAATCTTTTAAAATTTGTTGTGATGCTATGGGAAAGACTAGACATTTGCTTTAGCCTAAAGTGACATTATGGGTAAAATGAATTCTGAAACTTCTAAGTGTCTTTTATTCATTTAGAGTTGGGGGACTGTGGAAAGTTTGATGAGTGCAAGTCTCAAAGATAGAGTGGTTATAATTACCAAACAGGGAGGAGTAAAGATTTCAAGAGAAAGGAGATGACCAAAGTACTCCTGAGCGATGGGTCATAAGGCCCTGGCAAAAGGAATAAGCAAAATTAAAATCTTTCCTGATCCATTCTCTAAAGGACTCTGCTCCTAATTCTGAGTTTCTACAGGGAGGACTGTTCATCCCCCTTGTCATGGTAGAATGTTATCCCAATGTGATCCTCAGCTCCTCAGACACTTGACAAAACTTCTCTCTAAAAAACTAGAGGGAATTGGGAAAAGATTTGGAGTAAACAGAAACCAAATCTCTCCATTCTCTTTCAAGTTAATTTTTCAAAACCGTATCTGTAAAATTACAAGGACCCACTTGTGCTCTAAAGTGTTTGCCAGAAGTACAGACCTGTCTTCTGAGAGAAAGAGGAGAAATGGGGTTAAATGAACTTGCAGTAAGTCCCTACTATGTGTTAGATGCTCCACTTTTAATTTTCTGTATTTGTTATGAGTTAAATATTAGTAAACCTCGCTGTTTTTAGGGACTGAATCTTAGATTGATAACATATTTGAGAAGCAGCAGTAAGAGATTTGAATTTAATTTCTTTGTCTCCAGAGACCTGTTCTTTCCCCTACCTGACTAGACAGGTATTGGCTGAAGATTTGTAATACAGATCAAAGTTAAAAGGTAAAGAAACAATGAATAGTTACTGTTTTGTTAAAAATTTTTAGAACTATTTAGATATAAAATCTAATAACTTGTAGCCATTAGTATTTATAATCTTGATCAAAATTACAGTGAAGTCCATTCTTCCTACTCATTAGAAAAGCAGCTGCAGGCTATATGTATCAATCTATTTTTCTCAGATTATTCTACTCTTACATATAGGGCTGTGAATTATTTTTGAAGGAGGCTTAAAGTAAAAAGGACATGATTTTGAATTCATGGACTCTATGGTATAGCAAGGGATCATACAATTAAATAAATAGCTAAAGTGAAAGAAAAACTATGATAAATGTTATAAGGGGATTGGTACAAAGTTCTATGAAAATATTTCATCAAGGCACTCAGGATAGGTTTCGTTTAGTACTTGTTTTCGTATTCATCTAGTATTCATTTCAGTAGTATTTGCTTGATCATAGGTTATGGCATAGTTTCAAGATTTGGCAAAAATAACAATGAAGAAGATGGAAATAGTCTACAGCAGAGGCTAGCGGAGACAGATATAGATGGCTGATTAATGATATTGCCCAGTGTTCTCGTTGCCCATATGCCAGAGTGACTCATCATGATTAGTGAAGCTCAGGAGAGAAAACTTCAGGTCTCAGTAATCTTTCTGAGTCTAGTTAGTCAGCTTCCTAAAATAAGATCATTTTGCGTAGGTAAAGTGTATCTAGTAGATGGGTTTTTAAAATGACTCTAAGTTTCCATTGCTTTTTGTATTCAAACCCTTCACAGTGTGACTTGCATCTCCTCCCATCAAGAGGCGGCATATGTTTCCGTAACCCTTGAATATGGGCTGACCCTATAACTTAGCTGAAAGAGTGCAGCCGCTGTCTGTGCCGGACCAAAAAGCCTTAAGTAATTCCATTTGCTTTCTTGGAAAACTGACACCATCATGAGACCAAATGTTGACCACGTGGAATAAAACTGAACCAGTCTAGTTATCCCAATTGAGGTCTCAGATATGTGAAAGAATTTAGCTAAGAGCAAAAATGAAGACTTTGAGATCTGAAGTTGAGGACAAGTCAGTAAGTGAGCCACAACTCAGATCAGCAGAACTGACTGACAGTTGGTAGATTCCTGTGGAAAAAAATATAAATGGTTGTTATCTAAAGCCACAAAAATTGGGGGATGGTTTGTTATAGAGGAGTAAGTAACTGATGTTACTTGTGTCTGCCCCTGATGCCCTCTTGCAACACCAAGAGGGCATCAGAGGGCAGACACACTGAAACCATAATCACAGAAAACTAATCAATCTAATCACACTAAGACCACAGCCTTGTCTAACTCAATGAAACTAAGCCATGCCCGTGGGGCCACCCAAGACGGGCAGGCCATGGTAGAGATGTCTGACAGAATGTGGTCCACTGGAGAAGGGAATGGTAAAGCACTTCAGTATTCTTGCCTTGAAAACCCCATGAAAAGGCAAAATGATAGGATACTGAAAGGAACTCCCCAGGTCAGTAGGTGCCCAATATGCTACTGGAGANAGACCACAGCCTTGTCTAACTCAATGAAACTAAGCCATGCCCGTGGGGCCACCCAAGACGGGCAGGCCATGGTAGAGATGTCTGACAGAATGTGGTCCACTGGAGAAGGGAATGGTAAAGCACTTCAGTATTCTTGCCTTGAAAACCCCATGAAAAGGCAAAATGATAGGATACTGAAAGGAACTCCCCAGGTCAGTAGGTGCCCAATATGCTACTGGAGATCAGTGGAGAAATAACTCCAGAAAGAATGAAGGGATGGAGCCAAAGCAAAAACAGTACCTAGCTGTGGATGTGACTGGTATAGAAGCAAAGTCCGATNGAGTCAGACACGACTGAGCAACTGAACTGAACTGAATTGAGGTAATTGATGCAACATATAAAATATTCGATGTTTTAATCCTGAACAGATGGTATGAATGATAGAGGATAACTTCTGCTTTTCTAAGTACAAATAGATGTCAGCCTGAAAAATCATACAATCTATTGACTTCATTTTCCATATGACAAAGATGCAAGTACAAACCATCCCCATTTCATAACCCCAAACTTTGGGGTCAAGGGATACTTTCTCCTATGTAAAGGTAAACTTTTCCCTCTTATAAGCAAAGAAAGAGAGATCACTACCCCATAAGTCTCTTTGGAAAGATATATCAAACTTCTGCTTCCAGCCATGATGGATTAACAGATTTATCCTCGCATCATAAAAATCTAGAAAATGAGAACAAAACTAGAAAGATGAACAAACTACATGAAGCAACTCTTCCAAACATTAGACAAGATATAAATCAGGGTGGTACCCCTAGAGAAGAAAGCAAACAAGGTGAGCACTATGATCATCCCAGAAATCATAGCTTAAAGCGAAAAGCCTGAAGTCACTTTCCAGATAATACAGGAAGGTCGTCTTAACCTAGATCTAGAGTAAAGGAGATCAACTACCTGGAATATTTGTTGAAAGGACTGAATCTGAAGCCGAAGCTTCACTATTTTGGCCATTTTTCTGATGTGAAAAGCCAATACCTTGGAAAAGGCCCTGCTGCTGGGAAAGACTGAAGACTAAAGAAGAAGGCAGCAGAGGATGAAATGGTTAGATAGCATCACCAACTCAACAGACATGAGTTTGAGTGAACTCCAAGAGATAGTGAAGAGCAGGGAAGCTGGTATGCTGCAGTCCATGGCGTCACAAGGGGTCAAACATGACTTAGCGCCTAAACAACAACAGAGAAAGATTGAGAGAAGAGTGGAGGAGAGATGAGAGAAAGAAAGGAAAGGTTAGTAACTATTGTGGACTTGTCTTTCAAGAGATTACATGGTTAGAAGGAAGACAAAGATTTGAGAAGAGCTAGCTAGGAATGAAATTTAGCAGAATATATTTCCTTGTTTCTCTGCATCAGCTGGGTGCCTGGACAATCAAATTGTCTTCTGACAGTACCTGAAGTTAGCATTAACACCCCCAGGTTTAAAGGATCAGTTCCACAAGACTGCCCTGCTGCTGCTGGTGCTGCTAANAATATATTTCCTTGTTTCTCTGCATCAGCTGGGTGCCTGGACAATCAAATTGTCTTCTGACAGTACCTGGAGTTAGCATTAACACCCCCAGGTTTAAAGGATCAGTTCCACAAGACTGCCCTGCTGCTGCTGGTGCTGCTAAGTCACTTCAGTCGTGTCCAGCTCTGTGCAACCCCGTGGACAGCAGCCCACCAGGCTACCCCGCGCCTGGGATTCTCCAGGCAAGAACACTGGAGTGGGTTGCCATTTCCTTCTCCAATGCATGAAAGTGAAAAAGTGAAAGTGAAGTTGCTTAGTTGGGTCTGACTCTTAGCGACCTCGTGGACTGCAGCCCACCGGGCTCCTCCATCCATGGGATTTTCCAGGCAAGAGTACTGGAGTGGAGTGCCAATGCCTTCTCCAAGACTGCCCTAGTTAATGCAATTCTGTTCAACTTGGCTACAAATTCAGGGGTCCCCCTACCCTTTCAGATAATTCAGTACAATGCCTCACAGAATGCAGGAAAATTACATTTGCCAGATTATCACAAGGAATTCAACTCAGGAAGCTAAATGGAAGAAATGCATATGGCAAGGTATGCTGGGTTTGGTGGGGAGCTTCCATACCCTCTCTGGGTGCACCACCATCCCACTTCTACATGTTAACCAGTACAGAAGCTCTTTGTGTCTCATTATTCAAGAGATTTTATACCCCAATCTCCAGCCCCGCTCCACTTTCTTCCCCTCTCCAGAGACTAGGGTGGGTTGGGGCTGAGAGTTCCCACCTTCTAATGACATGTTTGGCTTTTCTGGTGACCAGACCCATCCTGAGACTGTCTAGGAAACCTGCAGTGAGTCCCCACACTAGCAAAGATTCAAGTGTGTTCCAGAGGGCCTCATTTTGAACAACGAAAGACACTCTGAACACTCAGTGTTTTGGAGGCTCTATGCCAGGAACGTGGGTCAAACACCAAATACGTATATATTTTATTGTACCACGGTATCGATTAGCTGAGGAATAGAAACCAACAAAGAGAAAGAGATGTATGATGGAATAGGAGAAATTAGAATTGTGTGATCTCCATGGAGATAGAAAAGTGATAAAGAGCACGACTAAAGTGGCAATGTTGATTCTGAAAAGAGGAAAGACATACAGATTTTAGCTATCTATCTATCTACACACTTATACAAGCATCGCTTATACTTGAAGTTTGACGACAAGGAAATTGAAGTAAAGGTTTGCGAGAACAGGAAGACAGTAATTCAAGTCAGCACCTTGCTGTGCCACTTTAGCTGTCTGACGAGACTGAAAGCCATAAATCTGTCGAGCCCTCATTTTATAATATTATACAACATTCCTGATGGCACAGAAGCGAGAACAGAGAAGCTGAATGTTGCCTACTGCTTTACTGGGAACTTTATTTTGGACTCACCGTAGTGCCAATGTAAGAAGAAATTTTCATACGATTTTTATGTTTGAAACTTGTCAGGTATTAATTGATTGGGATTCTGAAAATTGCAAAGCAAGGTTATACATTCAGAAGACTTAGTAGGAGCTTCTAGATTAAAAGGAGTATTAACTGATGGGGGCTTTCTGGGATCTAGAGTAGGACAAAACATTTTTGAGTTGGAAGAACACTTTCCAAGGTTGGGCTTCCCTGATAGCTCAGTTGGTAAAGAATCTGCCTGCAATTTAGGAGACCCTGGGTCGAGAGGATCCACTGGAAAAGGGATAGGCTACTCACTCCAGTATTCCTGGGCCTCCCTTGTGGCTCAGCTGGTAAAGAATCTGCTGTAAATCTCCTGCAATGCAGGAGACCTGGGTTCAATCCCTGGGTTGGGAAGATCCCCTGGAGAAGGAAAAGGCTAACCACTCCAGTCTTCTGGCCTGGAGAATTCCATGAACTGTATAGTCCATGAGGTTGCAAAGAGGCCAACACGACTGAGTGACTTTCACTTTCACTTTCCAAGGTAGATGTCCCACAGGGCAACTGAGCTGGAGAAGGGCTTTGAACATGTGTAAGGACTGAAGGGCTTTGGAGAGCAGGTTCAGAACTAAGTTTACATGAAAGAAAGGGATTATGGCAGATACTGGACTGTCAGAAACTTATAACAATTTCCTTCCTTATCTTTGCAGACGTCTATCCCCGTTTCATGTCGTCAGCGCTACCTCTTCTTTTCCTTCTCACTCAGCAACTGGGTCAGTGAAGGAGGCAGGGACAGGAGTGAGGGGAGGGATTGTCATAGTTCTTTTGACCTCAGAGCTGAAAGTAAACAAGTAGAACAGAGAGGAAATGGGCTGGAGTGGATGTGTAAAGAAGTGGGCAGGGTGAGAATCTGAGGATGAGGTCTCAGTCCTAAAAGAAATGAGTCTTGGGAAGATGCACTGGAGTAGCAAATGGCAATCCACTCCAGGATTCATGCCTGGGACAAGGCGAGAATGGATAGAATGGGATACAGTCCTTGGGGGGATACAGTCCTTGGGGGGATACAGTCCTTGGGGTCGCAAAGAGTCGGACATGACCGAGCATGCACGTGCTCACACTTGATGGTGAAGGCAGCAATTTGTGATCCAGGCCTTCCCACGTCAGAAATTCCTTATGCTGGCTGTGTGTGTGTATATTCCAGACTGATTATACATTCTTTTTATTTACTCCCACCCTAAAATTTTATTTAGAATATTAAAATTTTAGTGTTACTGCTTTCAAGACTTAGATTGGTGGAGTGGTGTTGGGGTTCTGGTTACCATTTGAGCTACAACATTTTTTCACTGATGTAATCCATGGTCACTTCCAACTTTCTCTCTTGTGATCTGTCATTTAATACTCACTTGAAGAGGAAAAAAAAATGTAAATGCATGTGTGTGTGCATATGTGTAAATACTGAGAGAAGCCAGTTTTGCAAGGCTATGATCTGAATTGTTTGGTTTTCATTTGAATGGCGTTTGGTATGAGATGTACTACTGAAGAGAACAGGGTCCTCAGGAACATATTTTCTTAAAACGTAGACTCCTACCATGCGCTTTTGTGTCTGAGAAAAACCATACAAGTTTTGTGTATGAGAATGGAGAATAGTTAGAGTGAAATGTATCTTATTCCTGAAGGACTTTTCACAGATATGAACTACTTATTTTCTACAATTCAAGTTGGCTGCTTTTAAACTCTATGAAATAATAACAGAGTTTTATGCCTTTCTACAACCTAATATAATGACGGTCTGAAATAGGACAAAAGTTCCCATGAAGTGTTAAATGATTCAAAGTCACTTTATGAATTGAGGTTCTTACTGCAATTTTTAAAATGTAAATATGAATGTGTAAATAAACAAGAGGCAGACTTGGCATATCCTCATTTATCCTGCTGCTCTGATGATTATTAGCCCTAGAAGCTGATTATGGAGGAAGACCTATAAGTTGAAGAAGTTGTCTTTTACCATATTGTGCTAATGTCTCTCTACCTAGTCATTTGGTGAAATAATTTAGCAAAATGCATGCAAGGTAAATAGATTTATCTTCAAACCACATGTTCTTTTCCATCTTAACTGAGCATAAAATTATATCTTTAAAGATCTGCAAGTAAGAAAGGATTGACGCCTCTTGAACAATGTACTGTGACATCTGGTTTTAAATGCAACAATTTTATGTGCAGCACACAGTATTTGCAAATTTGAGCTAGTGCTCCTGTGAAAACAAGAAGGGATTTATGCCCAAAAACCAAAGGCAAAGCAGAAAAAGAAATCTGTTTAGCTCCCATGTGTCGAACACTGAAAACTGTATATAAATGGAAAACAATATTGATATTTTGCATCTATAATTTTTTAAAAACATGCTTTTACACCTCACTATTTTATTTAAACATGAAAGGTAACAGGGACCTTCAATGCAGACTCCTACAGGGGCCAGGCAGGTAATATATACTAGAAAGGTAGGCCAGGGAGGACCAAGTGAATCTGAGAGGGCTGCCCTGTCTAAAGCAGGCAAGTGCTTCACAAAATCCCACAGGCACTTGCCTTGGTCTGCTGCTNTCTCTCGACAATCTTGATTCTAGCTTGTGCCTCTTCCAGCCCAGTGTTTCTCATGATGTACACTGCATATAAGTTAAATAAGCAGGGTGACAATATACAGCCTTGACATACTCTTTTTCCTATTTGGAACCAGTCTGTTGTTCCATGTCCAGTTCTAACTGTTGCTTCCTGATCTGCATATATAGGTTTCTCAAGAGGAAGGTCAGGTGGTCTGGTATTCCCATCTCTTTCAGAATTTCCCACAGTTTATAATGATCCACACAGTCAAAGGCTTTGGCATAGTCAGTAAAGCAGAAATAGATGTTTTTCTCGAACTCTCTTGCTTTTTCAATGACTCAGTGGATGTTGGCAATTTAATCTCTGGTTCCTCTGCCTTTTCTAAAACCAGCTTGAACATCTGGAAGTTCATGGTTCATGTACTGCTGAAGCCTGGCTTGGAGAATTTGGGGCATTACTTTACTTGTGTGTGACATGAGTGCAATTGTGCGGTAGTTTGAACATTCTTGGGCATTGCCTTTCTTTAGAACTGGAGTGAAAACTGACCTTTTCTAGTCTTGTGGCCACTACTGAGTTTTCCAAATTTGCTGATATTTTGAGTACAGCATTTTTACAGCATCATCTTTCAGGATTTGAAATAGCTCAACTGGAATCCCATCACCTCCACTAGCTTTGTTTGTCGTGATTCTTCCTAAGGCCCACTTGACTTCATATTCCAGGATGTCTGGCTCTAGGTGAGTAATCACACCATTGTGATTATCTGGGTCGTGAAGCTCTTTTAACTCAATAAATAGTAACTATTACTGTTATTTGTTTTTCTTTTTTGTATATTAAAAAAAATCTTTGAGAAATAGATTCCCCCCCCCCAGGTATGCAATAACATAAGATATTAGCCCAGTTATTTTCTAACCCCTGTTTTTCAGCAGCCCCAAAACAAAACAAAGGTAGTCGAGTCTGAAGGAATGTTTTCCACATCCGGTCAGGTTCAGAGCCTGAGCTCCGAACACCTTTCCTGCTACTTTCTGGGGAACACCAGCCCATGAAAGCTACACTCAACAGGAGGAGAGCAGCAGCTAGTTGGGGTGCCCTGCAGTGGTGAGCAGCCCGTGAGTTTGTACCTCATCCCTGCTGGCCTGCAGGAAACTCATGGAGCCTTGGAGCGGACTGAGAGTGTGGGAGGGCACGTAAAACAGGAAAGTACCAGCAGCCTTTCCACTGCAGCAAATGCCTCTCTACTTGCCCAGTCCTGGGTTATGGGGGACTTCTTTTTCCCAAGTCAATTGACTGAAGCTTTGGATTCATTACCATTTGAGCCACCAGGGAAGCCCTTCTAAGTCATAGATGACTGAATTATTTCAAAATTTATGAGATGGGGGACTGTTATCTGCTTGGCCCTTTGGATCACTCTGATATCGAGAATCAATTCTAAATAGCAGATATCCCCTCTCTTTTCCCAAGCCCTGTTCACCCCAGGCCCTGGGAACTCACAGAGGGTGTTGACAGGTGTCCTGCATGTATCCTGACCCTTGTTGGGGGGGCTCTGGCTGAATGGAGTTCCTACTCTCTGGCATCACCCTATTGAATGCCACAAACATCAGTGGTCCCTTTTTATTCTGCAAATACTCACTAGTATTATGAATAAGAATATCATCTTACCATCTCTCTCAAAGCACAGAAGCAAATAGAAAGGAAAAAAAAATCCCATAATTTTAACTGCATAAAGCCATGTGGGGCTCTGTTCACCAGAGAATTCAATTCCGCTGAATAATTCTCCGTAGGCACGAATGATAAAAGAGGGGATTATTACCCATCTGTTTGCCCTCTCGGCTTCTGTCCAGCCCTGATTGTCTTCTCAGGCTGGATCCATCTGATTGCTTTAGTGATGCAGGAAGGCATCACCAAATATGAACACAGTCCCAGGCCCCAGGAGCCTCTCGCCACACTGAGGCAGAGTGACACAGAGTATTTTGTCTTTGAGCATTTCAGCCAACTGGGGCTAGAATAAGATATTTAAGGCCAAGGCCATGACATCTGTGGCTGGTAAAGGGCCAAGAGAGATCATTTTTATCTTCTGCAGCGTGCATGCAATCTATTCATCACCAGGCATCAAGATCTTGACAGGGCAGCCAGGGAAAGCACGAGAGACGGGCTCTCAGCTCTGCTCTCAGGGTTGCTGTGTATATTATTTTGCCTTGTTCTCCCTCTAACCTAATATGGAGCTTTCTTAGGCCAGGATGAGACTTTGTAGGGCCCTTTTTTCAAGAGGACAAATTTGAACGGGAGTTGGACCAAGAAGGAAAAGGACTCTGAACCATTCATTATTCTTGACCTCCAGGTTGTGCAATCCAAAGGCAGTGCTTTTAGGGAAATGGGCGTGGTGGCTCAATTTTATAAACCGCATCAGAAAAGGAAAGCTTTTTTTTTTTTATATCAAACCACTTCCACTTAAACCCCATGTGAAAAACCTATCCATCACTCTCTTCTACCCTTCAAGTCTTTTCAGTTTGTGCAGAATTACAGATGATGAAATAGAGACACTTTCAATTAGAATAAAAATATTTTCCTTGGTGAAGATCACCTTTTCCTTATTTCGTGAATTTTTATGGATTATCTTAGACAGTGGAAATTGTAGCTATACTTAAGTGCTTTCAACTCACACTCTTAGACCCAATCATACAGATGATAGTGAGAGAACCACTGTGGGGTCCAAGACCTGAATTCAAGGCTTTGAAACTGACCACCATGTCGTCTCTACATCTTAGGGCTTCATTTTCCTCACCTGTAAAATGATACGGTTGGGCAAGATTGTTTTCAAAGTCCCTTCTGACTCTGAAAGTCTCTTTTTCTTGAGGGTGTTTGCTTCAAGTGGCATTTGCACTAAGTATTAACAATTTCTCTGTATTGATTTTGTGGCTGCTCTATTAAATAGAAACATGCTTATCTTCGTCTTCCTGAGTGTAACAGAGGCTAAGACGGAAAGGGTGACATGACCTTCACCTTTTAAAGGCACATTATCCTGACCAACTTCTGGGCTGTGTGCTCCTAATCCACTTTTGATTATGTCTCTTCTCTCACTAAAGACATGGCAATAAGACATTCAGAAAGAAGATGCCTATCGTGATTTCACACACCCCCACTTTCATTTAAAAATGCACTGTGATCACGCACTTGTTTTGTAACTTACCGTGAATCTCTGTGACACATTTAGGAAAGGTACATTGTCTCCTGGTGCTTCTGCACAGGGAATTGTGTTTTCCTGCTGGACACTTTCAAGGTTACAGAAGCACACTCCTAGGTAGTTATCATGAGCCCAGGTAACAGCAATCGAGCAACACTAGCCTACACACCCAGTTCCTTACAGGGATCTTATTTTACTTTTCAGACTCAAAGAACTGGCTTCACTCGGCACTTTTTCAGGATCCAAAAGAAAAGTATAATGAACTGTAACATCTAGCATCAGAATTCACCTCCCCTGAAGTCTTGGGTAGTCATACTACTTTCACTACATTTCTAAGGACAAAGGGGAAGGGGTTGGTAATTGACATTTATTAACTCCTTTCTATCATATATTACAGAAACCATGTTAGGTGTGTTGTAAACCTTTTCCCATCTAATCCCTCCGAGCTTTCTGTGAGGTAGGAAGTATTATGCCTGTACTGCAGGTGAGACCCTGAGGCTTGGAGATATTTTGGATATTACTGAATATTGCACACTAAGGATATATAGAAACAAGACTGGAACCCAGCTCTGTTTATTGAATCTATATGGTGGGTTTATGATTTTTTCCATCCTTTAGAAAATGTTCAAACTGATTGCTCTGTGAAGTGATAATGTTAGTTGTTCAGTCGTATCTGCCTCTTTGCAACCCCAGGAACTGTAGCCCTCCAGGCTCCTCTTTCCACAGGAATTTTCCAGGCAAGAATACTGGAGTGGGTTGCTATGTCCTCCTCCAGGGGACCTTGCTGACCCAGGGATCAAACCTGGGTCTCTCGCATTGCAGGCAAATTCTTTACTGTCTCGGCTACCCTTCGTTCTGTATGCACAATATTAATACATGTTTCATATATATTTCCTATAATACATTAATACATATTTCATATATCAATTTTTTCAATATCTGACAGCTTGTTTTCATTTCCTACCACACAATCATCAGCAAATAAACAGAAAAACACATCTTTGGGAGTCTGATGTTTCCCTGTCTGGCATTTTACAAGGAAGACCAAGATTCTGCAAATGCTTTTAGATGTAACATAGGATCTTTGCAAGCCAATCATTGTTGCTATCGTTGTTTAGTGGCTAAGTTATGTCCAACTCTTTTGCAACCCCATGGGCTATAACCCACCAGGCTTCTCTGTCCTTGGGATTTCCCAGACAAGAATACTGGTGTGGGTTGCCATTTCCTTCTCCAGAGGATCTTCCCAACCCAGGGCTCGAATCTGCGGCTCCTGCATTGGCAGACAGGCTCTTTACCACTGAGTCTCCAGGGAAGCCCAAGCCAACCTTAACGGAGTCTCAAATTCATGAGCCTTAAAGCTCTTCCCTGCTACAAAAGCGTCTACTTGCCCTGCCTTTTTATCAAGCAAGGGGATGTCGTTCTTAGGAATAAAGAACACAGGCAAGTATATACAAGAGTTATTGGTGGCAAATAACCACTAGAGTCTTGTGAACATGTTTAGTCAGTTTAAGAGCTATTTTAAAAAAATCTTCACAAAGGGGAGATTTCAGGATTTTATTCTGTCCTGGATACAGTTACCTGTATGTGTATAAAAATGGAAAATATAGATTGTGAAAAACACCAAGTTACTTGGAAACGATGGAAATTTCTTGCAATCTCTAGAGAGAGGGGAAAGTCAACAACACCAAAGGCAGTCTGCAAGCCTCAGGCAGGTTGAAAATACTGAAGGTCACACGTATGTCGTCTTACCAGATGTGCACATCAGCACACACGATTGTACGTCCCCAGCAATCCCTGCAGCAGCGTGCCCCAGGGGAGAGACGCTCAGTCTGTATCTAAGGAAATATCCTTAGATATCCTCGTGCCATCAAATGCTGAGATTTAATGTTTCTTTTACTCTTATCCAATTGAAGGATGCTTTAGTCCTAAGAGAGAGAGTCCTGAAAAACCAATCCCCTTTTAAAAATTAATGGTTTTTTAAATTCCTAACAAGATCTTATATTTCTAGGAAACAAGGAATGCTTTGCAGGTTTTCCATCGTGCTATGTTCTCTTGTCGCAGCCCTTGTCAGGGTCCTGTAGCTTCTTGGTGTTGCTAGTCACACTTCAGTTGTAAGTGGCCCCTCTATTGCGCGTGTGCTGAGTCTCTTCAGTAGTATCCGACTCTTTGTGATCCTGTGGGCC
This sequence comes from Neotragus moschatus, assembly GCA_006410615.1. NCBI lineage: Eukaryota > Metazoa > Chordata > Mammalia > Artiodactyla > Bovidae > Neotragus > Neotragus moschatus. Next base: position 2,281,437 of record SJYA01002928.1, read on the forward strand.
ATACCGCACCAGGGTCCTCTGTTCATGGGATTCTCCAGGCAAGAATTACTGGAGTGGGTTGCCACACCCTCTTCCAGGGGATCTTCCTGACCCAGGGATCAAACCTGAGTCTCTTACATCTCCTGCATTGGCAGGCGGGTGCTTTACCACTAGCATTACCTGGGAAGCCCATGACCCTCTATACCCTGAAGTTATTTAGAGATTGAGTATCTGGCAGCTGTTCTTGTGAATTTCATATATTTAGTTTTTCATCTTAGCAGACTCTACTGTTGTGCCTGGGTTGTTTAGGATGGAATTATTGGCATTCACATTCAAGTGATTAACCAAAGAAGATGCTCACTTCTTGTTCTTTTTCTTGGAAAAGATGATAACAAATTGACAAAAAGAAAAAAAGATATAAAGGAAAAACGCCAGATCTGTTTAAATCCAAATTCCTGTTGGTACTTTGATATAGACACATGCTATTCTTTGTGTTGAAAGTAAGAAATCTCAGTGTTTAAAATCTTGGTGATAGTTTTATTGACAAGTTATCTCACAGCAGAGGTCCTAGCTCACATATAAGAATATAAAACTTGCTTGAGGATTCAGTACATAACACCTCATCTTTTGTTTCTTTGACCATGCAGTTCAGAAAGATGTTCTCATTAGTTCTAAGCCCTGGCTGCACTTTACAATCCCCTTGGGAGGGTTGGAAACCTACCATTGCCCAGGCCCTTCCTGCCCCCAAAGTTCTAGTTCAGTTTTACTGGGTTGAGGCCCAGACTTTTTAGTTCTAAAAACTGCCCAGGTGAGTCTAATATGCAGCTAGGGTTGAGCATCACCGCAGCTTCACACAACTCTTATCAGTGGAAGACACACGTGGGAGCCAGCAATACGTCTCATCCTCTGGAGGAAGGGGAGAAAAAGGCAAGAAAATGTTAGCTGCGCTTGAGATTACCAACAATTCCTAGAAATTATTATTATTTCTTCTTCCTACTCCATGGCAGGGATGTGGCATATTGAGAAGATCCTGAACTTGACATTGGGCAAGTGACCAGGATTCCAATGTCAGGGTCACCTCAATATTTCAGATGCAAAGTCTCAAAGGCAAGCTTAGTCGATTTTACTTTAGAGATGCTAGTCCCCATATTAGGACATGGAATGGTGAGAACGAGATCAATTTCAAGCTGGTTAGAGCTGGGATTCAGAAGTAATAATAAAAATAATATTTAAAATATTTTAAACTCTCTTCTTATGATTTGCCTTCACCATCACTCCCCACTTTCCATCACGGGCCCACAGTTGCTGGGTGCCTCCATGGGTGCCTCCATCTTAATTTTAATTAACCTCTGTAGCCATCCTTTCCTTATCCTCCTCTAATCTTCTCATCCTGATTAAAAAAACGGCTGCCTTTCCCATCCCATCATGGATATGCAGTGCTCTTCCTGAGGATTCTTTTAACCCCAGTTTTAGTGGCTCAGACGGTAAAGCGTCTGTCTACAATGCAGGAGACCTGGGTCCAATCCCTGGGTTGGGAAGATCCCCTGGAGAAGGAAATGGCAATCCACTCTAGGACTATTGCCTGGAAAATCTCATGGACAGACGAGCCTGGTAGGCTACAGCCCATGGGGTCGCAAAGAGTCGGACACGACTGAGCAACTTCATTTCTTCACTTCTTAGCTGCCTTGTATGTGAATGTGAAGTTGCTCAGTCATGTCCAACTCTTTGCGATCCCATGGACTGTAGCCCACCAGGCTCCTCCATCCATGGAATTCTCCATGCAAGAGTACTGGAGTGGGTTGCCATTTCCTTCTCCAGGGGACCTTCCTGACCTGGGGATCAAACCCAGGTCTCCCGCAATGAAGGCAGACGCTTTACTGAGTGAGCAGCAGGGAAGCCCTTTAGCTGTCTTAGGCTACTCCAACTTTTCTACTCTCCTTTCCCACTTATCACTCGACTATGTCTTCCGTGTTTCCTCCTATTCAAGGATTCTGGCCCAGTTGTTAAATTTTCTCATGTAATTCTGAGCAAATCACATGGGAAAACAGATATTCTTACCTAGGAGTTTGGGTACCTGAAGAATTAGGGGCTCCAAAGCAAGACATGCCTGTAAGATTGAATCCTGACCCTGCCTCATGCAAACTGTTATTAAAGTGGGAGTGATTATATCTGTATAAAAGCTGTTATAGAGATTACAGTGAAATAATACATTCCAAGTAGCTGGCATATATTGATACATATCAACTGCTGACCTGTCTCCTCTGTATTCTTTGAGCGCAGAGAACTGTGATATGGAGCTCATCCAGACTTTTATTAGTATCTGGTGTCTTAGGGTTTAAACATATGGAATATAATCCTCTAATTCCAAGGAAAGAATGCTGTGAAGCTTTTTTTAAAACTATTCAGGAGTCTTTTAAAATAAATACTTTATATTAATATAATATATACTGTATTATATTTTATATTATATGAAATATATTTTCTATATTATATATAAATAATACTATATAATATAACAAAATGTATTCAATATTTATATAATATTTTATATGATTTTATAATTAGTATAATTATACTATACTAGTAAAATTATTTGGAGAAGGCAATGGCACC
>SJYA01002928.1:2287988-2331302 GCA_006410615.1 Neotragus moschatus
GGTTGGGAAGATCCCCTGGAGAAGGAAATGGCAATCCACTCTAGGACTATTGCCTGGAAAATCTCATGGACAGACGAGCCTGGTAGGCTACAGCCCATGGGGTTGCAAAGAGTCGGACACGACTGAGCGACTTCATTTCTTCACTTCTTAGCTGCCTTGTATGTGAATGTGAAGTTGCTCAGTCATGTCCAACTCTTTGCGATCCCATGGACTGTAGCCCACCAGGCTCCTCCATCCATGGAATTCTCCATGCAAGAGTACTGGAGTGGGTTGCCATTTCCTTCTCCAGGGGACCTTCCTGACCTGGGGATCAAACCCAGGTCTCCCGCAATGAAGGCAGACGCTTTACTGAGTGAGCAGCAGGGAAGCCCTTTAGCTGTCTTAGGCTACTCCAACTTTTCTACTCTCCTTTCCCACTTATCACTCGACTATGTCTTCCGTGTTTCCTCCTATTCAAGGATTCTGGCCCAGTTGTTAAATTTTCTCATGTAATTCTGAGCAAATCACATGGGAAAACAGATATTCTTACCTAGGAGTTTGGGTACCTGAAGAATTAGGGGCTCCAAAGCAAGACATGCCTGTAAGATTGAATCCTGACCCTGCCTCATGCAAACTGTTATTAAAGTGGGAGTGATTATATCTGTATAAAAGCTGTTATAGAGATTACAGTGAAATAATACATTCCAAGTAGCTGGCATATATTGATACATATCAACTGCTGACCTGTCTCCTCTGTATTCTTTGAGCGCAGAGAACTGTGATATGGAGCTCATCCAGACTTTTATTAGTATCTGGTGTCTTAGGGTTTAAACATATGGAATATAATCCTCTAATTCCAAGGAAAGAATGCTGTGAAGCTTTTTTTAAAACTATTCAGGAGTCTTTTAAAATAAATACTTTATATTAATATAATATATACTGTATTATATTTTATATTATATGAAATATATTTTCTATATTATATATAAATAATACTATATAATATAACAAAATGTATTCAATATTTATATAATATTTTATATGATTTTATAATTAGTATAATTATACTATACTAGTAAAATTATTTGGAGAAGGCAATGGCACCCCACTCCAGTACTCTTGCCTGGAAAATCCCATGGACGGAGGAGCCTAGAAGGCTGCAGTCCATGGGGTTGCTGAGGGTCAGACACGACTGAGTGACTTCACTTTCACTTTTCACTTTCAGGCATTGGAGAAGGAAATGGCAACCCACTCCAGTGTTCTTGCCTGGAGAATCTCAGGGACGGGGGAGCCTCGTGGGCTGCCGTCTATGGGGTCGCACAGAGTCAGGCACAACTGAAGCAACTTAGCAGCAGAAGCAGCAGTAAAATTATTATTGAAAAAATACTTGGATTCATCATGAATTTGGAAACAGAAATTTTTACAGGTGGATTATTGGGCTTGCGCTTATTTGAATGGGATGCAGATTACATTGAGCATGTTAATATTTGTCTCATGAAAATTCCAGGTTCCCTCCTGCTTAAAAAAATATATATATATTTAGAGCAATTTTAGGTTCACATCCAGATAGAACAGGCAGTACAGAGAGCTGGCGTCTGCATGCTGCCCCCACGCTGCATCACTCCTACAATCAATGTCCCGCGTCATAGCCATACATTTGTCACAGTTGATGAACGTACACTCACACAGTATCATCACCCAAAGTTCATACTACTTCAGGGGCCACTTGTCACATTCTGTGGGTTTTGACAAATGTCTAATGACACGTATCCACCATTATAGTATCATTCAGGAGACTCACTGCCCTAAACATCCTCTGTACTCCACATGTTCACTCCTCCCTTCCCATAACTTGTGGCAACCATTGAACTTTCTCTGTGGTTTAGCCTTTTCCAGAATGTCATATATTTGGGATCATACTGTCTGGAACTTGTTCAGATTGCCTTCTTTCATTAGTAAGTGCATTTAAGTTTCCTCCATGTATTTTTGGGGCTTAATAGCTCATTTCTTTTTAATGCTGATCACTTCATGGGAAATAGATGGGGAAACAGTGGAAAGAGTGTCAGACTTTATTTTTGCGGGCTCCAAAATCACTGCAGATGGTGATTGTAGCCATGAAATGAAAAGATGCTTACTCCTTGGAAGGAAAGTTATGCCCAACACAGATAGCATATTCAAAAGCAGAGACATTACTTTACCAACTAAATTCTGTCTAGTCAAGGCTGTGGTTTTCCCAGTGGTCATGTATGGATGTGAGAGTTGGACTGTGAAGAAAGCTGAACATCGAAGAATTGATGCTCTTGAACTGTGGTGTTGGAGAAGACTCTTGAGAGTTCCTTGGACTGCAAGGAGATCCAACCAGTCCATCCTAAAGGAGACCAGTCCTGGGTGTTCATTGGAAGGACTAATGCTATGGCTGAAACTCCAATACTTTGGCCACCTGGTGTGAAGAGTTGACTCATTGGAAAAGACCTGACGCTGGGAGGGACGGGGACCTCAGAGGATGAGATGGCTATATGGCATCACTGACTCAATGGACATGAGTTTTGGTAAACTCCAGCTGTTGGTGATGGATAGGGAGGCCTGGTGTGCTGCGATTCATGGGGTCGCAAAGAGTTGTATACGACTAAGCAACTGAACTGAATATTCCATTGTCTGGATGTACCACGATGTATTTATCAGTTTACCTACTGTAGAACATCTGGGTTGCTTGCAAGTTTTGGCAGTTGTGGATAAAACTGATATAAACACCCATGTGCACAGTTTGGGATGTAAGTTTTCAATTCATTTGGGTAAACAGCAGTGAGCACAATTGCTGGGTCATAAAACCTCTATTTTTGTGTTTCAGCATTTACTGTCACTGTCATTTACAACATGGGAGATAAAATTCACTTTAGAGTCATAACAGAAGCTTCAGTCAGATACACTCAACCCTCAAGTGGGATGCTGTACTCAACAGTTGGCTAATTCGAGCAGTACAAATGTCATAATTTCAGAGATGCTTGCTGTTCTGATGGTGTACTTCACGCTATGGAGGGATCCCAGGGAAAGAATTAGTCGTTTATGTCTCACGTGTCATGGTTTTCAAAATGTTTTGTCCCAACCCGTATCCAATGCTATGCCCACTTAATCACCACTTTAAATATGAATGATCTGAGCATATCTGCTAAGCTAATAGGACAGCTCCAAACAAAGGTATTTAGAGTGAGAGGTGAGGATAAGAGATCTTGTTTTGGGGAAAGAGGATCCTAGGTCAATGAGCTTATAATAATAGATATCTCATTATAAAAGAGGAGAAATATTCTGACTACAGCTTGATTGCCACCTCCCAGATGTGCCTTGGACCCTAGTTCTCCCAGGTGCATATCTAGGGCAATGGAGAGCAGAAACTGTATATTAAAGCTGAAATGATTGTCTTATTTTTCTAAGATAATTACAGAACAATGAAGTATAAACAGTCTTATTTCAGGAACTCTGGACCATACTGTAATGAAAGAGAAAAAACATGCTTTCCCACTGAGCCACAGATAACTCTGTAGACTTATCAAAATAAACCACTAGTGGGTGATAGAACCTGTGAAAGCCTGCAAGGTACCTGAGTGCCAGTGTTACCACCGATCAGATGGAAGGATATAATGGTTACCAGGTAGAGTGGCAGTGGAGGAGAGCAGAGCAAAATTGTTTGAGAGCACGTGGAAGCTAATTCTTGAGAATTCTCAGCAGGTGAGGCTTAGAGGGAATCAACATTCTAGGCATGAGGAGCAACAAGGGGGAAGGAGCCTGGATCTCTTATGAAGCCAGCCCACATTACTAGCCCCAGCTGTTTCTCTCTATGCCATTCAGGGAGAAAGAAAGCGAGTTCTCTCTCTCTGGCCAGTGTTATTTTGGGTCTCTGCTAATTGCAGAGGAGCCTGTATCTTAGCAGTACCCCTCTTTCTCAAACTACCCCCAAAGGGTATTCTCATGCTACCTCCTAGCATCCCTTGCATGTCCTCCTCTACAAAACCTGAAGTCCAGTTATTTCCTAAAGCACCCCTCCCCCTTTCCTGTGACAACATCCATGTGATTTGACAAATTCACTCAGGTCTCTGTTTAAGACATTCTTTAAGAAATGTTTTCAGTGGTTATCACCATTTACATTTTCACAAAGGTTTTAGTACATTAGGAAAAGGGTGATGAGCCTAGAGATGTCAGGTGTGGTGACGGAACTATGGAGGTGATGTTTTTGTGCGTTAAGACCTACACGCATCCTTTAAATAACATTTGGACTCCCTCCTCCCCATGCCCCAACATACACACCACTGCTCTCATGTATATGGCTGCCCTTGGGGAGCAAATGCGCACCAGTCTCCCATAAGAGCCCTATATAGTAATCTAAGTGTATTTCCTCCAGGATTACGAGCCTGAATTGTATCCACTGTGAAAGCTACTTATTTTCCAAGATGTAAGGCTAAAAAACTAAAAATAATTAAAGAAAAAGGCATTCACAAGGTCAAGACTCATAGGTGTTCAGGTAAATACAGTTACAAGTAAGAAGCCATTTAGTTTAAATTGAAGACAAGGGTCTGAAACTCCACGCCTGATGGCTGTGTCTTCTTGCCATTTCAGCACGTGTGCCTCTGAATAATATATGGTTCCTTGAACAGTGTCTATCACACAGTTTATGATTAAAAATTTTATTGCATGAATGATGGATAACTGTGCTATGTGAGCATGTAGTTAGTAGGTAAATCTCTACTTGCTATAGGTCTTATGCATTTCTAGTCCCTAAGAAACCTTGGGTATAAGACTGGAAGGGAAAATATGCCACATAGATAGTCATAGAAGTCTCCCCAGAGCCCCATCGGATTGTGCTTTAGGCTTTCTACAAGCATCTCCAGTACCGTAGAACCACCACGAGTATCGGCTTCTGGGATTGCCTCCACAGCATTCTCAACATATAAATATTTTATCCATCTTTAAGGTCTAGAAGAAATGCCAGTTACTCTGTAAAGGAATATTCCCATGTGTCTCCAAGTAGAAAGTAACACATCTTCTCTCAGAATTCTCAAGCCTTTTATCCACAACTCTTAACAGAAGTACATAATTAATGAAAAAAAATTTTTTTAAGATAGTACATACCATATTTATGTCAGATTTGAGGGTGGAATTTAATTTTTTTCTGAAGTATCAGTTCAGGTTCTTTCAATAAGTACCCCTCGAACATTTGTTGATCAGTAAACAAATTACTCATGTCATTATCTTTCCTTTCTCCACCCCTTATATTTTGCCGAAAGCATCTGAACTGCTAACAAGCATTCCTTTAGGGGTTGACTTTCTACTGCATTTTCTATGTATTTCCTCACTATCTTCCAAACTACATATCACTTTTATAGTTCAACATCACTTTTATAAAGTTGATTCTTCACTTTCTTACGTTTTTCGTTTCTGGTATTAGACTTCCGTTTCTAACTGCTAGTTTACCATCACTGCATTAGTTATCTGGGCTTCCCAGGTGGCCCAGCCAGTAAAGAATCTGCAATGCAGGAGATGTGGGAGACACTGGTTCGATTCTTGTGTTGGGAAGATCTCCTGGAGTAGGAAATGGCAACCCACTCTAGTATTCTTGCCTGGAGAATTCCATGGACATAGGAGCCTAGTGTCCTAGAGTCCCATGGGATTGCAAAGAGTTAGAAATGACTGAGCAACTAACACAAACACACACACATACACATATTAGGCATCACTACTTTAACACCCCTCAGTAGTCCATGCTGATATAACAATCCTGTTGTTAAAAACAGCTCTTTAGCCCAGTTTTTCCACTTCTGAAAGTCATCTGTATCCTCCTGTAAAACACAAAATCAGAAACTTAGAATCATCTTAAAATATAACTTGTCCTACTTGATTCTTCCTCTGAAAGTTCCCTTAAATCACAAAAAATATTTTCTACAAGTACTCCAATCACCATAATTCATCCCTCCCATTTATTTTTGCAAAAATTATTACTGCATACTAAAGAATCTCCACATTTCTCATGTTTTCCTCATTACAATATCCAGACCTTTGCTATCGGAGAGCTGGAATAGATATCAAAAGCCAAGCTCTCAACCTTTATTTTACCAAGAGATCAATGGGGTCAAGAGGGTGTCAAATGACTCACTAAGCCTCACACATCTGGGTAGTGTGGACAAGCTGGAAGGCGAGACTGTCTCATGATACCTGCCGTGGCATTTTTCCCACTATCTCAGGATTCAACATCTATCCTGCCAGAGTAACATTCATCCCTGCTGACCTATTTGTATCATGCTCTTGCTTATTAACTACTCGTGGCTTCCTGTTGTCCATTAGATAAGTCACCTTGCCATTCAATTGTCTACACTGCAGCTCCATACTCCACTTTTAGTCTTTTTTTCCCACTGCCCCCAAGCACCTGTGTGTATAAAATTATATGCTTATGATATAGCTTGTTCTCTTCCAACTAAATTCTCTGTTTACCACCTCTGTGTCTGAAGCTTATGGCTTTGTCCTCTTCCCTAACCATCTCTGAAACACACTATCAATGCCATGTTCTCCAGGATACCTTCTGATATCCCCTTAGCTGGGGACCCTAGTCCACCTAAATGTTCAAATCTATGATTTTTTATTGAAAGTACTTAATCCCCTTTGTAGAATGATCATAAACATATTTGTGTCTCTTTCCATTTTGCTGTCTCTATTTACTCATATTTATGTCTCTCACACCACTATGTCCAGTACTTTATACAAAATGAACACTTTGTTGATAAACTGTAATATTTATGACAGCCCAAGCCATTGAATTGAGGTGTGTCACATACCTGCTTATTTATTTCAACACATTAGTATTTAATCTATGTTTTTAAGATATACATCTCACAAATACAGTTGAATATAACTTTGAGTCCGAGGGGTGGTAGCACATGAAGCTGAGGTATAGAGTCTCCTTCCTTCAATAAACAAAAGCAAAAACAAAACAAAACAAAAAAACGGACAAAAACCCTACCCCGAATTTTCCATCAATAGAACGAAATATGGAAACTCATAAACTTTAAAAAGTGACGACTGGTAAAAGGACAGAAGATTCTGGTATAATGACCAAGTGGACAGAATTCCCAACCCTGCTCCTGCCTCAGGACTAAGGATACAGGATGCTATAAAAATCCTGAGAAAACTTCTGCGTATTCTAACTTGAAAAGGAGTGGGCAAAAGGGATGAGTAGATGTGCCTGAGAAAATCAAGATAAACACGGAGTAAATGCTCTGTAAACCACATCTGGACCTCGACAGAAACAGGAAGGGCCCCTGATTCTCTTGCTCCAGCGTACAGTGTGAAGCTGGGGGAGTGAGCCAAAGCCCCAGAGAGTTGACTTCATGCCAAGCTGGGTGGAACAGAGTCTAATAAAGGACATCTGGTGGGATCTCAGCAATAAGCGTGAACTCGAGACTTCAGCAAAGACCGTGGTCAGCCTCGGCTGCGCTTTCCCCTTCTCTGCGTCCTGCTCTCTATGCCCTTCACCTTAGAAGGGAAGACAAGATGACCCCACATAAGGCGAGAATGCTGCCGAGGTAAAATCACAAACACTACTTCAGTGGGGGAAAAAAAGATCTGAAAAAGGTAGAAGAGGAAAGGAAGTGGTTTGAGGACTATGAAATTACATCAAGGCTGAAAGAAAGCAAACTGTTTAAGTGTAGAAAGGCACTTATTTTAAAAGGCAGCATGAATTCTTCAATATTCAAAAGAAAGAAAAACAGCATATAATCTAAGGAACCAAGGCAAGATTCTCTGCTGCTGCTTTGCATTCGCTGAGTAACCCAATAAGGGTACGGATTCAGCAACACAAGGAAGGCACAATAACAAAAGATCAGAATAAGAAGGGGATGTTGTAAAGAAAAGAGAGTAAGATTAAAAGTAAAAAAGTAAACTAGAAACAGCAAGAAACAGAAAATTATGGAGCTAAGTCTTTATTCATAGTGAGTAACAGTAAAGATAATATGTTTAAAACAATTTGAAAGGTCCATGGGGTCACTAAGAGTCAGACATGACTGAGCGGCTTCACTTTCATTTTTCACTTTCATGCATTGGAGAAGGCAATGGCAACCCACTCCAGTGTTCTTGCCTGGAGAATCCCAGGGACAGGGGAGCCTGGTGGGCTGCCGTCTACAGGGTCGCACAGAGTCAGACACAACTGAATTGACTTAGCAACAGTAGCAGCAGATGTGGAAACTACAGTCCCTCCAACATAAAGGCGATTGATATTTCTGATTCCAATCGATAGGACAGAAAATAATCAAAGAGATAATACAGGACAATTTACCTAAAGTAAAATTATGATTGAATCTTCCAGTGGGTAGGATGCATTAATTCCAAGAACTGATACAAAGCTAGTGATATAAAAACACATTTAGTTAAGTTATTGAATAACAAAGCATCTTTTAAGTTTCCAGAAAGAAAAAGAATGTAAAATACAGTAGGGAAATCCGCCTGGTCTTAGAATAAAACCTCAGTTTCCAAAAGAGTGTCACAAAATCTCCGTGGTATCAAGTTAGTGTGCTCTTCAGATAGAAAACAACATGTGTTTCCACACATGAAATAACATGTTCAATGAAACTCAGCAGCAATGAAACTTCTTTGAGAAACCTACTTGAAGATTAAATGCAAGCAATGGAGAAGTTAATCAAAATAAAGAATGTAGAAATTAAGAAAACCATGATAGTAGGACAAGAGGTCAAATTATTTAATGATTCTTTGATTAAACAACTGGCTTATTGTTACCCCAGATACATTTAGTTCAGTTCAGTCGCTCAGTTGTGCCTGACTCTTTGCAACCCCATGAATCGCAGCATGCCAGGCCTCTCTGTCCATCACCAACTCCAGGAGTTCACTCAAACTCACATCCATCGAGTCAGTGATGCCATCCAGCCGTCTCATTCTCTGTGGTCCCCTACTTCTCCTGCTCCCAATCCTCCCAGCATCAGAGTCTTTTCCAATGAGTCAACTCTTCACATCAGGTGCTCAAAGTATTGGAGTTTCAGCTTCAGCATCAGTCCCTCCAATGAACACCCAGGACCAATCTCCTTCAGAATGGACTGGTTGGATCTCCTTGCAGTCCAAGGGATTCTCAAGAGTCTTGTCCAACACCACAGTTCAAAAGCATCAATTNAGCAAGAAACAGAAAATTATGGAGCTAAGTCTTTATTCATAGTGAGTAACAGTAAAGATAATATGTTTAAAACAATTTGAAAGGTCCATGGGGTCACTAAGAGTCAGACATGACTGAGCGGCTTCACTTTCATTTTTCACTTTCATGCATTGGAGAAGGCAATGGCAACCCACTCCAGTGTTCTTGCCTGGAGAATCCCAGGGACAGGGGAGCCTGGTGGGCTGCCGTCTACAGGGTCGCACAGAGTCAGACACAACTGAATTGACTTAGCAACAGTAGCAGCAGATGTGGAAACTACAGTCCCTCCAACATAAAGGCGATTGATATTTCTGATTCCAATCGATAGGACAGAAAATAATCAAAGAGATAATACAGGACAATTTACCTAAAGTAAAATTATGATTGAATCTTCCAGTGGGTAGGATGCATTAATTCCAAGAACTGATACAAAGCTAGTGATATAAAAACACATTTAGTTAAGTTATTGAATAACAAAGCATCTTTTAAGTTTCCAGAAAGAAAAAGAATGTAAAATACAGTAGGGAAATCCGCCTGGTCTTAGAATAAAACCTCAGTTTCCAAAAGAGTGTCACAAAATCTCCGTGGTATCAAGTTAGTGTGCTCTTCAGATAGAAAACAACATGTGTTTCCACACATGAAATAACATGTTCAATGAAACTCAGCAGCAATGAAACTTCTTTGAGAAACCTACTTGAAGATTAAATGCAAGCAATGGAGAAGTTAATCAAAATAAAGAATGTAGAAATTAAGAAAACCATGATAGTAGGACAAGAGGTCAAATTATTTAATGATTCTTTGATTAAACAACTGGCTTATTGTTACCCCAGATACATTTAGTTCAGTTCAGTCGCTCAGTTGTGCCTGACTCTTTGCAACCCCATGAATCGCAGCATGCCAGGCCTCTCTGTCCATCACCAACTCCAGGAGTTCACTCAAACTCACATCCATCGAGTCAGTGATGCCATCCAGCCGTCTCATTCTCTGTGGTCCCCTACTTCTCCTGCTCCCAATCCTCCCAGCATCAGAGTCTTTTCCAATGAGTCAACTCTTCACATCAGGTGCTCAAAGTATTGGAGTTTCAGCTTCAGCATCAGTCCCTCCAATGAACACCCAGGACCAATCTCCTTCAGAATGGACTGGTTGGATCTCCTTGCAGTCCAAGGGATTCTCAAGAGTCTTGTCCAACACCACAGTTCAAAAGCATCAATTCTTCGTTGCTCAGCTTTCTTCACAGTCCAACTCTCACATCCATACATGATCACAGGAAAAACCATAGCCTTGACTAGATGGACCTTTGTTGGCAAAGTAATGTCTCTGCTTTTGAATATGCTATCTAGGTTGGTCATAACTTTCCTTCCAAGGAGTAAGCGTCTTTTCATTTCATGGCTGCAATCACCATCTGCAGTGATTTTGGAGGCCAAAAAATAAAGTCTGACACTGTTTCCACTGTTTCCCCATCTATCTGCCATGAAGCGATGGGACCAGATGCCAGATACATTATAAAGTACCAAAAATTAAATATTATAAAAGCAACAGACTCAAAGGAAAGGAGGCATAAATGTTACTAATTACCTCATGTTTCATAGAAGGAGTTAACGATGGTAACTCAAAATATGTAAATTAAATAATCCATGTTGACTGTGAAGCCTCAATTTCTATAATTATTTAATTTGCCCAGTTGCTTTTTCTGTCACTGAGGAGAATATATTCATTTGTTATATAAAACTAAACAAAATGAATGAAGTTAGAAGATAGGAAATATAAACACTAAGTACTCCATCGTCAATACCCAGTCCAATCCCTCCGTTAAAAGAAATGTTCCTTGAGCAATACACCTTTACTGGTTTGTCATATCTACTGTCTTACAAACTGCATGATTTAGTGTCCATTAATATGTTTAAATGAACTAATTACATGCAAAAACACTCGCTAAACTGTACAACACAATACAAACAGCATGGCAACATGTTGAGCAGTATTTTGGCAAGACTAAAAGTCTTTTGGCAAGAGTGAAACTTAGGACAATAACACCAAAAATTGGAGGTAGGGATCAGAAACTAAAGAAAGAAGGATTTGGATGCCAAACCTAAACCCTTAACAATAATAGTGATGTCAGAGATCAAGCTGAGATGTTATATTCTGGGTTCACATAAAGACCTCATATCTAGTCATTTCTGGGTAAATCAGTTTCAAGCGAGCAGTGTTTGATAAGCAAGTGAGCAACTGTATCAATAGTGGGTCCAGAATCCACATAGAAGAATCTCTTGCTACTCTCTGAAGAAAAAAAAAAAAGATCAACGAAGCAAAAACAAAACTTAAGACCAAAAACAAGATGAAAAAGACCTACGTGGATAGGTTCAACTCATAACAGTTTTAAAAGCAAAGTTCATGTATATAATAGTGTTTCTGTCTCTGCATTCAATGTGTTTTATGTATGTTAACCTCAATTCCCCCATTATTTTCAAGACTGCCATCTGCCATGATTTAGCAAAAATGCTCACTTGTATTGTGCAGCGTCTAATACATATCAGACTGGGCACCTGGTTAATTTTGTTGATTTAATTGATAGACTATGGGTTATACTAGGCTTGAAAATGAAAATTAATTTTCCAAAAATACTGAGATTCTGTTTTGACTAAACTCCAAATAATATATTGAGTGGCCGTGATTACCTAATAAAATATGTGTCATCTATTTCACAGGGGGCATAATAAATCTGATATGGAAAATAAACGAGAAAAAGGAGTTTGCCTGATTATCCTAAGCACCCGAAGTCTGACTGGACTTTTAAAAAAATACTCCTTCCTAATTTTTAATGATTATGATTAGTATTAATGCTTTACTAATAGCAGATAATGTGTATTAAGGGTGTATGCCCTAAGCATTTGATTAACAATTTAATGTATATTATCTCACTTTATAATCACAGTAACCCCATGCAGTCATAATTACTGATAATTATGATGACATTATAATCACAATTATTGTACAAATAAGAAAGCTGAGGCTGAATGGATTTAAATAACTTGTCCATGACCACACAAGCCGTTGGTGGTAATGTTGTGATGTGGTTTTATTTCAAGCTTTCCTTACTCCCAAATTCTTGTTCTTTGCCAATATACTCTTCTAGTTACACAAATTTGTCTGCAATACAGGAGACCTAGGTTTGATCCCTGGGTAGGGACAATATTTAGTACTTGAATATTATTAAAGATCCTGGATTCTCATGTTGTCCTGCTAGGGTAGTCTGCTTCTTTAGAGCTGAAAAGAAATATATGTCCAGAGGACAAAGCCAGTGAAGGCTTTAAGTCTCCAACTTCAGTAAAATATCTAGTAACTCATCTTGATTTTGTGGATGACTTTTCTTGTAGAGGCTAATGGTCAAACAGCCTCCTTCTTCCTGAGTCCATCAGTTTACTTTGAACCAAAGCTGAAGACTTGTGAGTCCAGAGGAAATGACTGACCAAGAGCAAGCCCATCAGGTCTCATTTTATCTCCTTGGTCTCTCTCAGTCTCCCCCTTTTGCTCTGTTTGTTTGGTGACTGTTTTTAATCTGTCTCATTATTAATGGGGAAAATGGCTCATTTTTATGTTATCTTCTGGCACATTAAAAAAGAGAAAGACATCTTGCCTTGAAGATGGGGGTTTTCAGTTGTTGATTTTGGCAGGATAACCAAGAGACTTGTTAAGCACAAAAATGCTAACAACCTATAGGAAGGTATTATGCAAACTGTATATTTCAGGGATCATGAGAATCCATTTGATTAGATGATAAGGATGGAAAACTTCCAGGACTAAGAGAAATGGAACAGTTTTATCTAAAAGGTGAAGATTCTTAAATTACCTATCCACTCATGAATCTCAATGGTCTTGGAAGGCATGGATAGATTCTTTTAATTTGTCTGGAACTGATGACATTATGAGCACACTGGACATGTGATTAATAGTACTTTAAAATAAGAAAATAATAGATTTCTGTTCACATATAGCTTGAGTGGGCGATCCAGAGAAGCATGATGTTCAGCTGTGTGAAAAATTCATGTGAGAGAGAAAAACTGACTTCTTTACTTTTATGATTAATAAGAAAAAGAGTTTCAAAACACTGCTTTTTCTTCCAACAGTGACATAACAAAGAAATAAGAGAGAAGAACAGGGCAAAAGAGAAATCTTAGGCTACTCCTGAGAAATCAGTTTATTGAACTAAAAATCAGAAATGCTGCTAAATAAAGAAAAAAGGAATGGAGTCACATAAATCAGAAAGGAAATATCACTGTTAATGAGAAACATATAAACAAAACCTCTAGTGCACAAAGCAATGAATCCCTCACTATCCCATATTTTAAGCAAAACACAAGAGAATGGGGGGGGGGTAGATGATAGCAACACTTGCAGCTGAAATAACTTATAAAGGGATAAATTCTCTCTCCATGTTACATTTTCTCATCATATTCCTTTTGGAATTCAGCAGCCCTTTTAAAAGAACATACTTGCAAATACTGACCTTTTTTCTTTGTTTAGTCACTAAATCGTGTCCTCCTCTTTGCCTAGCCCTGCACTGAGATGCATTTGTCTTTCTCCACAGTTCTTCTTGGATCTTATTGAGTGTACTCAGATTTCCTTCTCCACTTTTTATCTGAAGTGCACTCATCTCTATCGTCCTGAAGCCCATCCTTTCATCCATTAGCACAGACCTGCAAAAACATTTCTCGTTGAGTGGGTGGGTGACTGATTCACGGTGAGACAATGTAATGTATTTATCTCCTGTGGCACTTCTCTATTTTTAAAAATATACTGACATACCATGAGTAGTCTGATCAGTTTCTGAAGAAGCAACAGCAGCAAACATTCTGTGTACTCCTGCACCCCTCCTCATTCTGATGACATGTTTCTACTATTCAAGTTATGATTCCATTCTTAAGTTAGCCTCAAATAGGATGTTATGGGTATCTTTCTTCCTCCTTTTTTCCAATGGAGCTAAAGCCAGCAGGGAATCTTCATTAAAATTCACCATAAGGCCCATTTGTTTGCCATTTCCCTTCCCCCCAACTCACACATCCCTCCTACCCTGCTGTGAACTCTTTGCAGTTGCAAAGGAATGACCCATGGAAATCTCACTGCCACGTTGAGGTGCTCAGTCTAGGGAAACATTCCAAGCCAGCTCCTGTCTGTTAAATAAAGATGACAAATATTTACCATCTCTGGACACCCCTCCAGGTGGTTTTATATTCATGAATTTGTTTTATTTTGTATTTTAGGAAACGGATTTTCTTTCTTCATGAACAGGTGCAAATACTGCTGACATATATAACACTTGTCAAAGACAAGGACTAAGAGAGGATCTAGGCTTACACAACGTTAGTTCTTAACGAGATCAGTATCAGAGGATATTTTTTGAAGTGACTGTTATTGTTGTTGGTTATCACATTCTTCCTCTCTGTCCCAATGAGACATAACTATGCCAGAGTCATACTTCATATTCATCTATAGGAACATCTGGCCCATGTCTAACATTTAATTTCCACACCATTAGAGTCAAACAATACATGTACATCAGTAGATAATGTAATGCATTATCACGCAAGGCGGAGAGTAGCAATTTATTAGCCTAATTTAAAATAGCCTTCAGCAAAAAATTGTGCATCTTAATTCAGAGTTCTGAATGGAATGACATGTTTTCCAGTAAAATTCAAAAGTATATACCCAGACATGCTTTGGAAAAACTTTCCTGCATATATTATCATCTGCATTATTCAAGGATGAAATATCAATTCTGTTCTTTATGTTCTAAACCAATTTCATCCATAATCACAAGAAAAGAGATAACAGCCTTAGGAGAAGAGGAAAAAAAGGAATTCTGTGGAACATAAGTAGACCCCAGATCTTTATTTCTTAGAAATCACAAGTTGAATGTGTAGGTTACACAGAATTTCTTTGCATATGCTTAAAATCACAGAAAATTGCTTGCTTTTAATGTACCGTGAAGTTTGCTTCTATTTCTTCTCTTTAAGACATTTTTATTACTATTTTAGCTTTATAGACAATGGATTTGTAGAGTCTTGCTTTGTCATTGTGGAAAAATGTTATAAATTTTATAGGATTTAAATGATATAGTCTTAGAAAGTAGCTTAAACTATGCAGCCTGAAGAAACCATTGTTATTATTAAAACACATATTCTAATATCTTGTCAGTTTGTATTAATGCAAACCATTGTCTAGTTTCTTAACACAAATATCTGATCTAGAAAGATGTATAGTACCTGTTAACATTGATAGAAAGCATTTCCAGTCCCCTAAATGTTATAAGTGGAAATGTTAGTATATACTGGTAGCTTGTATATGGCAATGTAAATTCTGAATTTTGTGATGCAACCAAAGCTTAGTCACAAGGCACATTGCAGAGGACAATTCACCTTCAAAAGAGATGGGCAATGTTTGTCATCTTGGGGTCCTTGGGTAGTAAGTAACCTGGTCTTGGATCTTCTTTCACAAGTGATGTGCAATGCCCATGGCCGGTCCCTGTGACAAATACATCTACCAAAGATTCCATGAGTGCACAGATTAGTGAGGGAAATAAGAAATGCACATATGTAATCAGAGTACATAATATAACATGCTATATGCCATAATAATTGGGGGAAAAGTGCTTTGAGAGATGAAGAAAAGTGATTATTTCTGGCACTGGGCAACAGAAAGCCTGCAAAAATGAATGATTTTTGTGCTGGAATAGAGAACAGGTTGGTTTTTACTAAATTATGTTCACTCTCAAGATCCTGGCCTTTTAAGAAAGTTACTTAGACAGTAAGTCAGTCATTCTTTACCAGAATTAATATGGACCACCCTGCCCCCAGCTTCCCATATCTTACTGATGTAAGATATGTTTTCTCCTGATAATCTGAACCCTTAGCTGAGATTCAGCAGTTAGCTTAAAAGTACTTGCTCCTGTTCAACTGTTGAGATCTTCTACTTGAAAGCTACACTTTGACTAGTATGTTATTCCCTTTATTCCACTTTGGCATTATGATGTGTGTAACCAATTTGGTTTGGTATTGTTACCACCTGCAACCCTCTCCAGTATTCTTTTTTTTTTATTTAAATTTTTATTTTTTAGTTTGTTTTGCTTCACAATACTGTATTCATTTTGCTATACAATGACATGAATCAGCCACGAGTGTATATGAGCTCCCAATCTCGACCTCCCCTCCCCCCTCCCACCCCACACCATCCCTCTGGATCATCCCCACGCATCAGTCCCAAGCATCCTGCATCCTGCATTGAACCTAGACCGGCGATTCGTTTCACTTATGATATCATACATGTTACAGTGCCACTCTCCCAAATCATCCCACCCTCTCCCTCTACCCACAGAGTCCAAAAGGCTGTTCAATACATCTGTGTCTCTTTTGCCTCTCCAGTATTCTTGCTGGGAAATCCCCTGGACAGAGGAGCCTGGCAGGCTGCAGTCCATGGGGATCACAAAGAGTTGGACATGACTGAGTGACTAAGCAACAACAATCACCATCCCTGTGATTCCTCTGTGAGAAATGCAGGAACCAGCCAGGACAGCAATGTTTTGCCCTAATTCCTGATTGCCTGCACTAATTTCAGAGAACCTGGACATTTTACTGCGTGAACTTCCAAAGCCTGCTGTTACTCTTCGTAGTCTTTGAATCAGTTCGTGGCTTCATTAGCTCACTTTACCATGGAAGGCTTGAAATTATCACAGATCTAGAACATTTCTGACAACCTCGAATACCAAATCACATGTGCCTTATGCTACACCCAACCCCAACACAGGGGCAGATGTGCAAATTAGGTTCCCCAATCTTTGGAAGGGAGTGGGAAATTTCTTGCCCCACTTCTCATCTTTGGTTCTTTGTGACTGGCCAAATAATACAGCATGAGACATATTAACAGAAGAAAATAAAATTAACAGAAGAAATTTAACTTTGTATGTATAGGAATCCCATATACATAGAGAGAATCAGAGGCAGAAAGCTGAAATGAGATGTATGTGCCATCCTGAGCTAAGGAATGGGATATGGGACTGGGGCTCCCAAGCACAGGTGGGTCATTCATTCACGAGATGATAGAACAATGAGCCAATACTTAATTATTAGGTGTTTGTCTTGTCAGATAGGTGGGGCCACTTAGATAAAATTTATCTCTGGTCATAATTCTTTTTGGAAAAGTCAATATAAATTTTTCTAGGTAGTTAAGGGAGCGGCAGTAGTTTCCTTTGAGTTCAAAGGGTTTCCACCACCATTAGCTCCAAATAATCTACATGTCAAAGTAGCCGTCTTGGGGAGGCATGTTCTGAGCCCCTCTACTCCCAAAGTTGGAAATGTATAGTAACTTTAGGTTTCATCTTTCTGTTACATATTACAATAAAGGTAATAAAATAAGGGTAAAATTGTAAAAGTTAAAATCCATCTTCCCAATCTCAATTCCCAAGCCCCAGCCTTGTTTCTTTGAGATAATTACATTTAAACATTTCTAATTTTAGTTTATATGATTATCACTATAAGTACCAGGCTGTCAATAGCTTATTAAGACTCCTTTCTAGAAATAACAGGAACTTACTTTACTTATTAGAATCTTTTCCTTTCTGCATCCCAATTTATATTATATGATTTTTTTCAATTCTTCAAGTGATTATCTCCATGATTTTAAATACTGGTTCATGAATTTCAAAATTATCTCCAGTGTGTAAGATTGTTTCTTTTGCTTGACAGATATTTATTGAGTGCCCACATTGACCAAATACTGTGCTTGATTCTGGCAGTAACATGTCTAAAACATAAACTGTGTCATTATGGAAATTACCACCTAATGAAAAGAGCAAAAAAATCAATCAGTGATAACATAAACAAATAAATTACACTGACAAGTACCATAAAGGAGTTCCTAATATTATGAGAATTTACATTAAGGAGATGAAGGATGATTTCTCAGAAAAGATTATCCTTGATAAGAGAGTATCATTCCCTGGTGGCTCAGATGGTAAAGCTCTGCCTACAGTGCGGGAGACCTGAGTTCAGTCCCTGGGTGGGGAAGATCTCCTGTAGAAGGAAATGGCAACCCACTTCAGTACTCTTGCCTGGATGGAGGAGCCTGGTAGGCTACAGTCCATGGGGTCGCAAAGAATTGTACACAACTGAATGCGTTCACTTCACTCTGATAAGAGATCTGAAGGATGAGCAGGATTTAAACTACTCAAAATGGTAGTAAGAGCATTCCAGGTAGAGGAACAGCCCATGAAAATGCCTGTGGCAGAAAAGTCTTGGGAGTGTGATGTGGAAGAAGCTAGTGTGACTCAGTGAAGACCACCAGAAGCACAAAGAGAAAAGACAGAAAAGTAAGCATAGGCTGGCCGTGCAGAGCTTGCAGGCTTTATTAAGGAGTCCTGTCCTTTTCCTAAGGCCAGGGGGAAAGGACTTAATGGTTTTTAAGCAGAGGAAAATCATGATCAGAAAAGAGTTTCAAAAAATTTACCCTGATTATAGTTTGGTGGATATGAACAAATGAGATGGATTATATTTTCCCCACCTAGCTTTCACTTCTGTCAATCTTAACCTTGCTTTGAAGTTACCAAGACTTTTGTTGTTTGATTTACTTTATTGCTGCACATAAGCCTTCAATATTGTTCCTGTAGGTTAAACATATCAATAGGTGTTAAAAAGCAATAAAAGTATCTAGTACCCTGTGACTCAGCAATGTCACTCCTAGGTACTTGTCTGAACACGAATGAGTGCACACAACCACCAAAAACTGTGAAAAGATATTCACAGCAGCTTTATTCATGACAGCCAAAAACCAAATGGGTGCTTTCAAATTGTGGTGCTGGAGAAGACTCTTGAGAGTCCCTTAGACAGTAAGGAGATCAAACCAGTCAATCCTAAAGGAAATCAATCCTGAATATTCATTGGAAGGACTGATGGTGAAGCTGAAGCTCCAATACTTTAGTCACCTGATGTGAAGAGCCAACTCATTGGAAAAGACCCTGATGCTGGGAAAGATTGAAGGCAGGAGGAGAAAAGGGTGACAGAATTTGAGATGGTTGGAAAGCTTCACCAACTCAGTGGACATGAATTTGAGCAAACTCTGGGAGATAGTGAAGGACAGCAGAGCCGGGCATGCTGCATTGCACGAAGTTTCAAAGAGTCGGACACAACTTAGTGACGAAACAACAACAAACTTGACCATCTGAAAGGAAGCTGGCTAACTTGTAGTCTATAAATGAAGTGAAATATTAAATATTACACAGCAATCAAAACAGAATGAACTACTGGTAAATATGATAATGAGAATGACTCTCCCAGCAAAAGAAGCCAAACACAAAATAATACACACTATAGGACTGTGTATAGATGAAGTTCAAGAACTGGCAAAAGTAATCAATAGTGATAGAAGTGGACATAGTATTTATCATTTTGGGGATGGTAGTTATAACTAGAGAAGAGCATAAAGTTACCTTGTAGGGGGCTGGAAATGTTCTATATTTTAATCTTGGATTAAATGTACTTGGATTAAACTAAGTACTTAGTTAATCCAAGTTAGTTAATCTAAATTAATCTAAGTAATTAGTTAAACCTAGATTAATCTAGGATTAACTACTTAGATTAAATTTACCTGGTGGCTCAGAGGTTAAAGCGTCTGCCTGGAATGTGGGAGNTTTTTTTTTTTTTTTAGAACTAACACCCAAAAAGACTTATGTCATAGTTAAATATTAAACGAAGGTTAATTTTAATTATTAAGAAAAATTATGTGTTAACACTGGGCTTCTCTGGTAGCTCAGATGGTAAAGAATCTGCCTGCAAGGTGGGAGATCTAGGTTCGATCCTTGGTTGGGAAGACTCCCTGCAGAATGGCAACCCACTCCAGTATTCTTGCCTAGAGAATTCCATGGACTGAGTGGCCTGGCGGACTATAGTTCATGGGGTCACAAAGAGTCGGACATGACTGAGTGAATAACACACACACACATGTGTTAACACTAATGAGGAAGGAAATATCCTATGATTATAAGTACAGGAATTATTTTATTTAAATACTTAAACAGCAAAGAAGTCTGCTGTGGAATTCATTCTTTCAAAAGTTTGCTTAACTAGTACAGATAGGTTTCACTGTGTATACATGGAAAAAATGCAATTATTTGATATTGACAATACAATATTTTTAACAATCAATCTCAGTTACCCAAGTTTTCAGTTACTAAGAATCTTCTATGTCTAGCCATTAATATCTATAATTTTGTTAAATTTTTCCATTGATTCTTGCAAGTATTTATGACTATTTTAAAATAATTGTGAGGATGACTGTTTCGTGGATGACTATGTGAGTTGCTGAAATGTGAGTAGCAATCATCCACCCATCCATCTTGACACGGATCTGAGAAGTCAGATGTCCTAGACAGATACATGCATTCATTTAGCCTTGTCAGCTAGCTGTAAGGACATTCATGTAAGACAAATATGGTGAGTCTGGGTCCCTCTTCTAGTCAGATCCAAGTCCCTATGAACTATTTATTTATCAAAACGATATGGTCGATTTTAGTAGACATCTGTGACTTTTATCTGCTCAGCATCCATGCCACCTCTTCCTGGAAAGAGCACATGAGTGGTCTTTCTTTGGGTAATTATTCCTGAACCATTCCCAGTCCACAGGGTTTGGATATGGTATATCCAAGCTTTGGGCTTCCTTGGTGGCTCAGATGGTTAAAGAATGCAGGAAATGCAGGAAACTCGGGTTGGATCCATGGATTGGGAAGATCCCCTGAGAAGGGAATGGCTACCCATTCCAGTATTCTTGCCTGAAGAATTGCAGGGACAGAGGAGCCTGGCAGGCTACAGCCCATGGAGTCTCAAAGGTTGGACAGGACAACCAACCTACACTACACTACCACCCCAGCTTCAGGACCAGGGGTGAACACATGCCCACCCATCAAAGCAAGTGACAGATTGAAGGTAGAACTGTGATCAAGTCCCCCAGCCTCCACTGAGTCCTACCATCTAACTTTAGAGGATAGAGTAAATTGATAATACTCTCAGGGCTGCTAAACTAGAGCAGCTCATGGTCATTGGAAGACCCAGGTTTTTCTGCATCGAAGGTGGATTCTTTACCAGCTAAGCCACAGGGAAGCCCTTTGGAAGACAGCCTGTCTGAGAATGAAGCCAACTTTCATAAAACAGAATCACTAGATAAAGTAGTTTAAGCTTCTGAATCCACCTGTAGCTAAAGCTGAACACCCTTAAGTTTCATTTACATGACTAAATGGTCACTTACTGTAGCTACTTTGAATTCAGTTACTGTCACTTTCAGCCCCAAGGTCACTGAATAATATACTGCTCAATAATAAATACACTGCTGTTGCTGCCAAGTCGCTTCAATCATGTCCGATTCTGTGCAACCCCATAGACGGCAGCCCACCAGGCTCCCCCGTCCCTGGGATTCTCCAGGCAAGAACACTGGAGTGGGTTGCCATTTCCTTCTCCAATGCATGAAAGTGAAAAGTGAAAATCAAGTTGCTCAGTCATGTCCAACTCTTAGCGGCCCCATGAACTTCAGCCTACCAGGCTCCTCCATCCATGGGATTTTCCGGGCAAGAGTATTGGAGTGGGATGCCATTGCCTTCTCCCAATAAATACACTACAAAGAGTTAAATGAGTAATCATTGGTGTTATCAGAAAGTGAGCCAGTTAGGGAGCAAGCACGCAGTAAGTATTAGCTATCAATAAGAACTGCAATTATAATTTATCAATTACTGAGTGCCTTATAAAAGTTAGGTAAATGCACTGAGCCTGGGGAATAATTAAACACAGGAGTGAAAGTTCTTTGTAGAATTAGCAAACAGAGATGCTTCCAAAGGGGACTTAAAGGAAAAAAAAAAAAATCAAAACCAAAACAGAAACAAACAAGCAAGACACTACACTTGACATTGGACATACCCAGTGGCTCAGTGGTAAAGAACTCACCTGCAGGAGTCGTAGGTCAGTCCCTGGATGGGGAAGACCGCCTGGAGGAGGGCATGGCAACCCACTCCAGTATTCTTGCCTGGAGAATCCCATGGACAGGGAAGCCGGGCTGGCTACTGTCCATAGGGTCACAAAGAGTCAGACACAACTAAGTGACTTAGCATGCATGCACACGCACTTGACATTACCTGCATAGTAGCAGGGAGAGTAATTCTGCCTGAGGCTGGAAACAGCTGGAGCTTTTTAAGACCTTCATATGTCCAAGGCCTTTATCTTTAGGAGGCTCTCGACACATAATAGTAATATAAAGCACATTAAAATACACCTTTCCCATATGAAATTTAAATCTGTATAATTAGAAATAGTATTAAATGTTTATAGACATTTAATTAAACATTTAATTTCTACATTGCAGTTTACTTTTTAAAATTTGGATCCAATATGCACTTTTTTCAGAATTCCAAAATTTTTTATAGGCCCTCAGAAGGCTTGTAAACCCTAGGCTTTCTCGCTCAGGGATCTACTAGAAAAACAACCCTGGAAGAAGAGCATCAGGAGAGGCCTCGGATTTTGTGACCCACATTCTGGAAAACTCCATTTTGGACACTGAATTTACACCTCTGTTTGGCCATCTCTCACTGACCATCGCTAAACACCAACCTGCTGAGAGAGACTCGGAGAAATTACTCCTTAGGACTGTCAGTGTCACTGCTTATATATCAGTTTTACTCATTTATTTATGTTGATAAGCTCACCTCCCCTCCCCTGCAGGTCTGAGAAGCAGTTGGTAAGAAGGACTTCTCTCCCACCCTAGCCTTTTCTAGTATAAGGGATGTGGTGTTCTATTGCTTCTGAGACTGTGCATGAACATAATTAGAATCCCCGTGGTGTCAGAGCTCAGGTAATTTCCTCATCTAACAATTTCACCTCCATTTGGAGCATCAGCAATTTCATTTTGCACTGTACTCCTGAAGATCGATTCATTCGAGGTGGTGCTAAAAAGTATTTTCCTTCAAAAGGTGTCTGCTAACTCCAGCTCTCAAAATTTCCATTGCTCATTTGATTGTTAAATCAAATCTCCATTAAGTGCGGAGACCCTTTGTCTGAGCTAAGATCTTATTTCTGTTATATTAACGCAATGGGGGAGAGAAGCTGAGAACTGTAGACAAATCTGTGGGAGTTTTATATATAAAGTCACACAGGTATCAGGAAGAGCCTGAGTCCATTAACATTTTCTTATAAACTCCAATCTTTAGTTCAGTTCAGTTGCTTAGTCATGTCCGACTCTTTGTGACCCCATGGACTGCAGCATGCCAGGCCTCCCTTTCTATCACCAAATCCTGGGGTTTACTTAAACTCATGTCCATTGAGTTGGGGATGCCATCCAACCATCTCATCTTCTGTCGTCCCCTTCTCCTTTGGCCTTCAGGCTTTCCCAGAATCAGGGTCTTTTCCAGTGAGTCAGTTTTTCTCATCAGGTGGCCAAAGTATCAGAGCTTCAGCTTCAGCATCAGTCCTTCCAGTGAATATTCAGGACTGATTTCCTTTAGGATAGACTGGTTGGATTTGCTTGCTGTCCAAGGGACTCTCAAAAATCTTCTCCAACACTACAGTTCAAAAGCATCAATTCTTTGGCGCTTAGTTTTCTTTATAGTCCAATTCTCACATCCATACATGACCACTGGAAAAACCATAGCCTTGACTAGATGGACCTTTGATGGCAAAGTGATGTCTTTGCTTTTTAATATGCTGTCTAGGTTGGTCATAACTTTCCTTCCAAGGAGTAAGCATCTTTTAATTTCATGGCTGCAGTCACCATCTGCAGTGATTTTGGAGCCTGAGAAAATAAAGTCTGTCACGGTTTCCCCGTATATTTACCAGGAAGTGATGGAACCAGAAGTTATAACCTTAGTTTTCTGAATGCTGAGTTTTAAGCCAACATTTTCACTCTCCTCTTTCACTTTCATCAAGAGGCTCTTTAGTTCTTCCTCACTTTCTGCCATAAGAGTGGCATCATCTGTATATCTGAGGTTACTGATATTTCTCCTGGCAATCTTGATTTCAGCTTGTGCTTCATCCAGTACAGTGTTGCTCATGATATACTCTGCATAGAAGTTAAATAAGCAGGATGACAATATACTGCCTTGACACACTACTTTCCTGATTTAGAACAAGTCTGTTGTTCCATGTCCAGTTTTAACTCTTGCTTCCTGACCTGCATACAGATTTCACAAGAGGCAGGTCAGGTCGTCTGGTATTCCCATCTCTTTCAGAATTTTCCACAATTTATTGTGATCCACACAGTCAAAGGCTTTGGCATAGTCAATAAAGCAGAAGTAGATGGTTTTCTGTAACTCTCTTGTTTTTTCAATGATGCAACAGATGTTGGCAATTTCATCTCTGGTTCATCTGCCTTTTCTAAATCCAGCTTGAACATCTGGAAGCTCACGATTCACGTATTGCTGAAGTCTGGCTTGGAGAATTTTGAGCATTACTTTGCTAGCATGTGAGATGAGTGCAATTGTGCAGTAGTTTGAACATTCTTTGGCATTGCCTTTCTTTAGGACCCAGAGACCCCACAGTGACTGAGACAGAACTGTGTTTGAGTGTCTCCTGCAGAGGTATGGTTCAGCAGTAGACTGCCTCAGGGGCAGGGGCTCTGGGTGCAATCATATATAGATATTTAATCTCTGCTTCTGTTTCCTTATAGGTAAAATGGGAGTAATAATTATTAATATTTTATAGACACATTGTAAAGATTAAATATATTAGTATATAGAGAGCATTTCGAATGGCATCTGACAGACCAATTTTATTATTATTACTACATGTTATATTTTAGTTAAGTAATTTAAATAGATCTATAAAAGAAGAGAAGCAAAACGCAAAGGAGAAAAGGAAAGATATAAGCATCTGAATGCAGAGTTCCATACAAAGCAAGAGATAAGAAAGCCTTCTTCAGCGATCAATGCAAAGAAATAGAGGAAAAGAACAGAAGGGGAAAGACTAGAGATCTCCTCAAGAAAATTAGAGGGAACATTTCATGCAAAGATGGGCTCGATAAAGGACAGAAATGGTATGGACCTAACAGAAGCAGAAGATTTTAAGAAGAGGTGGCAAGAATACACAGAGGAACTGTACAAAAAAGATCTTCATGACCTGGATAATCATGATGGTGTGATCACTCATCTAGAGCCAGACATCCTGGAATGTGAAGTCAAGTGGGCCTTAGAAAGCATCACTATGAACAAAGCTAGTGGAGGTGATGGAGTTCCAGTTGAGCTATTCCAAATCCTGAAAGATGATACTGTGAAAGTGCTGCACTCAGTATGCCAGCAAATTTGGAAAACTCAGCAGTGGCCACAGGACTGGAAAAGGTCACTTTTCATTCCAATCCCAAAGAAAGGCAATGCCAAAGAATGCTCAAAATACCACCACAATTGCACTCATCTCAAATGCTAGTAAAATAATGCTCAAAATTCTCCAAGCCAGGCTTCAGCAATATGTGAACCATGAATTTCCAGATGTTCAAGCTGGTTTTAGAAAAGGCAGAGGAACCAGAGATCAAATTGCCAACATCCATTGGATCACGGAAAAAACAAGAGAGTTCCAGAAAAACATCTATTTCTGCTTTATTGACTATGCCAAAGCCTTTGACTGTGTGGATCACAATAAACTGTGGAAAATTCTGAGAGAGATGGGAATACCAGACCACCTGACCTGCCTCTTGAGAAATCTGTATGCAGGTCAGGAAGCAACAGTTAGAACTGGACATGGAACAACAGACTGGTTCCAAATAGGAAAAGGAGTACATCAAGGCTGTATATTGTCACCCTGTTTATTTAACTTATATGCAGACTACATCATGCGAAACGATGGACTGGAAGAAACACAAGCTGGAATCAAGATTGCTGGAAGAAACATCAATAACCTCAGATATGCAGATGACACCACCCTTATGGCAGAAACTGAAGAGGAACTAAAGAGCCTCTTGATGAAAGTGAAAGAGGAGAGTGAAAAAGTTGGCTTAAAGCTCAACATTCAGAAAACGAAGATCCATGGCATCCAGTCCCATCACTTCATGGGAAATAGATGGGGAAACAGTGGAAACAGTGTCAGACTGTTTTTTTGCGAGCTTCAAAATCACTGCAGATGGTGACTGCAGCCATAAAATTAAAAGACGCTTACTCCTTGGAAGAAAAACTATGACCAACCTAGATAGTATATTCAAAAGCAGAGACATTACTATGCCGACTAAGGTCCGTCTAGTGAAGGCTATGGTTTTTCCTCTGGTGATGTATGGATGTGAGAGTTGGACTGTAAATAAGGCTGAGCACCAAAGAATTGATGCTTTTGAACTGTGGTGTTGGAGAAGACTCTTGAGAGTCCCTTGGACTGCAAGGAGATCCAACCATTCCATTCTGAAGGAGATCAGCCCTGGGATTTCTTTGGAAGGAATGATGCTAAAGCTGAAGCTCCAGTACTTTGGCCACTTCATGCGAAGAGCTGACCCATTGGAAAAGACTCTGATGTTGGAAAGGATTAGGGGCAGGAGGAGAAGGGAATGACCAAGGATGTGATGGCTAGATGGCATCACTGCCTCGATGGACATGAGTTTGAGTGAACTCTGGGAGTTGGTGATGGACAGGGAGGCCTGGTGTGCTGTGATTCATGGGGTCGAAAGAGTTGGACACGACTGAGCGACTGAACTGAACTGAACTGGGTTTGATCCATGGGTCGGGGAGATTCCCTGGAGAAGGAAATGGATTCTTGTCTGGAGAATCCCATGGAGGGAGGAGCCTGGTAGGCAAAGAGTCGGACCCGACTGAGTGACTTCACTATGATGACTCACTATACACTTTTAAAAATTCATCAAATCTTATAAAACTTAGTGAACGTGATGCTCATTAGTCTATATCTACCTCAATGAAATCATAAACAGAAAAACACTGGAGGAACATTGTTAGCACCAGGTTAGTCTTATTGGAATTATCTTTTCGTCTCATCATGATACCCTCTCTTCCACAACTAGAACGAGTTATAAGAGCCCTATTTTTCTGTAGAGCACTAGCAACTCTTATGTGTTCAATTTTGTTATTGAAGAAGTTTACTAACAACATAAACACAAATAGCCAGCAAAATAACTAGAAAGAATTATTATCTCTAAGAAGCAAAGGCATGTGGGGAAGAAATGACAATATATTTTGTCTAACCCCATGCAACATTTCTACACTAAGGCATAGATATTTTAAAAGGTGTGTGTTTGAGTCAAAGAGGAAAATAGGACTCTTGGATCCCCCAAAGAATTTTTGTTTAAATTAAAATATGTGAATCTGTTGCTCAAGGCTTAATTTTAACCTGTGACTCTTCCATTTCTGGAATGATTTTCTTTCTTTCTTTCTTTCTTTTTTTTTTTTTTGCACTCTGTCAGGTATATATAAGTTATGGTGAAGTCAGATCAAATACTGAGGTCTTATTCAATTTGAATTTTGTAGACCTGGCCTCATATAGAAGTGTGCATCTGTTCTTGCAATGGAAAATTTGACTTCTTTTCTTGCTTTTATGGCTAGGTTGACCTCCTGTTTAGAAATTATCTGTGATCAAAAACTCAAGGATTTAAGTTCCAAGACACATCAGGCTCATAAAATAGGTATATCCAAACACATGAATCCTGTAGATTGAAAAAAATAAATACAAAGAGAAGGTGGTTAAGTTAAAACCACCTTGAGGCACCAGAAAGTTAAGGGTTGGTGGGTTTTATGAGTACTCACTATGCTATTCAATTTAAAAAAGAGAAAGAGTGGTTGCCATAGCAACACCACATCTAATGGTGCTTACGCTACCTCTGAGATACAAAACACCTTCTTCCAGGGACACATTGACCAATACAGTCTGTTATAGGAAGTTTTATGCCTAACATTAGACTTGCAGGAGTAAAAATGTTTTTCAGTAACATGAGGAGCATACATACACATCCACAAACACATGTAATCTTAATTTTCAGTATTCATTTATTCTGACACAAATTTAGATCATTTTCTTTCTTCTCCAATATTTTTAAAGATCAAGTTGCTTTTCTGAACTTCAGGGAACATAGAATCCATTTAAGAATAGCAAATATATTTATGTACAATAAGAAAACCATTAAAAAATGAAAGGGAACATACTGAATAGGAGAAAACAATTGCAAAGTGTATATCTGATAAGCAGCTAATATCCAAAATATATAAAGAACTCTTTCAATTTAATACCCATCCAAAAAACCTCCAAATAATCTGACTAAACATATGGACAGATCTGAATGGAGATTTCTCTGAACCATTGATATAACTGGCCAACAGATATAGGTAAAGATGCTCAGTGTCACTAATATTCAAGGAAATGCAAGTCAAAACCACAATGAGACATAACCTCACACTATTAGTATAGCACTTATCAAAAAGATAAGAGATGACCAGTGTTGGCAAAGCTGTGGAGTAAAGGTTGGTGGGAATGTAAATTGGTGCAGACACTATGAAACAGAGTGTGGGGGTTCCTCAAAACATTAAAAAGAGAATGAATACATGATCCAGCAATTCGACTTCTGGGTAATTATCCAAAGACAACAAAAACACTAACTCAAAGATCTATGTATGGCCCCATGTTCATTGCAGCATTAATTGTAATATTCAAGATATGGAAACAAACTAAGCATCCACTGATTGATGAACAGATAAAACATAATACACACGTACAGTTGAATATTACTCCACTATAAGGAGATGAAATCTTGCCATTGGCAACTACATGGATAGATCTTGAGGGCGTTTTTCTATGTGAAATAAGTCAGACAGAGAAAGATAAATACCATATAATCTCCTTATATGTGGAATAAAAAAGATTGCTTGTGAATATATAAGGGGGTTGCCAAAAGCAGGGGGTGAGGGGTGGGCAAAATGGGTGAAGGGGATGAAAACATACAAACTTCCTGTTATGTAAGTCCTGGGGATATAATGTATAGCATGGTTACACCATAGTTACACTCTATTGCATATGGGAAGTTGCTAAGAGTAAATCTTAAAAGTTCTCATTATAAGAGAAACAAATTTTGTAACTATCTACAATGAAAGTGTTAGTCACTCACTCATGTATGACTCTCTGCAACTCCATGAAATGTAGACCACCAGTCTCCTCTGGCTATGGCATTCTTCAGGCAAGAGCACTGGAGTGGGTAGCCATTCCCTTCTCCAGGGGATGTTCCTGATGAATTGTAGGCTGATGATTTACCATCTAAGCTACCAGGAAATCCCCATGTATGGATGGTGATGGATATCAACTAGACTTACTGTGATTGTTTCAGAACACACAAATGTCATATTATTATATATGTTGTACACCTGAAGCTTATATAATGTTGTATGTCAATTATACCTCAATTAAAAAAGAAGAATAGCAAGTATAAATTGAGTTCTGCTGATATATGGACGTGGAGATATTTTCAATTCTTCCCTGAGAGTTGCTAAATTTATATAATTTTTATAATTTTTATTGAAACAATGCTTTCTGAGGGTTAATACTGAAATGAGGATATTATCTGTGTTTGAGTAAATTGTATTTTGATTCCTGGGCAGGAAAAAAAAATGTTAAATTCCTCACTAAAAATAAATAAACACTTATATAAAATAATAAAGAAGTAGAAATAGGTGGACTAAATAGTACAGAATATAGTTCTCTGTTAATCTGATAAACTAGTTAAATAAGTACCAAAGAAAAATATGAATAAAAAACAAAAACAACATTATCTTATTATAGAAGAGAATGCTCTTTCTACATTTTCCCTGAGATGAATTGTAAGAAACTGAACAGGATTTATCCATAATTTTGGAACAACCATCAAATATGTACCAATGAATATCTTCTCTTTTAATGCTATTTTTGCAGTGTCTATATAGGTAAATAGAGAATCCACTTAAGGACTGTCTTTTTGATCAGAATTTTTCACTCAAATCCAGTGTCAAAAGCAGAATCGTCTTAACACAAGGCTGCAGTTATATTCCATGTGATGTTCTTGTTGCTTAAATGAATTACATTTACCCAGTCATTCTCTACATCATCCCTACTTCTGAAAACAGGGCTTAACGTGATTGCTGCATGGATATTGAGATGTTCTTAGTGAAACTTGCTTTCTGACCCAAAGATTTAATGAATACTCAGAACTCAATATGGACTGTCATCAATGTAAAAATTACTTTTGAACTCAGTTTGTGGGAAAGTAAATTTTTGTTACTTGGACCACAGACCACATTTTCATACAAAAACAATGTAATAAATATAGTTTTAGGCTCCCTGGAAAGCTCATAAGGCCTATTTGATCTAGGATATAACAGAGCTGCTTTTGACTGGCAATAAAATATAATTGGCTATGCTATATATTATATCAGAATATAAAGCTGAAAATAAATCATTTTTATTACAAATGCTAATACGTAAGAAATTAGATTTTATTCAGCAAAATGTAGATGAATGAGAACTTTTTGGAACTTTGGAGGGAACTTTAGAGGTCTTTCAAAAGTTTATTCTATAATTATTCAGGGACCCTCTACTCTGAACCAGGTATTATTCTAAGGACAGAATAGATGATAGATAAGGTTCTTAAAACTACATATTGCTAAATGGTAGCAATATATAGTAATTTTAGGGTAAAAGGATTCTACTAATGTACTCAGGGCCAGATGACAAAAACTAGGACTGAATGGTCAGCCGTTGATGGCGAGAGAAAAATTGTTGAACATATTTGAAGTGAAATTCTTCTAGTGATGAAGAGGAAACCTAAAAAGGAAAATGAAGTAAAGGATTGTGATAAAAAGTTTAAAAGTGGTAGAAACGCTAGATTTGATACCTGGTTCAGTCAGTCCAAAAAGTGTTGCTTGGGGGATGAGGGCATTTGGGAAAGAATAGATAAATTGTAGGTTGGAATGATGGCTTTCTTTTTAAGTTTATTCAACATTTATGGCTATTCCTTTTTTAAACCTATATTAATATAATCATATCAATCCTATGCTTATTTTCATAATTAGATCATTTTATATACTGAAAGAGTGAAGAACATAAGGAAAATGATGGAAGTGGTAGAAAAGATACAGAGAAGAGAAAATAAAAATAGGTGAAATACAGATATTTAACATGTGGGTTTCTACATTAAAAGTAAAAGTGTCAGGGGAAAAAAAAGCCTAGAGAATAACAGGTAAAAATGGGATTTAATAATATATATTTAACAAGACAGCTATTTGAAAACACTAGAGATCAACTAAGGATAACAGATTTTACGGGCTAACATCTTAGAGAAAAGAAAATGTCACTCAGTTGAGTCCTATATTCAACAAATATTTTCTACTTGTTCATATATATGGAAAAGCCTATAGCCTAAGTAGAAATCCTAGTATCTATGGTAGATTCACTAGCCCAGAGAGACAAAAATAGACTCCAATGTTCAAGAAATCAAAGATCCTGGAGGGAGAAGAAGCACAGAGAAATTGGTTCTATATTCTATTCGATTTTTTCTCAAGAAATTTCTAAGTTCTTGACTCTCGGGACCTGGGGGCAAGAGGTCAAGAAATTGAGCAAAACCAGCTGATAAGAAGCTATGAAGCAGGTTGAAGATTTGCCTGACTTACAGTTCTGAAGAGACAAAACTTGGAATTGGAATTTCTTCATGAAGGTTTTAGGGAAAACTCAGGCTTTCTGTTGAGACCTCTGGAGGGCTGCAAGAGTAAGAGTAAATTAGAAATAGCAAAACACCACAAAGCTGAAACATAGCCTTGAATAATCTTAGTGCCTGATTGTATTCAAATGGTTTTCTCATATCTATTTGCTGCCAGAAGGTGACTAACTCCTCTCTGGAGGAAGATAACTTCAGCCACAGCACCTATAATTTTTCATATACAACATCTGGCAGACAATCTGAAATGACCAGACTTGCCAGTAAATCAGACCAAATGACAGAAAGCCAACAGAAAATTTACGCAATAAAACAGATCTGTGATGATGCAGATACTGCAATTTTTATCTTAGCCAGACTTTCATATAACTATGATTAATATATTCAATAATAGCATTTTTGGAAATACAGTAACTGTCACAAGAGGGTTGGAGTATACAATAAAGAATCAAATGGAAAGTCCAGAACTAAAAACATATAATAACCTAAAATTGATCATTCAAAATATGAGTTTTGAAGAGAATAGGAGAGAGAGAAAGGATTAGTGAGTTAGAAGAAAGAACTATAGGAAATATCCAGATTGCAGTATTGAGAAAAAAATTTAAAATACAGGAAATGACATGTGACATGTGGAAGTTGGTAAGATTAACATAATGTTTATTTGGAATTCCATATGGAAGTGACAGAGAGATAAATGTGGAAAATACTATTAGAAAAGGTATTTAGAATAATGTTTCTAAACCTATGAAATACATCAACACACAGGTCAAAGAAAATGGGACCCAAAGAGATCCCACATGTAGAGAAAACCACATGTAGGCCCACTGGGGTCAAACTGTTGAAAACCAAAGACAAAAGGAAAATCATAAAACAGAAATGATACAGCACCCTCAAATTACTAACATAAAAGTCCTTTCAACAGAAATAAGAGAAGTCAGAAAATGAATTGTGTTCATTTACTAGGGTTACAGTTACAAAGTACCGCAAAACTGGTTGACTCAAAGAAATAGAAATTTATTGTCTCATAGTTCTGAGGGCTAAAAGTTTGGAATCGAGGTAGCAGCAGGGCCATGTTCCCTCTGACACTTGTAGATGAGCCCTTTCTTGACTGTTCCAGTGGCTGGCTGGCCATCGTTGGCATTCCAGGGATTATGTAGATGGGTCACTAGAATCTTGCATCATCACATGGCATTCTCCCTGTTTCTTCACATCGTCTTCCCTGTGTGTGTATGTCTCTATGTCCAAATTTCCCTTTTTTTAAAAACAGAACAAGAAGACCAGTCATGTTTCAGTAGAGCTCATCTTGAAGATCTCGTATTAATTTGATTAGTTCTATAAAAACCCTAGGCTTCCCTGTAGCTCAGTGGTAAAGAATCTGCTCACCAACACAGGAAACTTTGGATTCAGTCTCTGGGTCAGGAAGATCCCCTGGAGAAGGAAAGGGCAACCCTTTCCCATATTCTTGCTGGGAGAATCCCATGGACTGAGGAGGCTGACAGACTACAGTCCATGGGATCCCAAAAGAGTTGGACATGACTTAGTGACTAAACAACACATGAAAACCCTATTTTGAAAATAAGTTTGGGATGTGTTTGATTCGCCTGAGGGAGAAGTAGTGCTATAGAGTAATTTTAGATCAGCTATTTTTCTAGGATGCATTTCAGAATGAATTGTTAGAACAAACTTGACAGAACCAAAGACTGGACCAAAAACAAGAACTATATAAACAACAGAAAAGTAAAAAAGAACAGCACATAAACAATAGCAACAAACTAGAGTGTGAACGCTCTTCAGCTATAGGGGATAATTATACATGTGAAGGCAATGGCACCCCACTCCAGTACTCTTGCCTGGAAAATCCCATGGATGGAGGAGCCTGGTGGGCTGCAGTCCATGGGGTCGCTAAGAGTCGGACACAACTGAGCAACTTCACTTTCACTTTTCACTTTCATGCATTGGAGAAGGAAATGGCAATCCACTCCAGTGTTCTTACCTGGAGAATCCCAGGGCCGGGGGAGCCTGGCGGGCTGCCGTCTATGGGGTCACACAGAATCGGGCACGACTGAAGCGACTTAGCATACGTGTCATGATCATGACTCGGAAAGTATTGGGAGGTGAAATTTTCCAAATAATACTAACAAGAGATGTAAAAAGTAGAAAGTGCATCTTATGCCAATGTTTAAAGATAGTCCCAAGTGACTTTGTAGATGTTGATTACTGCTCTTGAAGAATTGTTTTATCTGGTTCT
This sequence comes from Neotragus moschatus, assembly GCA_006410615.1. Classification (NCBI taxonomy): domain Eukaryota; kingdom Metazoa; phylum Chordata; class Mammalia; order Artiodactyla; family Bovidae; genus Neotragus; species Neotragus moschatus. The sequence continues at coordinate 2,322,065 of SJYA01002928.1, forward strand.
TCACTCTTTGTAATTAGATACTTCAGAGAGTCTTTCTGTATATAAATCCCTTATTTCCAAAACCAGGAAATACATTATCCACAGACAGGATCATGTATGGGGACCTTGCAAATATCCCTGAAACATTCTTTATTTCATAAAATATCTAAAATATGCTATTCCAGATATGCTAGAAAATAAACCATGACATTTCTTACCTTACCTGTTTCAATAGCTTTTCATACTCAGAAGTGCACTATTCATTTTAACTAAAATATGAGTGACTTTCTTAATTCTCTTTTACTTTAAACAATTCAGATTATTTTCCATGAGGGAAATTATGCATATATCTGAAGTGTCCAATTTCATCTGGGAAAATCAACAAAAATGAAAATGTCTTATGTTGCATATTTAAAAATTTGATGACAATCTAAAACCATCATTTGCATTAATGTATTCCAAAATATGAATTATTAAATGAATTACATTTATATAATCAAAGACAATCTGAAGTACATGCTTTAGCCTCAAGCATTTTGAGTCATTTTCTTCCTTCTATTTTGAACACTATTGAATATGTGAAAAATTATTTTTTCTAATCAGAACAATATATATTATACTTTTAAAAACATTTTACTCTTTCCTGTATGATCAACATTAGAAAAATATAATGCAGAAAATCAGGATTTTCAGTGTGTATGAAATCATTTTGCCATTTGTCCTGTTCCTGGTGGTCACAGGAAAGGATCTGGCCCATGAATAAACCAAGCCTCACTGGTCAACAATGGCTCATTTGCCAGGTATCTTCCAGGAAAAAAGTGTCTGGAATAATTCGAGAAACATCCAGGAGCCCTCCTTCCAACCCTTATTCCCAGTCATACAACTAGACAGAAAGACCACTTTTTCCTCTCTCAGGAGACAGAGGATTAATAAGAAATCCCTCTGATAGCAAATTTCCTTAAGGTAAAAATTAAAGAGAAAACAGAATGCCATTTTGCCTACTATTCCCAAGGCAAGCACTATGAGAAAGATCAAAGCTAGGAGAGAGAAAAACGAAGCTAGAATTGAGTGCCTTTGCTCTACATTAGTAAGGAACTAGTCTAAAAATGAGCCTATATTGAAGGAGAAGAACAAAGTTGGAAGACCAACACCACTCAACTTCAAGACTTACTATAAAGTTTTGGGATTGGTGAAAGAATAGACAAACCAATGGAACAAATAGAGAGCCCAAGTAATCCCAGATAAATATAATCAACCAATCTTTGACAAAGGAGCAAAGGCAACACAATGGAGAAAAGATATTCTTTTCAAAAATGGTGCTAGGAAAACTGGACATAGGAGTGTAAAATAAGGAATCTAGACACAGATCTTACACTTTTGCAAAATTTAACATAAAGTGAGTCATAGACCTAAATGTAAAATACAAAAAACTCCTAGAAGTAACATAGGAAAAAATCTAGATGACCTTAGGTTTGATGATGACATTTTAGATACAACTTCAAAGGCATGATCCATGAAAGATACAATAGATAATTTGTACTTAAAAACTGAAAAAATTATGATCTGGGAAAGACTTTCAAGACAGTGAGAAGATACAATACTATGATACAGACTGGGAAAAAATATTTGCAAAAGATATATATGATAAAGGACTTTTATCCAAAATAAAAAACAGATCTCCTAAAACTCTACTGTGAAAAAAACAATTGAATTAAAAAATGGGCAAAAGATCTGAACAGACACTACACCAAAAAAAAAAAGAAAAAAGTTGTACAGATGGCAAATACACTTAGGAAAAGATGTTCCATATCATATGTCATTAGTGAATTGCAAATTAAAACAAATTATGACTACAGACCTACTACAGTGAAAATCCAGAACACTGATAGCACCAAGTGCTGCCAAAGAAACTTTTATTCACTGTTGGTGGAAAAACAAAAAATGGTACAGTCACTTTTGAAGATAATTAGGCAGGTTTTTTTTTTTTTTTTTTTTTTTTAATAAAACTAAACATACTCTCACCATACAATCCAGCAATTGTGCTCCTTGGTATTTACCCACATGAGTTGAAAATATATGTCCACACAAAACCCTGCACATAGGTGTTTATGGCCGCTGTGTTCATCATAGCCAAAACCTGAACGCTTCCAAGATGCCCCTCAGCAGGTAAAAGTTTAAATGACTATGGTGCGTCCAGAAGATGAAACGTTATTCAATTCTAAGACACAAGCTATCAGCCTTGAAAAAACACGCATAAAATGTAAAGGTATATTCTGAAGTGAAAGAAGCCAGCCTGAAAAGGCTACAATGTATGATTCCAGCTAATGACATTCTGGAAAAGGCAAAACTATGGACACACAAAAACATCCGTGGTTGCCAATTATCAAAGGGGAAGTGGAGATGGACAGGCAGAACCCAGAGGGGTTTTAGGGCAGTGAAACTACCCTGTACAGTATTATAACAGTAGATACGTGTCATTATGTGTGTGTCACACCCACAGAATGTGCCACAGGATGAGTGAACCGTAATGTAAACTAGGGGCTCTGAGTGATAATGCTGTGTCAAGGTAGGTTCATTGATTTGAACAAATATATATCTGTGGTGCCCTGTGGTGGCAATGAGGGAGATTGTTGGGGAGGTGGGGCAGGAGGCATATGGAGACGCTGTGTACTTTGTACACAGTTTTGCTGTGAACCTAAAACTGTTCTGAAAAATCAAGTCTATTAGGAAAAAAGAGCACCTTTAGTTTTGTCATCTACATTTAACTTCATCTAGTCTATGGATTCGCACAGAGTCGGACACCACTGAAGCGACTTAGCAGCAGCAGCAGCAATCAAAAGTGATGGGCTTCAGAGAAGGCGATGGCACCCCACTCCAGTACGCTTGCCTGGAATATCCCATGGATGGATAAGCCTGGTGGACTGCAGTCCATGGGGTTGCTAAGAGTCAGATACGACTGAGCGACTTCACTTCCACTTTTCACTTTCATGCATTGGAGAAGGAAATGGCAACCCACTCCAGTGTTCTTGCCTGGAGAATCCCAGGGACGGGGGAGCCTGGTGGGCTGCCGTCTATGGGGTCACACAGAGTCAGACACGACCGAAGTGACTTAGCAGTAGCAGCAATCAAAAGCAATGGGCTTCCCTGATCTCTCAGTGGTAACGAATCTGCCTGCCAATACAGTAATGCAAGATGTGGGTTTGATCCCTGGATCAGGAAGATCCCTTAGAGAAGGAAACGGTGACCCACTCCAGTATTCTTGCCTGGGGAAATCCCATGGACAGAGAAGCCTGGTGGGTACAGTTCATGGGGTCGCAAAAAAGTCAGACGTGACTTTAACAGCAACAAGCAATCAAAAGGATCAGGCTTCTTTCTGAAGCCCATATATCTGAAAAAGGAAGCAACAGGCAGTTGTTGCTGGTCACCAGCTTTCAGATAGTGTGTCAATCGGTGTCAGCTTCGTCCTCTGCTCATCAGCCAGCAATGCTCCTATCTGTACTGGGCTTGTCAAAGCCATGTCTGAAATTGCACTGCCTCTTCTCACAGCCCTGCCGTACCAATTCTCTGTTTGTGTTTGTAGGTTTCATTTTCACTCGTTCTTAAGCCTTTTCTAGGTAACTTACGGCTTATTCTGGTCTGAAGCTTTTATTCCTCTTAAAGGTGGACCAAAGGCAGAAATCAATAGGAAGAAATAAACACGCAAAGCATGGACAAATATCCTTAGAATTGTATTTTTCATACATCAATTTCAAATGCATGGCATTGTACCAAACTCTGGATGATTAAGTAGTTTCCCAGGTGGTAACGGTTAACAGTTCTGATGTTATTATACATGTGTACCGGAATTGAACAATGAAGTAAATGGTTGGCAGATGGTAGTAGCCAGGTTTCCTCACTGTTGGAGTAGGAGTTAATAGGTAAACAAGGGGAAGAGGCTAGAATGATCCATGCAGTAATAGATTAGAGTTGGAGACATCATTATGGACACATGTGAAGCTTATTATTGATATAGATGGCTACATGCAGAAATGTTTATATTGGGTTGGCCAAAAAGTTCACTCAGATTTTTCCATAACGTCTTACAAAAACCCTGAACTAACTTTTTGGCAATAGATATGTTGATCTACAAGTCTTAGTTTATAAACTTAAATTTTCTGGCACGCGGGGGCCCACACATCCAGTAGCAGCAGGCATAGTTAGCATCCAGTTAGTAACCCACAGTTAATACTGTTCAATAAAAAGAACCCAGGCTCCTTGAAGAAATGGTTATTTCTGGGTCTGGGGACACAAGATGAAATGATGAGCCTGAAGCATCTTATAGTGCCAGAAAGTAAAGCAGGGCTAAAAGCAAAACAAAGGAAAGTACCTCACAACAATGAGACTGTGCTAAAGGGACAGAGGCACCAACAGAAAGAGCTCTCAGAGACCAAAGCTGGAACGCTTTGAGCCACAAAAGAAACAGCATTAGATCATAACCCAAAGTATAAGATAATATCCATGAACCCAGCCTGATACCAATAAATGATTCAAGAAATAAGTAGATGGGGAAGAAGAGGTACCTTCTCCATGCAGAAGAATTTCAAAGAAATTATTTAAATACTCTACCATAAATGAGGGAGTGAGCAAAACACCAATTCTTCAGTTTAATGGGGAACGTGTGATGACTTTCTTCCAAAGAACAGAGAATAAATACAAAGAGTAACTTTACAGTAGAGAAACCTGAGGCTCATGACCCAAGTGGATGGTCAAGATCAGAATGAGCAGCAATAAGTCATGGCGATGGTACGTGCACTTNTGAATCTGGGCAAAGCTAGCATATCGAAGTGGTCAGTGAAGCAGTGGATGCCCTGAAATGACGGATATCATTGTTGTTGTTCAGTTATTCGTCATGTCTAACACTTTTGCCACCCCACGGACTGTAGCCTGCTAGGCTCCTCTGTCCATGGGATTTCTCAGGCAAGAATAATGGTGTGGGTTGGCATCCCTTCTCCAGGGGATCTTCCTGCCTTAGGAACTGAACCCAAGTCTCCTGCATCTGCTGGACTGGCAGGTAATTCCAAGTCCAGTCTATAAACTCACTACTACATCAGTTAGCTTTTCCAGGCTTCAGTGTTCTCACCTACTAAACACAGCTTAANCCACGGGATTCTTCAGGCAAGAATAATGGTGTGGGTTGTCATCCCTTCTCCAGGGGATCTTCCTGCCTCAGGAACTGAACCCAAGTCTCCTGCATCTGCTGGACTGGCAGGTAATTCCAAGTCCAGTCTATAAACTCACTACTACATCAGTTAGCTTTTCCAGGCTTCAGTGTTCTCACCTATTAAACACAGCTTAACCTGGCAACTACACATGAAAATCCATTGTTCAATAAGCACTGTGTTAAATGGTTGAACAAGATTTAGGTTTGCAAGCACAGTTTCAATTTTTGCAATTTTATGCAAGCCTCTTTTTGTAAAAGAAAGATGTGAAGCTGTATATATTGAAAAAAGGCATGAAGCCCCAACTCAGTCTCCCTTATCAGGCCCAAACCTAATATATAAGAGATGCTGGGACTCAGAGGTACCCAATTCAGATATCCTGAACCAAGTGCCCACTCAGTTTACTCCAAACTTTATGTGTTACATATGTCTGTGTGACCCAGAATAATTACTTCCCAAAAGGCATGGAGGGCAAGTAGTTCTGGGATGGTTGCCAGTTACTATGGAGCCTGACACATCTTTCTCATCGTGTAACTCAGGAAGCACTGAGAAGCAGCTGTGACTCAAGGCACAATCTGCCAAATTCAGATATGTTTCCTGAATGATATGGTCCTTGAACCAGAACATCAAAGAGGCAGAAAAAGAAGTTCACTTCCTTAAGAGTGTGCCAAGCCAGCCACAGAGTAGGAGAAAATATTTGCAATTCATGTATTTGACTAAAGGACTTAGTCTCAAAATATGTAAAGAATTCCAGCAAACCAGCAAGAAAAAGGTAAACAATCTCATGGGGAAAAATCCTGAATGCTGTAAAAGTATGAAAATGGCCATTTATGAAAGATGTTCCACTTCATTGTTCATCAGAGGAAAACAAATTCAAACCACAATCTGATTCTACTTCATGACACCAGAATGATACAAACAAAAAAGATTGGTAACACCAAATCTTCACGGGGTCACAAAGAGTCGGACATGACTGAGTGACTGAACAACAGCACAGATTAATTTGTTTGCATTGAAGCTTGAACAAAGAGGTTCTATGATCCAAATTGTTTTATGATGTTTAATCTTACTGTTACACAGGATAAATATGAGTAAATGAGAAACTGAGTTTGGGAGACCCAGTTAGCACATTTTTGGTGACAAGTAGTTAAGACTTTGAACAAGGCTATCTAGAAACGGATATATCTGAAATGTATTGAAGTAATAGCCCTGGGAAAATTTTAGATGGGAAAAAAGAAAAGAATGCAAAGATTGAGAAACTAAGTAATTCATAATTCACAGAGGAAATTTAAGGGAGGAAGATGCTTGGGAGAGAGGAAAACTAAAAATTTGTGTCTATGCTTTGGAGAGAATGTTGGGAAGACCAGCTTGGAGGAATTGCATTTGAGATACCAGAAGGTGGCTATCTTGAGAAGAAGTTTTAGACAGATAGGGTTTCAAAGTCTGGGAGAGAGAGAATGCTGGAGCTGGAAGTAAAGATCTGGAAGGCCTGAACCACGTGGAAACACTGATCGCAGCCATGAAACCAGATGAGATTGTCAAATGACACAATGGATAAAGAAAGAAACAGGGAAAAGCAAGCCAATAGTGAGACCCAGGGGGCAAGGACAACCTTGAGTGGGGCAGGAGAGAAGGTAGAAAAGAGAGAAAAGCAGGTAAAGAGAGGGAGGAAGAAAGTGCCAGAAAGTCATTAGAGCAAAATTTCAGGGAAAAAACAAAAGGGTAGTAGGTCCACCATATCATATGTGATCAGAGATTCCAGTATTGGGGCTGTGCTTAAAAGTCGTGCAGCTATTATGCGTTTACCGCACCTCAGGGCAGGCAATGCGTGAACAGAGAGCAGCTAAAATTGATTCTGCTCTATTTGATATTTCCCCCAACGTCCGCTTCCCGTGCACTGGGATAACTAAGAGTGTAAGCCAAGTGCTGTGAGCACATTTTCATTAGAGCTGAAACTTTAAACTCCAAACCAACCCATTTGAAAATGGTCATTTGAGTGCAAAGAATCTGTAATTCTGTTTTAGTGTCTCTACATAAAACAACTTATTTTAATGACAACCTGAGCTAGAAAGGGGCTTCCCTGACAGCTCAGTTGATAAATAATCCACCTAAAATGCAGGAGACCTCGATTTGATTCCTGGGTCAGGAAGATTTGCTGGAGAAGGGATAGGCTACCCTCTCCAGTATTCTTTAGCTTCCCTTGTGGCTCAGCTGGTAAAGAATCCTCCTGCAATGCGGGAGACCTGGATTCAACCCCTGGATTGGGAAGATCCCCTGGAGAAGGGAAAGGCTACCCATTCCAGTATTCTGGCCTGGAGAATTCCATGGACTGTATAGTCCATGGAGTCACAAAAAGTCGGACACAACTGAACGACTTTCACTTCTCTTGAACTAGAAAAGGCAATAAATACTTTGAGAGCAGAATGTTCTTGATTTTTAAAAAATGCTTGTGACAGGAAAAATGAAACTAAGAGAAAGGTATTAAAAACTCGGCTAACAGATGCTAACTTTCTAAGCAGGTATTCATCTCAGCAGATGAGAGAAAGTGGAATAGTGGCCTACATCGGAATAGTGGCCTCTCTTGAAAATTTTCGTACTAACTCTGGGTTGAGTTGATAGTCATATATTCATATCCAACTGGATCCAGATTTGCCGTTTCATCTCTCAGGCCAGTGTCCATCTCATGTCAGCTCCCTTCCTCAATACCATAGTCATATGCCCTAGCTCACCCTGTTGTCCCAGTAGAATTACCAATAACATCTCTTACACTTTCAAATATGCCCCAGAGCAGATGTTTAACTATATGTCCATTCTACTCCTAGGTCCCTCATACATTCATTGGAAAATAAAAATGAAATTAAAGGGCTCTGACATTCAAATGGACCTGAATTTGAACCCAGATTCGATCATTTTTGAGCTTGGTTTTAACAAGACTTTCTCTCTTTTTTACCTCTAGACTTCAGTCACCTCAAATGATAAATGAGAATATTTAAAGAACTTACTGGATAGGGTTACTGTAATGAGCTAATGTCCATAAAAGGTTGAGACACTTTGCCTGGAACATACAGAAACGTTTGTTAAATGTTACCAGTTATTATGATCAGCAGTAGTATCGTTATCCCCCACCCAGAGCCCTTCCACAGACTGAGGTTTATTTGAAGCTATGGGGTTTTTGTTTCGCTTTGTTGTTACAGTTAATGACCTCCTCATTTTCAAAGGGGACTGTGCCAAAAACTCCACTCCATGGGACTTCCCTGGCGAACCAGTGTTTGGGATTTCGCCTTCCAATGCAAAGGGTGTAGGTTCGATGCCTGGTTGGGGAGCTAAGATCCCACACGCCTAGCAGCCAAAAAACCAAAACATAAGACAGAGGCAATATTGTAACAAATTCAATAAAGACGTTAAAAATACTCCACATCAAAAAAATCGTATAAAGAAAAACCAGTCCATTGCATCTGACATTCCTCCTGATGTCAGGGGCAGTAAGGAGGCCCCTACTCATTTTTCTCTTGTATGGGTTTTTCCCAACAGCAAGCTTGCTACTGGCTCCATGGTGGTCAGCCATAGCCCCCGGACCCACTCTGAAGTGAAGACAGAAATAGAAGTAACAATTATAAACATGCTCAACAAGCTACATAACCCGCATTCTGAGTTCACCTCCTGTAAATGTATAAGGCATTTTGCTATTTCCACATGTATTGTTACGTGTATGATGAAATGAACCTGGGAAGAATAAAGGCTTTTCCTTACAGCAAAATTATCTTCTATGACCTGAAACTGAAGTCATCTAAATCTTTCTGCTGCCATTCTATGGATCAAAGGAGCTGCAGACGTCTGAAAACCGAACCAAATTACACTGTGGATTTTTTTTTTTTTTTTTGTCTCAGAAGTCTGAAAACACGCAAATTATTCTTTTGCCTTATGTAGATTCCACTATCAGTTTAGGACACGAGTCTGTGTCTCAAAAATTTATGGCATACATAATGCAATAATACTATTAATAACATCTCTCTTGCCTTTTTAAGCTTTTCTTCCCTGCCCCCTAACCCCCCCCCCCCCCC
>SJYA01002928.1:2331459-2346502 GCA_006410615.1 Neotragus moschatus
CCCCCCCCCCCCCCCATGGAAAGTCCTTTTATTAAAAATTTATTTATTTGTTTTAATTGGAGACAATCACTTCACAACACTGCGGTGGCCCTTGCCACACGTCAACACAAATCAGCCATGGGTGCACATGTTGTCCTCCGCATCCTGAACCCCCCTTCCACCTCCCTCCTCATCCCTCTGGGTTGTCCCAGAGTACCAGCTTCGAGTGCCCTGCTTCATGCATCAAATTTGCACTGGTCATCTATTTTACATATGGTAATATACATGTTTTCTTGCTAGTCTCTCATATCATCCTACCCTCGCTTTATCCCTCATAGTTAAAAAGTCTGTTCTTTACGTTTGTGTCTCTTTTGCTGTCTTGCATGTAGGATCATTGTTACCGTCTTTCTAAATTCCATATATGTATGCAATAATATACTCTGTATAATAGGTTCCAGTTTCATCCACCTCATTAGAACTAACTCAAATGCATTCTTTTTTTTTTTTATAGCAGAGTGATATTCCACTGTGTATATGTACCACAACTTCCTTATCCATTTGTCTGCTGATGGACATCTAGGTTGCTTCCATGTCCTAGCTATTGTAAACAGTGCTGCAATGAACATCAGGGTACATGTATCTCTTTCAGTTCTGGTATCCTCGGTGTGTATATATGACCCAGCAATCCCATGGCAGTTCTATTTCCAGTTTTTAAAGGAATCTCCACACTGTTCTCCATAGTGGCTGTACTAGTTTTCTGCAGAAATTCTTATCACCAGATCCTCCTTGGTGTTGAAATAATTAGATCATTAGAGTCATACTTACCAAAAGTATATGTTGCTTCAGCATCACCAGTTACTAGTGTCTTTCTAATTTTAAGAACTATAGGATTGCTGACATTGTTATATATCAGAGTACAGGGTATTTTTTTTTTAATTTTAACTGGAGAATGATGGCTTTACATGTTGTTTTGCTTTCTGCCATATAACAAAGTGAATCAACTGTTAAGTATACATATATGTCTCCTCCTTCTTGAGCTTCCCTCCCACCTCCCCATTCCACCCTTCTAGGTCATCACAGAGCACCAGGCTGAGGTCCCTGTGTTACATAGCAACTTCCCACTAGCTATCTGTTTGACTTTCTCTTATATCGTGTCTGCATGGATGATATTGATGTTTGTGGACATTCATGATCCCCTCTGAGAAAGGGCGTAAGTAAATCTAGGGATGTTTTCTTTTTGTCAGGATCACCCCTGTTCTTGTTTCGTTTCAGTTAGGAACAGGTGAAGGGGGCAATGTGTGAGCCCCTGGGATGCTGGTCATTCCCATCTTTGGCCTGCAAGTCTTCCAGCAAGTGCTGATTTCCACTGTGCTTTGAAGAAGTCTTTGCTGCTGCACTCTGTCCCCTCCATCCCCTTCCAGACTTAAAGGATCATCTGGACAAGGAGCAGATCACAGCAGAAAGGAAAAAAATCTGTCTCAAATTGCAGGCTTTAGATGTATTTGCCAAACAGTATATTACTCTCTATTCAGGAGACTATAGCAATTTACTGTTCTGAGTGATACATCTCATCTTCCCATTGCCTGAGACTTGCCCACCTCCAACAAAAAGTACTTCATTTCCCTAAAATATTTATAAGCAGGGAAGTGATTTAGAATCCATTCTTTCACCAAGAGGGACCTAAGAAAGAATGTTATATTTGCCACAAATGAGTTGGATAACTTCAGATATGTACCTGAGTTTCCTCAGTTTAAAACTTGTGGTCATAATAGAAACCACTATAAAAAACTGCACCAGAGATTACACGAGATAAAACGAGCACTTCATCCAGGCTCTGGTTCATTTACTGTTGTCCATTGCAATATATTAACCTATCATGTTTGTTAGTCACTCAGTCATGTCCAACTCTTTGCGACCCCATGGACTATAGCCTGCCAGACTCCTCTGTCCATGGAATTCTCCAGGCAAGAATACTGGAGTGGGTGGCCATTCTCTTCTCCAGGGGATCTTCCCAACCCAGGGATCGAACCTGGGTCTTCTGCACTACAGGTGGATTCTTTACCATCTGAGCCACCAGGGAAGCCCCAGTCTATCACTGAAGTGGAAAGTTTTCATTCTCATAATGGTAGGTTGTAGCCTAGACTGAGATCTGCCATTGGGATGTACTGTTCTTCCCCATCACAGCAGAACTAGATTCGGTGGAGAATATAATTCGGACCCTCTCCAGTCCTCTGTCGTCGCTCTGAACATAGCCAGTAGAGAAGAGCTGATGACAAGTTACTGAGCTGGAAATAAAGGGGTAAAGAGAATGCATTTGTGAACACACGAGTTTTCAAAAACCTCTCAGCACATCTACGAGACTTTATTTGGAACCAGAGCCATCTGTTTGCCGGATGTCTCTGACAGAAATGTGTCCTTGAATTTGGACCCTTCTTTTTTTTTTTTTCCTCCTCAGCTGTGCAGTGTAGCCAGATGTTCTTGTGTTTCAGAAGCAGCCACATCCGTCAGGCTCTTTGTGGGATGGATCATTCATGGTTGTGTAACTTCATTCCTCCAGCAGTGAGACCAGTGGGCTTGTTTATCCACTTTTCTCCCCCTGATTTTTTTCCTCATGTTGCTTCAAATTAAATGAAAAGCCAACCCTGTCACTAATTAGCCAAGGGTGGTACATCTGTAAACCTGCATTTGCCAGGTTGCCAGTTGAGAAAAATCCCTCTGCACTCTTTGCCAAAACCGTGTTTACCAGGCACCATCGGTGTCTTGGCAAGGCTGCTTGGGTTTTGTCAGAACATAACGTAGCTATGTAAAAGATGCCCTTCCGAGATGTCAGCTGACGTGTGTCGTTCCCAGACTTAAATATGCTGTGAGCTAATTAACACCAGCGTGAGAGCAAATACTCAAATATCGTTACCTTGCAAATAACAGCACACAAATTTCTGTGCATGGGTTTCTGTCTCCTAAAAGGAGAATGATGATGGCTGTTATCACAGGAAGAGAAAATATTGGGAAAGTAAAGCGTTGGCATCTGCTAACAGGCAATCTCTCATCCCAGTTTCTAACAAGCTTGCAAACTCCAGGCTAGAGACTTATTATTGAAGTGCATTTGAAAATACTGCAGACTTTGGCCATAGAAGAGGTGACTGTATTAGGGGGGCAAATGTGCCATCAGGTTGGTTCAGTTGAGGGGGGTTACTTGAATTCATGCTGGAAAGAAATGTTTTCTGGCTTTTTCTCCACCGCTCGCCCCCATCTGCATCAGAGCTCTACTGGCAGACGGGTCACTTGTTTGCAGGGACTCTGACTCCTGACTTTATTGCATATGGACACTCTGAGGTTGATACCCTCTGGGTTGTGGAGTAAAGCAAAGATGCCTGCTTCCTCGGATTCTTGGTCTGAGTGACCATGGAAATGAGACTCTGAGAGTCCAAGAACTCAAAGGAAGTGAATTTGGAGAAAACAGAGACCAGTTATATGGGAATAATGCTGAGTTTCATACGTACCAACAGAAATACATTTCAGACTTTTTCCCTTAAAAACTTGCTTCTAGTATAGAGACACACAGACCCAAAAGTCATATTTACATATACAGCTGACTCTTGAAAATATGGGTTTGCACTGTGTAAAGACACTTAAACACAGATTTTTTTTTTCCCACCATAAATACTACAGTACCACAGAATGTGCAGTTGGTTGAATCCACAAATTTGGAACCGCAAATACAGAAGAACCATGGAATAAGAAGGGCCAACTATAAATTATACTCAGATTTTCCACTGCAGTGGAGTTGACACCACCTCTAATCCATCTAGCATGCTCTATAACAGTGCTGCCCAGCAGGACTTTCTGTGATGATAGAATTGTTTTCTGTGCTAACACGGGTGCCCCTAGGTGCATCGTGGGGACTTCTGTGACAGCTCAGCTGGTAAAGAATCCGCCTGCAGTGCAGGAGACCTGGGTTCAATCCCTGGTTTGGAAAGATCCCCTGGAGAAGGGAAAGGCTACCCGCTCCACTATTCTGGCCTGAAGAATTCCACGGACAATACAGTCCATGGGGTCGCAACGAGTCAGACACAACTGAACAGCTTTCACTTCACTAGGTGCATTGTAGCCCTGGAGCGCTTAAAGTAAACCTAGTGAGACTGGGAAACAGATTAATTTATCATCCATTTAACAAATTTAAATATAATCAGTCACATATAAATGTGGCTTCTGTATTACAGCTCAGCAATTCTATAGCATATGGAATGTAGCATTATTTTACATTCTTGAAAACTTTTTAATGTCTTTATAATAGAAAGTGGCTGGTTCTTATGGCTGTTTCTGCATTCTATCGTAACAGTTTTGTTTTTGTTTTTTGGTGGAAGTTTATAAAGAAAATCTAGCCATTCCCAGATGTATATTCAGAAAGTGAGAAATATACTAAAGAATCAAGATTTGATAAAATTAGCAACTTTTTATTGCTTCATGAAAGACATTCCTAAATGAAAGTAGCTTAAAAATGTTGCCATTGGCTGGATCCTCGCTAAGGCACCAGCAGTTTTACCCACCACTGCTTTTGTACCAATAAAAACAAACAGCATCTAAGTATTATTTTGTAAATGACCTAGACTTTTCAGACCCCTGAAAGGTATCAGGGACCCCTAGAGTTCTATTGGCCACTCTTTGAGAAGTGCTCTTGAATCTCTGAGTCTTCCTCATCCTGCACACCTCTCCCCTCCTCCAAATCACCCACCCTACCTTTTATTTCACAGGAAACTTAACTGTGATCTTGGAGACCTTGGAGCCAGACAATGAAAAGGTTACCACTTTCTCCCCCAAGCACTCAAGTTCTATTTTCCTCAGAGTTCCCATTTTAAAAGGGATTCTGGCACCTTTTGTAAGAATTGTTACATCCCTTGTTTACCCTCTTCCATCCAGACAGATTTGTAAATTCTTATTTCATCTCCAAGGTCAGCGTTTTCAACCTAACTCCTGAAAAATCCCCGAGCAGGATACTTACCTAGAAATAATTACATGTTTCTTTGTGTCTTTGATTATCTATTTCTGCTGTTAGGCTGTGCATTTTTTACAAGAACATCGCATTTACTTAACAAATACTGGCTGGACTGAGCAACTGGTGAATAATGTATCAGCTTGGCCAGTGCACACTGACCTGCTTCTTTTCTTGTTTCATTTTTTTTTCTTAATGGTCTTTCCTTCCACAGTCACTAAGAATAGTCCCTGGAGCCAAGCAACATTTTTGAGCATTTCTTCTTTTGCCTAGTTTATGAGACGATCGTGAGATACAACCCAGTCCTTAGTGAATAAATGCATGGCTACATGCCATTGGGATGGATGACGACCTGGTAATTGCAAGTAAAATATGTCAAGTTGGTATTTTAATGGCCAAAAAAAAAAGAGTTGTAGCTTCTTTCAGCTTTCTAGTTCTCAACGTAAGGCTTAGCTGAAATGAGCTCTACCCATATCACATGGCAATGTGAAAAATATTTCTGAAGAAACTGTCAAAAACTTTACAAAGATTCTCCACAATTCAGACCTATTTAAAATTCCAGAGGGTTTCAGATATGCTCCTGCCCTGGGTTTCATCATGCTAAAACTTCAAGAGTTCAGCAAACATCACAGACCACACTCTTGGCAAAGGATCCATAGCTTTGCATTATGTGGGGTTCCATATACCATCTTTGAGTTACCAGTTTATTTCTGGACTCATTACTGACTGCCTGAATTCTTTAAGGCCCTACAGCAAAATGTCTCCAGAGGATTGTGACACATTTTGTATTTGAGTTGCAAAACTAGTCTGGAGACTATTACTTTCCACTGGATCCCAGAACATTTGCAGTTATTTTCTCACATAAATATATTTTCCTAACAATAACTAAAAAAAAAAAAAAGAATTCCATGGTATATGATCAAGATGTGTTAAGCTAGTGATATGAAAATCCAGTGTTCTAGGGGCAATATGTTTTAGTGATATAAGAAGTGGACTGGAAATTGAGAGGCCTCTCTTTCAGTCTTAATTTTGCCCTGGCTGGTTTTATGAACTTGGGCAAGTCACTGAACTTCTTCAGGTTTCAGATTTAATCTATAACATACGATTTACAATATAACTTTCTTAATCACCCTTGAATTCTTTAAATCCAGATAATTCTTTGCTTCTCTATTCTGACGAACCAGGTCACATACATGTAGCTTTGCCTTTTGCAAACATGGATTACTAAAAACTTAATTTCATTTTTGCTTGGAAACTACTTATTAACATATAGACTATGAGATGCAAATACTTCCATGTGTACTAAGCAAAGTACAGTGTTAGAAACCTGGGCCAGAGGCTCTTCATTTTTCATTCAATGGAATAACTTATTTTGTCTAATCACTCAGTAAAATCTAGCGTCAGCAACCCTTGAGTTACAAAAACATAAAGATGAAAGTTACATCTAAGTTTTCTGGTTTGGCAGTAGCACTGAATATTTGCAAATGTAGATTCATGAATATAAAGACATATACTCAATTAAAATTTTACAAGGCAGATAAAGGATGTAATAGGGCATTATTTTCTAAATTCTTTATTTCATTGAATGGAACAAAACAAGTACCCATTCATTTTGGTTAAAATACTCAGGCCAAGGTTCTCAGACACACATGCACATCANTCTTGCCTGGAGAATCCCATAGACAGAGCAGTCTGGTGGGCTATAGTCCATGGGATCACAAAAGAGTAGGATATGACTGAAACAACTTAGCAGGCAAAGACACGGATGTATATGTTTAAATGTTACTCTTTCAATTTATCCCCCTCTCTTCTTCCCACAATGTGTCCACAATTCCATTCTTTAAGTCTTCATCTCTTCCTGCCCTGCAAATAGGTTCACCAGTACCATTTTTCTAGATTAAGATGGACTTTTCCTAATAGTTTATGTGGTACTAGCAATGGGAAAGGATGATGGGAGACAACTTCATCTTTTAGAAAGATCAAGCAAAGCCCAGCTGGAAGAATTGATTGCGGCAAAAGACAGGTAGCAAGAGTCAAGGTAGACATCTATTGGGCTTGTCCTGAACAGGTGAAAACCTAAAGCATTAAAAATGGAAAAACTCCAGTACTGAAGGAGTTTCCTCACTAACTCTCTCTCCTTCTTTCCTCTTTCCCTTCTTGATCTGAATAAGCCTCTGGGTCATGAGGTAATATAGATAAAATTATGCTTTCACTCACCAAGCCAAAGAAATGCTCCCAGCCCCTAGTGATGGTCTTTGGTGGGGTGGGTTTGAACCATCGAACTGATTTTATAGCTTGTCTCATGGGGGCCTCTGGGAAAATCATTCATTGGGGTGACCTTTTGTTTCCACATAATTATCGAGATATGACCCAAATCCCCACCCTGAGTTCAAAAGGAAAACAAATCCTCTTCATTATTTTGTTGGCTCTCCTCACTTCTTGATCTCAGCCAACTTTCTCTAGGGTCTCCTTCTATCTGCTCTCCTCCCACGATAACAGTCTTTACGTTTTGTTCCTTTGGAGCCTGAGACACACTCTTTCTGTGGTGAAAAGGAGTAGATTCACCAAAGTCACTCTGGACTAGCTGCCCATAGCCCCGTGATAATTGTTTCACTATCTAACAGAAAAATGTGATTTTACCACAAACACTCCCGTGATGATTCAGTCCTCACTCTTGCCAGAGGGAGGGCTACGCCATTCTTTCCCCCTTCTCCCCAGCATGCAGGCTGCTGTGAAGAAGCATCTGCTGTCTAATTCTTTTCTATATTAGGATAAAATGTTTTTTGGCTTGCTGATTTCAAGCCCTGAGGAAAAGGGCGAGGGGGGGGGGAGTTGGGGAGAAGAGTTTCTCATAAAGTGTTCATTGCACAAGCAATTGGTCTGTGTCCTGGGAACCCCANATTCTTTTCTATATTAGGATAAAATGTTTTTTGGCTTGCTGATTTCAAGCCCTGAGGAAAAGGGCGAGGCGGGGTGGGGGGGGAGTTGGGGAGAAGAGTTTCTCATAAAGTGTTCACTGCACAAGCAAGTGGTCTGTGTCCTGGGAACCCCAGGCATGTGTTCAGGGACTGGGCCCCAGGAGCAGCAGCTCAGAGCGGATGGGGTCGGGACCTGGCCAAGACGTGCTCACGCGAGGGGTACAGATTGTATCTGTTTAGCTACAACTCTTCCGCTGTGATTGCTTTCACACCCAGATCATTGTATCTGGCTTCTTCTCAGTTGGGAGGGTCAGTATACTTTTCCTAAAGGCTGATCAGGTACAGCTTTCGATTTGCACAGTTGAAATAAGAGATGGATGGGAAGGCCAGCTGAAAAGAATGGGGTCTAGGAATGAAAACACTCATTCAAAGATGGATATGTCCCTGAGAATACATCTGAAAAGCAACCCAAAGGAAAGAGTATTGGGGCCATATTTCCCTTTCAGTTCCTTCAGTGCCCTGCCCCTCCTTCACACCCAGAGAACAAAGCCCCAGTGCCCACAGTAAGATTCCTGGCCCAGATCAGGGGCAGGAGACCAAGAGAGGTGAGAATGCCTAGGAAGTACCAACTTGCTGAAGGCTCTTGGCCTTTGTACATCATGAGAAGACAACATAGGAAAACTCTGGATAAAATGGATGTACTTTGCTCTATCCCGCTCATCCTTCAGCTTTCTGTGTGCCAGTGGCCTGGCTCATTCAGCAAGTACACCCCCCAGACACCAGGCAGAAGTCAACTGGAAGCTGAAACACAGCCCAAGCTACCTCCTGGGAAAGAATCCCATCGGCAAGGCTGTGAGCTATGTTTTTGTTCAGTTTTGATTTTGTAATGTAGTTAATAGTAATAATAATTCTCATCATTGTAGCTATGATTTTGTCAAACTGGCCTATTTGATATATTTCCTAATATGCTGTGAAAGCCTTCATAGACATGGAAAATATAGCTGTTGAACAGACTTTGAATTAGCAAATCTCATATATCTCATTGCTTGCAATTTTTACTTAAGGACCAGAGAGAATGCAGCCTCCTTTTTTGTTCAATAAGATAGATTTTTTAAAAAGAAATAAAAAATAAGATAGATTTTAAAGGCAAAATGAGGCATATCACAATCAAAAGGACTTTTTTTTGTTTAAGTAAAGGTGATAGGTAGAGGAAGAAGATTCTTATTAAGGGGAGTGCTTTTTCATAATGAATCCCAGACTTTACACTTCCAGTCAGAACATATCAGTTCTCAGAGTTTTTACAATGCAGCTCTCCAAATACTTCCCTTTTGGTTGTGGGCAATTCACAGATTTCAGCTTCTTGCTCCCTGGTTAGGGTTGATGGGCCAGGGAACCATTTTTATGAGGTTCTAACGCATCTGAGGTACTTAAATACGAGACCAAAACAGGCCCTTTTTCTCTGCTGTAGGGTGATAAGTTGCATTAATTTTTATTTTAGTCTGTCTCCAAACATGGATTTTATAGACTAATAAAAAAGCAATTTTTATAAGTTCACAAAAAACAATGAACACAGTCGAGCATAAATATCTTACAACCACGGCCAGAGGAACATTATGAACTGAAAAATCTGCTGAAAACGGCACAAAAGCACAACACCTAGATGCTTCATTCTCAAGGTAAATTAAACTCACCTAAACGGAACATTCTGGGATGTAAATTTCACTAGTGATTCCTCCCTGATCTCACTCTATTGCAGTGGGAACTCTCTCGCCCTACCCTTCCCTAATGTTTGTCCGTTGTGCTCTTTTAAGATCAGTCTCAAAAACAGCTCTTTAGAGGTAATATCAGTATCACCCGTTAACACAAGTCCTCGTGTTTCCTTATAGCATAAGTATATTCGGAATACACTGGAAAGCACTAAAACTTTAAGAGGAAATCTTTCAGGAAAACTATTCCATTGTCATATCTCTGGAGAGATATTTTATAAATGTATGGGCAGAATCTCTCAGACAGCAAAACATGTAAAGTGTATCTGAATGAGCTTCCCAAATGGTGTTAGTGGCAAAGACCCTATCTGCCAATGCAGGAGACATAAGAGACACGGGTTCGATCCCTGGGTCAGGAAGATCCCGTAGGGGTGGGCATGGCAACCCACTCCAGTATTCTTGCCTGGAGAATCCCATGAACAGAGGAGCCTGACAAGCTATATTCTATGGGGTTGCAAAGAGTTGGACACAACTGCAGTGGCTTAGCACACACGCATGCACCTACTCTGAATATCTCTCTTATCAAAGCAATCCCAGATGGTTTTGGTATAGAGGCAGCTACTACACTGTTATATAATTATAATGCTATGTGAAATACACGGTCTCAATTAACGTTATAACAGTGTGTGTGTGTGTGTGTGTGTGTGTGTGTGTGTGTATGCATGCTTAGACATTCAATCTTGTTTGACTTTTTGCTACCCCATGGGCCAAAAAATTACCCCCAAAGTTAAATATATATATATATCAGTAACTCATCTAGATCTTTTGTTTACTCAATGCCAGAAATCTGACTATTTGGAAACTTCCAGTTGACTGACAATGATGTTGACTTTTGATTCTGCCAATCTGAGCTCGTGAGATTTTAAATTTGAAGCATAAATCCTTGCTTTCACTACTTTTATAAATTTTTGTTTCAGCCACACAATTAGCCTGACATGAAGATTTTCCATGGTTTCAATACGCCATGCAAAAAGAAAAAGAAACATGTCGGCAAACAAAGTATTCAAGAATTTTCTTTTTAATATACAACTGTCGCCTTAGACAAAGCATGTTGACTTTCTTAGGCTTTAAGTTGGTTAAAGTTCCCTAACATAGTGACATCTCACTGTTGAAGTGTTTTGTTTTTTAGAAAAATAAAAGTAGTAGATAGAATTTAGTTAGAGATCTTACTCACAAGATACCTTTGTATTTGACATTTTTTTCATTCTACCCCTTGGTGGAAGCACATGGAAGGTGGCAGTATGGGAAGCTATTCCATAATTTCTACGCAAAAGGGATTTGAATTCAAGAGTACTTGCCAGAAAGCTGGCTTTACTAGCAAGTACATCATTTTACATAAGTTGCATGTTTATTTTGAGAAGCTATGGAGGGCCTTCTGGAGATTATGAAGAAAATTATCTATATTACTTAAGGTGATACTAGCAGTTAAAACTAACAAATTCCAAAATCTCAATGGCTTAACACAATAAAAGTTTACTTTTTATTCATATAACTGCCCAATGCATATTTATGATCAAGTGACTTTTCTTCAAGTACTAATTCCTGGCCCCGGACTCCTTCCAGTCTGGAGCTTAGCAGTCTTTACCAAAGGCCTCTAAGGACACCAAATTTTCAGCATTAAGCTGTCCAAGGGAAAGAAGAAGGAGAGATTTCTTTTTGAATTTCCTAGATTAGCCCTACAAGTGGGTATCCCCATGGCCACATTTAACCACAAGGAAGGACGGGAAATGTAGTCTAGCTATGTGTCCAAGAAAAACATCTTTTTTTTTTTTTTAATTTTTTAATTGAAGGATAATTGCTTTACAGAATTTTGTGGCTTTCTGTCATACTTAACAAGAATCAGCAGTAGATACACCCATATCCCATCCCTCCCAGATTTCCCTCTCATCTCCTTCCCCACCCCACCTGTCGCAGAGCCCCAGTTTGAGTTCCCTGGGTCATACATCAAATTTCCATTGGCTATCTATTTCACATATGGTGTTGTAAATTTCTATGTTACTCTTTCCACACATCTCCCCTTCTCCCTCCTCTCCTCCCACCGTGTCCATACGTCTCTTATCTATGTCTATTTCTCCATTCCTGCCCTGAAAATAAATTCATCAGTGCCATCTCTTCAGATTCCATATATATGTGTCAGTATATGATATTTATATTTCTCTTTCTGACTTACTTCACTCTGTATAATAGGCTCTAGATTTGTCCATCTCATTAGAACAGATTCAAATGTGTTCCTTTTTATGGCTGAGTAGTGTTCCATTGTATATATGTACCACAGCTTCTTTATCCATTTATCTGTCAATAGATATCTAGGTTGCTTCCATGTTCTAGCTATTGTAAATACTGCTGCAGTGAACACTGGGGTACACGTGTCTTTTTCAGCTTTGATTTCCTGAGGTTATATGCCTAGGAGTGGGATAGCTTGGTCATATGGAAGTTTTATTCCTAGCTTTTTAAGGAGTCTCCATACCATCTTCCAAGAAAAATTTTACATGAGTTTGGTGATCAGCTAGCAATCTCAGCTACAGACTTCAACTTCAGCCTCCAAGTCTTCCCTTGATAATCCCACTGGAAGGAAGATGAAGCATAAATGTCAGTGTCAAGCTTCCATCTCCCAAGTACTCACCTTAGAGGTATCAGTGAAGGCCTTGAGATTCCCCCAAAACCTAGCAGCCTTGAATAGGTTCCCCCGCACCTGAGTGTCTCCCTTCCACCACGCTCTACTGCACTTCCTGACTCATAAGCCCATGTCACTGTAGGGATCACCAGGCACCAGGGATGACATTTAACAGATGGGACTTATTGTACACAAGAGTTAAATTCCAAACCACCAAAACTGAGTCTCTCATTTCCTTTTTTTCCTGATTTGGCATTGATTTTTTTCTTGTTCAAATGAGCTTTATAATTTTGCCAAGGTGGAAGTTCACATTTGCAACTTTTTTTTTTCATTCCAAAAGAAAATGAAAGTTAAAAAAGTCTGATTAATTTTCAAGAGCTAGGAAAGGTTAGTTTTTTTCCCACCCCCATATAATACAAAAATGGATGTGCTAATTTAGCTGAAATGTTATGAAATATGTACTATTGGGTTGAAACCAAGTATGGAAATTCCATGAACATTTCCCACTGTGATATCTCTTCAGAGACACCTGTTCACATCCTACCAAACAGATTTGTTCCAATAATTAAAATGTAAATACATCCAACATCAGTAAAAGAGATTCAGCTACCAATGTTGGGATGTCTCAGCTCTCTGAACAAGTTTGATTCTTTGCAACAATATCATGCATGACTCAATCTATTATACATTTATACTTGAAAATTAGCAGTAACTGTCAGATTCAATTATCGTTGTCTTCAGCTAAAAATTTTAAGGGCTTTTCTGGTGGCTCAGGGGTAAAGAATCCACCTGCCAAAGCAGAAGACATGGGTTCAATCCCTGGTCTGGGAAGATCGCACATATTTGCAGAGCAACTGAGCCCATGCACCGTAACTATTGAGCCTGTGCTTTAGAGCCCAGGAACTGCAACCGCTGAGCCTTGCACTGCATCTAGTGAAGCCTGAACATTCTGGAGCCCGTGCTCCAAAACAAGAGAAGCAACCACAATGAGAAGCCTATGTTCCACAACTAGAGAGTAGCCCCTGATTGCTGCAACTAGAGCAAAGCCCACACAGCACAGAGATCCAGCCCCGCCAAACACTAAATAAAATTTAAAAGAAGAGATGACTTTTAAAACAGAAAAACAAATTTAAATCTACAGTTACAATTTCACTGGAGTTCAGATCTTCTCCCGTGAATATTTTTCAGCAGCCCACTAGCCTTATGAACACTTTGATTCTTAATGAAATGGTTAGCAGAAGGACAGTTGCATGTTCAGATGTCGCATAGCTCCTTGGAAGCCAGTTTCCCACAGCATTTCAAGTTCTTAGAATTCCATTGGTGATGTTCTCACACTGTGCATGCTCAAAAATTCACTGGCAACACACATCTGTGTTTACCCTTTTAATCAGGACAATGTCCACAATAATTTTCATATTCCTAAAGGACTGAGTAATACCTTTAGAATCTTAGAAGGCAAACATGACTTATGTTGGACCTGAAATCATCCTACCATCCATAATAGGAAGAGTCCAAAATTGGAAGTCACTTACAAACCAGAAGGAGAAGATTGTCTGAAATGCCTATTTCTGGCAAATTAATGAAAAAATCCATAAAGTTGTGAAAATCTTTGGACCTTGTTACAAGGGCCTTTGGCTTTCTTTTTCTCTTCATCTGTATTCCAAATCACTTATATTTGAATTAGGGTTTTTTTTCAATATATAGGGTATACTGTTGTGCATCTTGCCAGTTTTATTTATTTATTTACAACAGTGAATACAGATGGGAGCAATCACAGGATGAGGCAGAATCATCAGTCTTTCCATGTTTTATAGAGAGAAAAAAATCTTTGACTCCTAATTATCCTTTCTTAAAGGGTCTTAGGAAAGAAATAGAGATCCCATGAAATAAATTTCCTATAACTCTGAGGTGTAATCAAAATCAAAGAACCAGAAAGCAACCGAAACCACACATGTTCAATAAGTCACTACCACTCTGCTTCCCACTTTCTTGGCCAAAATTGTTAATTGATCACATTAGCCCACTGGACCCAGATATGAGTAAAGAATTGTTCTCAACATAAAGCTTTAGGTATCTATTTCCAACTGACAGTTGGTTTTAGTTGTTGAATCCTGTTATAGCAACTTTGGTGGTGGTTTAGTCACTAAGCCGTGTCCAACTCTTGCGACCCCATGGACTATAGCCCGCCAAGCTCCTCTATCCATGGAAATTTTCAGGCAAAAATATTGGAGTGGGTTGCCATTTCCTTCTCCAGGGGATCTTCCTGACCCAGGGATTGAACTTGGGTCTTCTGCATTGCAGGCATATTTTTTACCATCTAAGCTACTTCAGTTCAGTTTAGTTCAGTCCCTCAGTCATGTCTGACTCTTTGCGACCCCATGAACGGCAGCACACCAGGCCTCGCTGTCCCTCACCAGCTCCCAGAGTTCACCCAAACTCTTGTCCATCAAGTTGGTGATGCCATCCAGCCATCTCATCCTCCGTCGTCCCCTTCTCCTCCTGCCCCCAATCCCTCCCAGCATCAGGGTCTTTTCCAATGAGTCAACTCTTCACATCAGGTGGCCAAAGAACTGGAGTTTCAGCTTTAGTATCATTCCTTCCAAAGAACACCCAGGACTGATCTCCTTTAAAATGGATTGGTTGGATCTCCTTGCAGTCCAAGGGACTCTCAAGAGTCTTCTCCAACACCACAGTTCAAAAGCATCAATTCTTTGTTGCTCAGCTTTCTTCACAGTCCAACTCTCACATCCATACATGACCACTGGAAAAACCATAA
>SJYA01002928.1:2346595-2438730 GCA_006410615.1 Neotragus moschatus
GTTGCTCAGCTTTCTTCACAGTCCAACTCTCACATCCATACATGACCACTGGAAAAACCATAGCCTTGACTAGACAGACCTTTGTTGGCAAAGTAATGTCTCTGCTTTTTAATATGCAGTCTAAGTTGGTCATAACTTTCCTTCCAAGGAGTAAGCATCTTTTAATTTCATGGCTGCAGTCACCATCTGCAGTGATTTTAGAGCCCAGAAAAATAAAGCCTGACACTGTTTCCACTGTTTCCCCATCTATTTCCCATAAAGTGATGAGACCAGATGCCATGATCTTAGTTTTCTGATTGTTGAGCTTTAAGCCAACTTTTTCGCTTTCCTCTTTCACTTTCATCAAGAGGCTTTTTAGTTCCTCTTCACTTTCTGCCACAAGGGTGGTGTCCTAAGAGTGATCTGAGCTACCTAACTAGATATAAAAATTTATTTTTCATTCTCAACACAGAATATCTCTGGGTAAAAATTAGAGTGAAAGAAAAGTTGTAGTCATCATCTTGAAAATGTCTCCATAGATTCAAGTGGTAACATCTACAAAAGCAGCTGCCCTTTACACTCTGAGGTTCTTTTCTTCTGGTTTGATTTAGCCTCGAGAAGCTTTGATGCCTTCCTGGCAGGTACATCTGTAACAATCATGAAAAGTAAAAAGCATGATAGAGAAATAAGTTTAACATCCATTGTCTATAGCATACCCTTTTCCCTATGTTGAAGTCTCATCAGTTACCAAGGTATGGTATATACAAGCCATCAAATGCAGTAATCTTATCAGAACATTCTGGGCCGCCAACCTTGATAGTGGGGCCCAAGATAGGGTGTCCAGAGGCAAGCGTTCAGGACTGCTTTCTCTCTTCTGGGTCTTTGAAAAGTAACATCTCTGCTAGTCCATAAGTTTTTGGTTAACTGCTTGGTAGTGGAGTGTGTGTGTGCTCAGGTGTGTCTGACTCTTTGTGATCCCATGGACTGTAGCCTGACAGACTCCTCTGTCCATGGGATTTCCCAGGCAAGAATATTGGAGCGGGTTGCCATTTCCTCCTACTGGGGATCTTCCCACCCAGGGATCAAACCCATGTCTCTTATGTCTCCTCCATTGGCAGGTGGATTCTTTACCACTACACTTTCAGGGAAGCTCCGCCTGATTACTAAATTAATTCTGAATTCGACAAAACCAGCACATATACAAAACCACACAAGCCCTTTTAACTCTAAGTCATTTTTAATTTTTAAAAATCATTTTAACGTTATTCTTAAACATCTTAAATTCTTATTGCTACAAGGAAAGACAAAAACAATAAAAATGAATTAACATAAATAAATCAAAATTCCCACCTCACCACTAGCCTTTTTACTGATGCATTTCACAGTCCACAAATTTCACAGAAGGTTACTATCTTCAGAAAATCGTTTGTTTCAATAGTGTGTCTGTTAGCCAAAGGGGATCTGTTTACCAATATATCCAAGAGAAATAAGTTAAAGACAGGCTAATATACCTAAGAATAACACCACAGATATCATCATTCTTACAGTTACATTTATAAAGGTCCAATGCTCTTCTTTGCAACTTTAAGGTATTGTTGGGTCTTTTTTCCACATGGAGAAATTAAAGTTATTAAAGATATTCTATGATTTAACCAATGCTTCAGAAAACACTAGAGGTGCAAGAAGCTGTAAGAAATTGACTCATGTCTCCAGGGTTTAATATTCCCTTGAGAGAAGACATTATTTCTTCTCTATATTTATATCTGTGAAATCTTGCTTTTGAGTTGATCAGGCCAAAGAAAATAATGTCTCTCGGGTAACTGATAGACTGTGAAATTAAGTTCAAGAAAACAGATCACTCGAAGGCGTAATCCTTATCTTTGAGGC
Source organism: Neotragus moschatus (assembly GCA_006410615.1). Taxonomy (NCBI): domain Eukaryota; kingdom Metazoa; phylum Chordata; class Mammalia; order Artiodactyla; family Bovidae; genus Neotragus; species Neotragus moschatus. Next base: position 2,348,462 of record SJYA01002928.1, read on the forward strand.
CTTCCCACCATCACTGACTCAAAGAAATCTAACTTTGAACTTATCTATCAGTTTTGTTTCCTCTCTTTGTTTTTGCAGTTGGTGGAAGAAGCTGGTGGTTTGGGGATTGGCAGGGAAAAGTTCAACTAAAAACAAAGCTTATTGTAGGCACTTTTGCTGGTAATAAGGTCCCTTTCTCCTTTAAGTTCTCAATGCATTTCTCAGTTTTTCAGATATTTTCCTTTTGAAGTCCTCTCACCAAAGCTGTCAGTAGGATTTATGGCAAGTGCAACTTATGCAGACAAGGGCACTTTATTCTATACCTAAATATATTGCTTTTTAACCTGGCTCTTTGTCAGCATTGGTGGTTCCAACTTTAATGCTGAAATCAACTAGGTTTCATGTTAAAGGAAGCGGCCTACTGTCTTGTTGACAGAGATGGCTTCTTATCATCTTACAGAATAATGTCAAGCTTGCTCTTTATTGTGCACACTGTGTGTGTCACAGCCTAGGTCACTATATGTCAGGTTTCCTGAGTCAAACAAACGTAATATGTAGTTATTATTATTATCATCATCATCATTATTAAAGAGCTTCAAACAATGTCAGAGGAATTAAAAAGTAATTAAATAGGTGGCCGAAAACCATATACACATTAGAATTTAAACCCAAGAAACATCTAAATTCAAAATCAGTGTGCTATACTATTCGCCTCTTACGGTGAAGGTTCTCTGAGTATGTTTCACTCAGGCTTCCACTTTTCAATATACAGAGTGTATACTAATCACATTTTACAGATTTATTAGTCAGAGTCACCTTACAGTCTTTACATTCTTCTCCTTTCAAGAAGATTGAAAATGTCAGAATGCATGGAACTTTACACAGTGTTATCAGTTTTGCAGTGAGCTGCATTTGGGATCTTTAGTCATTTGAAGTGCCATAATTCAGGAATCAGAGAAAATAAATCAGCAAGTCTTATATCAGGACTTGCATGCATTATTTTTCAAAACACAAATGAAAAATCACTGCCTAATGTGGCTGGCATAATTAATGAGATTAGGCACTTGGTCTGGACTTACTTAAGTGGTTCTAAGGATTTTCTTTTAATATTGTGTGGAATTTTAAGAGATATTTGAGGGAGTTTGGCCTTCCCTGCTTGATTTTAATTTAAATATTTTTGTCATATCTACCTCCATTTTCCTTCACATTCTGTTTTTTTGTTCCTTTTTTTTGCATCTGTGGACTATAGTTTGGTCCAATAAGAATGATAAGGAACTTACATAAGAGTGTGTCTGTCAGCTGGAATCAGCACTTGCCCAACGTAATTTTCTTTTTATGTTTCATTGAACATCCTGTACCTTGTATACTCACACAGGAAAATAAGGACTTCTGTTTTATTTCTGCTCATTTTTCTTACCTTTTTCCAGGCATATACAGGAAACAAGTCAAATTTTCTGAATTCTGAGCATTGTCACCTATCAATCCATCTTGCGATTGTTCATTCATTTAATTAAGAGCTATTGTTTAGTGCCTTGTGTGTTTGTGCCAAGTATTATGCATACTGTCATAGGCACCAGGACTCTGGCAGTGAAATAGATAAAGTTGTTTGGGTTCTCTAGAAATCACAGAGCAGGTAGAAGACAGAGAGAAACTGAAATCACCAGTATGGTGAGGGGTGCAAACGAGGAGAGACATCATTTGTTGAATCAATGACGGAGGACTAAATNAAGTATTATGCATACTGTCATAGGCACCAGGACTCTGGCAGTGAAATAGATAAAGTTGTTTGGGTTCTCTAGAAATCACAGAGCAGGTAGAAGACAGAGAGAAACTGAAATCACCAGTATGGTGAGGGGTGCAAACGAGGAGAGACATCATTTGTTGAATCAATGACGGAGGACTAAATTAATCTGGAGAATTGGAGGATCAGTAACATCTTCCCTAAGGAAGTGACATATATCCTGAGAAATAAAGGAATTGGCCAGATAGGAAAGGAAGGGGTAGGGGTAGTCAGGCTTTCTAGGCACCATGAGCCACTTTAGTGAGGGGCTGTAAGGTGATACAGAAGGCCTAGCGTTCACTGCCAGTATTCTAGATGTACTTTAAAAGTCCTTTTTGCCAATGTCTAAATTCAAGCTTTTCATTCCAATCCCAAAGAAAGGCAATGCCAAAGAATGCTCAAACTACCCCACAATTGCACTCATCTCACACGCTAGTAAAGTAATGCTCAAAATTCTCCAAACCAGGCTTCAACAATATGTGAACCGTGAACTTCCAGATGTTCAAGTTGGTTTTAGAAAAGGCANGCAGAAATAGATGTTTTTCTGGAACTCTCTTGCTTTTTCAATGATCCAGTGGATGTTGGCAATTTGATACTCTGCAATGAGCATAAGTTTGCCTTCTTTTGCATGTGGTTCCTTCTCCTAGCTCATGCTGACATCAGAATGCCGTCCTGACATAGCAGAAAGTACACCATCGTTGAAGTAAAAAAGAAAAAAAAAAAAAAGCCTTCTATTTGGCTCCTGGAAAATCTATTTGTCCTCTTTTGATTTATTTCCTCTCTCGCCTACCTATATTATGGAAGTGTGACCAGGATGAAATCAAATAACATATATGAATGCACCTAGCATGTTGCCTGGCACATGGCAGGCACTCAGTAAATACTGTAGATACTATGCAGGGGTATCTTCTAAAAATAAGTGGACCTTGGTGTTTCTATATCCAGGAAGCCCTACGGAGAACATCTGTAGTTCCTGATACAGGTGTAGCCCTGCTATTTTTCTCATATCTTTTCAAGCATTTAACGTTCTTCTCTTCACAGCTCCTATAGGCCTGAAAGCTCCAATGGTCAGGGCAGAATGTAGACTATAGGAAGGAAGCCTTTCGTGTTCTCTGGTATTACCTGCGCTCTACCACTTCAAATCTTATCTGGAAACTAGCCTCTAAATGGCAATGATTTGATTTTCTCAACTCTGATCCAGGAACTGCCACTGTCTCCTAGAATCTTTACAATAACCTCAAGAAAATGGTGCCTGATCTTGTTTTCTGTTGGTCTCAGCCTATCAGTGATGATGCTATGCCTAGGAATGCCTGGGAACACTCACCTGGGCCAAACCACAGAGGTTTCCCTGGCCGGACCAGAGTCAGTGTTATGGCTGAACTGGGCCTTGTGGTTCTTATTATGATTCCAAGATGCACCTCAGAGAAAAGCTATCTGGGAACTTTGAAAAAAGAAGATTTATTATTCGCAGTTCTTGGGTGGTATACAGCATGCTCAGAGCCACCCGAGGACGTTCTGGGTAGAGACATAGTGTGGACCTGGGTTCTCCCTTTACTGGGATTGAGGGTGGGATGTCTAAGGTTTTATAGGTTTTTTCTTTATTTGGTGAATTTAAAACCTCAAGGTAGGAATTTGGGTCTGGAAAGCGAAAAGCAGGATCACTCAAGAGGTCAGGAATCTAGGTTGCCTGGGGCTTTCTAAAAGGGGAACTTCCTGGGTGGAGTGACCTGGCTGTTTATTTAGATGTGTAGCTAGTGGTATGTTTATCCAAGATGGATGTCTTTGAAATGGATGCACTGGCAATCAGCGACTAAATGTTAGGCACTTACGTTTCATTCAAAAAAGCTTCCTGCCAAGCACTTACACTATGGATCTTCACTTGGAGCATGAAGAATCTGAGTAATTTGATGCCTACCTTGCAGCAAGTTAGGACTTCATCTTGAACTTAAAATCGAGATTTCTTTTATCATATGGCATATAGCTAATGAAAACATATGATATATGTCATTTTCCAAATTACTTTCCTCAATTCCAGAAAAGGCAAGCAGTTTCTTTCTTTCTATTTCCTTTCTCTTTCTTTCGCCCTTCCCTCCCTCCCTCCTTTCCTTTCCTTTTCGGTCTTTATGTCATTAGAAAAAAATAAGCAACCAAACAAAAAAAACCCGAAACATTATCTTTGCTTCTCTGGACTATGCAACTCTCTGTTATACCCTGAAGATGGTGCTCATTTTCCTTGTTGTTGTTGTTCAGTTGCTAAGTCATGTCCAACACTTTGCAATCCCATGGACTGCAGCCCGCCTGGCTTCTCTGTGCTTCACTATCTCCTGGAGTCTGCTCAAGTTCATTTCCTTATCCTGGTCTAAAAACTCACTCTCAGAGCCGTTCACTAGGACTGGGCTTCACAGTTCCCCTGAGTCCACAGAGAATGACCTTTTGTCATAGTTACCCTTATTCAAAAACACTGCAAGTAATTCCCCTTAGTACAGTGAATTATGACCAAGGAATAAATAATAATGTTTCAAGCATCTAACTAACAGTTAGGCTGAAGATAAGCAGGCTATCAACTTTTCAAAACTTTGGTCTTATGACTCACAGGCCAATGCAGTTTGTGAACACAAGGCTGTTGCTATTGGGTGAAAAGATACAAAGGTACATAAATTGAAATATTGTTCAGGAGGACAGCATGTATATAATAATACAAAGTTCTGTGTAAGGAGTAGTCAGAGGAGAGGAGTGAATAGTAAGAGAGAGAGCTAGGAGTGACGAGGTGATGGAGAAGGCTTCCTGGAGGAAGGGAACTTTGCCAGGCAATTAGGATTTGAAAGCATAAGAAAGCTTAAGGAGGACTGATCTAGATATAGGAGAAGAGCAAATACAAAAGCACAGAGGAAAAATACGTGCGAGGGATGCTGAGGAGTGGTAAAGAATCCACCTGCCAATCCAGCAACTGCAAGAGACACTGGTTCCATCCCTGGTTTGGGAAGATCCCCTGGAGAAGAAAATGGCAACCCACTCCAGTATTCTTGCCTGGGAAATCCCACGGACAGAGGAGCCTGGAGAGCTATAGTTCATGGGGTCGCAAAGAATCAGACAAGACTGAGAACAGCGCACAACACAAAGTGAAAATCAGGTTGGGCAGAAAGGAGAAATATATTCTTAAATTTGATCAGAAATGTATATAATGCAGAATGTTAAAAAATACGATAGGACCATTGGACTTCACCCAGGTGTCACTGAGAAAACTCTAAGGATTTGAAGTAAGGGACTGCAGTCAAAGGGTTGTTTAAGAAAGACTACAAGGTCAAAGGAAATGGATACTTGAGGCAGAAAAATTTGTTAAGGATTCAGTTTTCTAGGAGGAGATGCTGATTATCTGACAAAGCAAAAGGAATGGAAGAGGTTAAGAGACAAACAACAGAAGAGGTTAAGAGACAGACAACAGAACCCTCCAGCGGAGTAGGACCGAACGCAGTAGGAGGAAGCATCACTTGGAGTTAGTGGCTGAAGGTTTACGGCTGTGGATCTCAACCTGAGTGTGCAGCAGGATATTCTGCGGGGCTTGTTGAAACACAGATTTCTGGGTCCCCATGCAGAGAATCGTGGGGGCCGAGGAGTCTTCCCGATTCCAGAGAAGGGAAAGTTATGTGTCCAACACTTAATGTCAAGCACCACATCGTGCAGATCGCGTTTCCTGTGATTAGAGGAGATGTGTAGTCAAGTCAGGGGATACTGTATTCATACTCAGTAAATCTCATGTGTCGTTTGAACATATAATACCATAAGCATATTTCTTGTCCCAAGCACACCGATTGCTGCACCCACACTCACTTTCTGAGGTCAGAACAACGATTTAACAATCTCATTGCCCAGTGGTGATATACTATGTATTTTCCAAAATTAACCAAAATGAGAAGCCCTGGGGTACATAACTCGGCCCTCTCCTTCCAACACGTGCATGGCTTCCATCATCTGCTATTAAGCTCTTTGCACCCGTAGTCATGCAAATGGCCCAAGTGAACAGCTGCCTACTGTGAACCAGATGGTCACATGTGGGAACAGAGATGGGATGGAAACGAGAGAAGTAGTAGCCTATAAAGTAGGTTAGCACTACTGAAATTCTACTTCTATTAATACCAAGTGAAAGGTTAATTATTTCCATCCATGTTCACTTAATGGAGAGAATTAATCTCAAAGGCACAGCAAGAAATGTTCAGCAAAATTTTATGACTGCTTATTCCAATATAGGGCAGAAGCATGATTGAGTGTGTGCTGGAAAGCATGATGGAAAGAGTGAAGAGGCTTATGGAACACTCTGCTTGAGATGTAAGGCTACACTTGTAGGTGTCTGGGAGGAGAGTAAAGAAAGACTATGTTCCCATCTTCTTTCTCAGTATTGAATCCCGATGGAACAAAAGACAGTCGTTTGGTGACTGGATGCTGTTCTTTTCTGAAATCAAAACTACTTGAAATTAAGATAGAAACTTCTTTCCTCTGTGCATGACATGAATCATGTTTAACATCGCTTATTTAAAGATGCTGTGTACATCATCTTGTAGACATAGTGATATTTACAATCTTCCTAAATTTTGCATACTCATGTTTTTACTTTCCTAAGTCCTTCCTCATAGCACATTATGTGTATATAACATCTTCATGTGTAAGGTCACATTTAATCACATTTCAATATCTGTGAAGAGTGAGACATCTTTTCCTTGTGCTGGGTTCTTCTGTTTTGCAACTTACAGACTTACTTGCTAAAGGACTACCGTGTTCATAATGTATGTGTTAGTTGCTCAGCCATATCTGACTCTTTCTGACCCCATGAACTGTAGCCCGCCAGGCTCTTCTGTCTGTGGATTTCTCCAGGCAAGAATACAGAGTAGGTTGCCATTCCCTTCTTTATGAAATCTTCCCAACTCAGGGGTTGAACCCAAGTCTCCTGCATTGCAGGCAGACTCTTTACCATCTGAGCCACCAGGGAAGCCCATAAATAGCAGTTAAAATTCAGACTGATGTTATTTCATCCACTCCTTCATTAATATAAAAAACAAGGTTGATCTGTTGCCTGGCCCAATATTTTTTACAGAAATATCTAGGGTCCAATTACTTTGGAAATAGTTACATAAAATAAAAAGAATAGCATATTCTGTTGTATATTAATTAGTGTTTAAAAAACAATGAGATGCAAGGAATAAAGAAGCCTATGGCAAAATAAGTATTTGGCTGCATTTTTAGCAATCAAAAGAAAGCATTTTGGTGAAATCTACTGAATAATAAAAGAAAACTATGAAAAAATTTTAAAATGACCAAGAAAATGGTAAGAAGAAGATGACTAGCCCTGATTCTACTACATAAAATATTTTAATTACGTTTCTCTTAATATAAAAGTAAAGCATGCTTATTTGTAGACAGTTTGGAAAAGAGCCAAGAACACAAAGAACAAAATAAAAAATTACCCATTATACTAAAGATAATCAATGTTAACATATTGCAGCATTTTCTCCTAGTCATTTCTTTACATACTAAACATATACTGTTATGGACATATACAAAAGATACCCTATATTTAAAATAGTCCATGTTCCTTTAATAAATTATAACATTATGCATTATTCTTTTCCTCATAATATTCAAAGTTCTTTTTAAGCACTATTATTAGTCATGGGATGCCGTATGTTTAATTATTTCTCTTCAAAACTCATGTATATTAAAACCAAATTTTGGTGCCACTAATAATGGTGTGATAAAACTTTTTCCTATTTTTGGATTCTTACTAAGTCATTGTACTCTGATGAGGACAGAAATTTAGCTGGCAACTAATCAGAGTCAGCTTTTTAATTGATTTCATAGAGGGTAGAGGAGTCAAGAATTGATTCCTTCAAATATTTTTTAATATCTACTGTTTTTTTAGCCATGGTTCTAATAGGGATACATCAATAGACAAAATGTATAAACATCCCTGTGTGTGTGTGTGTGTGTGTGTGTGTGTGTGTGTGTGTGTGTGTGTGTGTTTAGTTGTGTCTGACTCTTTGCGACCCCACAGACTGCAGCCCACCAGTCTTCTCTGTCCATGGTATTCTCCAGGCAAGAATACTGGAGTGGGTTGCCATTTATTTCTCCAGGGGATCTTCCTGACCCAGGGATCAAACCCGGGTCTCCAGCATTGCAGACAGACTCTTTACCATCTGAACTATAGGGAAGTCCCTATAAACTTCATGTAACTTGGGTTCCAGCATTCTCATTAAGAAAGAGAAAACAATAGAAAAAATGCTTTGTAAGGTGTTTTTCTTTTTTTTCTGAGGGGGATGAAGTTGCATAAAATTCTGCCGTGTACATGTTGGTCTGAGGTGCCAGTGAATATCCATGTAGGGATTTACTGGAGGAGCTCAAGAAAAAGTCTGGGCTGGAGATATTGATTTGGGCCTTGTCACCATACAGGTGATAGCTAACACCATGGAAGGGATCTAATCAACCAGGGGAAAATGCTGAGAATTACTGATAGGGGAAGACTTACACCTAAGGAACACCGGCATTTTAAAAAGAGGATATGGAAGAAGTACAAAAGCAGGAAAGAAACCTCTTAAGACTATAGAGCCATGGAGCCAAGGGGAGTATATTGATTGAAAAAAAGAAATAGAGAATGGTAATCCTTCTCAGGAATCAAAGCAGAGACTTGAAAATGCACCTTGCATTTTGAGAACATGAAGTTCATTACTAACAGGTTCATTACAACCCCGTGCTGAGGCTCCACACGTCTTTGCTCTCTTATCTACCTTGTCCCCTTCATCTTAGCTGCTCCCTTCTGTGGCCACACCTCATGATTTGTCATGACTTGTTACAGTGTCACTCCTGAAGTGATAAACTCAAACAATATACTCTGTGGCCGGACACCATTTCTCCCATCTCCTGCACTTAAAAGCTTTCGGTGCACTAAAGTATTTGCTATTGAGCTCTTCTGCAAATGGATTCCTTTCCTTTCTATCTATTATTCTTTTCCATTCCACAGTTCAACACTCTCCCAAGAAACTTGAACAACTTAGATCCAGGGAAAGAGGAACATTTTGAAGGCATTGGTCATGTGACAATGTCCTTCCCTGTGTGAATCAATGGAAATGCTAGACTCAAAATAAAAGCATGGCACCACCTCTTTTTCTAAGATTTTTTTTTTAACAGGTGAGAGATGAGTTCTAGCAATCTCCTTAACTGAAAAACACATCAGGAGGTACATCTACGGTTCCACCGTAGAGGATGTAACTACATTTCCAAATTAATTGAACTAAAATTTTGATTAATTAGAAGCCCTCAAGCCTCTTGTAATACCCATTTTAAAAACTTCTACCCATCTGCCTAAAATTGCCGCTTATATGTCCATTTAGAAATCTCCTAGAGAGAAGATTTGAAAGCATGGAAGCCAGAGTGGTTGGGATAGTTTGAATTCCACTCAAACCTTGAGAAAAGGATTTAAGTGCAAGTGGTTTTTTGGGCTGTGATACCAGGAAATAACAACTGAGGGAAAAGAGGGTGAGACGGAAAAAGGAAAGCAGCCAACAAAGGATGTCTTATTATATCAGTGAGCCCATTGGGTAACTGGGACTTGATTCTACTAAGAAACTCAGGGGTTCAGTGTAAACCCTGTGACTCAGAGTGGTGCCCCTGTCCCCTTCCCCTCAGGAAGAAGCTAGAGTATTGCACGTGATCATAAAAATCCTCAGATAGCATTGCCCCCAGGTAGTAGCATGCAGGGAAGGGAAGGAAGAGGAGAGACAGACAAAGCCTCAAGAAGGATGTTAGACATCACGCATTACAGTCAGAAGTCAGCCTCTGCTCCAGCCCGTGCAGAGATGCCCTAATATGTCCAGCATGTTTATCTCTGTACAATTGTCTGGGCTTCTATTTGGGGAAAGTACTTTGTTTTAAAACTATTTGAATTTGAAGAGTTCTAGACTAATGATGTTGTTCCCATTTATGTTAATCAGTAGATCCCCTTTCTGCTGAATTTCATTCAAATAAACTAGTACAGAGACTGCTAGTTTTATCTAACAGTATGACCCCGTAGAAAGAGATGGCTACACACAAGCAGATGGTTGACTAAGATCTAACATGAGAGTTTGATAATCAACATAAGCTAGCTTTATTCCAGCATAGAAATTATTTCCCAAATCCCAGTGACTTCACACACCGAAGGGTTATTTTTCAATCACAACCTGTCCATTATGGCATCACAAGTTTCTCTGCTGAACATATTCAAGGCCCCAGGATGAAAAAAGGGTCTATAATCTTATGTAGCTGCACCTTGTTCAGGAGGCAGCTTCGTCATAGTACCAAGGAAAGAGACGATGAAGAATCACACACGAGTTTCCTTTGTCTCAGCTCAGAGGTAATGAATCGTCTCTGCTCAAGCTAGCCAGACCTTTGACATCACAGTGCTTACCTGCAAAGCATTGAGGATCGCAAGGAAGCAGAGAGAACACATGATCACAACAGTTTTCACACCTACCTACCAAATAGAAGATGCCTTTACGACCATCCAGACTGGGGGTTTCCCAGCTGTACATTGTAGGATCTCTACTGCTCCCAGCATTCATTAGGAACTCCTGAAGGTGAAACAGGTATTTCCCCCATCTTCCTATGTGAGCCAGAAAAGCTTTTTTTCAATATTTTCTCCATCTTGATGTTTCCCGTATGATTTTCTTTGAGGAAAGGATTCTGTAGCTTTAAAAATAGTTGGAATATGACAAAGGCAATCCAGCTTGTTTTATTTAAAAGATAAGAAAAGTCAAGCCCCAACAATACTGAGTTTCCAAAAAGATGCAACTGGTGAGTGGAAAATCTTGAACCAGAACCTTTCTCAGACACTGTACTCTTTGACATTTGACATCGTGCCCTGATGGACTCCTCATTGTTGGGAAAACCTTTTCTCTATGATGTTAGGAGTATCTGGAAAGACTTAAGCTAGAATTAATTTGAGAAAAGAACAATGAAAGGATAAATGAAAGAAGAAAAAAAAATCACAAGAGACTGGAGGGGGAGAAAAAAGTTGGCAAAGTGAAAAAGTAAAGTGAGAGCGCTAGAGAGAGGTCTGGGAGGTGTGAAGAGGCCGTGGGCCCAAATGAGAGAGCCGCTCAGTCTAGACTCCAGATGTGAGGCCATGGCTCCAGTGAGTTCAGGACTGGTTGCTGCCAACACTGTCGCCAGCTGACATGGCTGAGCTACACACCCTTGGATGGCTGACAGAACTGGCTGTGTTTCTGTTCAGTGTTTTGCTTCTTGGTGTGTGACTGTTCAGTCTGCAGGCTGCTCTAAGGCTGTAACACCAGATTATGGGAGACCTTCTTTTAATACTGAAGTCAGCCTTTGGCAAACCCCAAAGAAGGAAAGTCCTTTTAAGTATTCAAAGGCAGGTTGATACACCTTGGACTATTAGAAGTGCCACCTTCCCAAATGGAGGTTTTTCTTACCCCAAGAACAGGCAAATGGTGGAGAGACACAGAGTAAATAAAACAAAAAGAGGCAACTGCTTGTTAGCAGCAGCAGAATGGGAAAATGTCCTTGTGCTTCTGGGATTGCATTTCCTCTGGGGGATTTCATTAAATAGTCTTCTAAGTTCCCTCTGAACACTGACACCCCATAAGCCTATAAAATGGCACCATGAAGGAAGGATAAACAAGAAAACCATGTCCCCTGCAAGCTTATATGATAAAACAGCAAAATGTAAGTGTTCATTTTGTTAAATAAACAAGTTGAATACTTGTATTTGCTCTCTTTTTCCAGTGGTCATGTATGGATGTGAGAGTTGGACTGTGAAGAAGGCTGAGCGCCGAAGAATTGATGCTTTTGAACTGTGGTGTTAGAGAAGACTCTTGGGAGTAACTTGGACTGCAAGGAGATCCAACCAGTCCATTCTGAAGGAGATCGGCCCTGGGATTTCTTTGGAAGGAATGATGCTAAAGCTGAAGCTCCAGTACTTTGGCCACCTCATGCGAAGAGTTGACTCATTGGAAAAGACTCTGATGCTGGGAGGGATTAGAGGCAGGAGGAAAAGGGGATGACCGAGGATGAGATGGCTGGATGGCATCACTGACTCGATGGGCATGAATCTGAGTGAACTCTGGGAGTTGGTGATGGACAGGGAGGCCTGGTGTGCTGCGATTCACGGGGTCATAAAGAGTCGGACACGACTGAGCAACTGAACTGAACTGAACTGAACTGATTTGCTCTCTGCAATTGAGCAACCTGCAGAATCTGGCAATGAGTTTAACACATGAAAACTAAGATGGAAGAGCTCTGAATGGGAGTCATTCAGAGAAAGGAAAATTTGAAAGGGCCAGTCCAAGACTGTAATTCAGAAGTGAACAGAATTTGTGTTTCTTACTCTCCCAACACTCTTCCATTCTTTAAGCAAATATTTAATGCCTGCTACATGGTATGGCTAGGGATTTTATGGCAAGGAAAATAATCTTCACCTTTATATACAATATAATGGTGGATGCTGGCAATTAGACAAAGTTTGATACAATAAGGATAAACATAGGGGAAGAGACATAGGTGATGGAGACGGGAGAGAAATTCAGACCAAGCTTGAAAGACCAGAGACACTGGAGTAAGTATATTTTAAGTTAAGTCCTGACAGCAATGTAAAAAAGGTGGAGAAGTTCTAAGAACCACTTGAGATATGTGTATGAAACTGAAAGTAACGCGTTATGACTGTCACTTATTGCGTATGTGAGCATGAGCGTCTTACCTCTCTGAGCTTCAGTGTCTTCATTTAAAAAATGGAACAGTAACAGGCTGCAAAGACAATTGTTCTTAACATTAAATGTGATAGTTACATGTGTATGTGTCTGTGTGTGTGACACCTACTATAGCATTTACNATAAAGAGTCGGACACGACTGAGCAACTGAACTGAACTGAACTGAACTGATTTGCTCTCTGCAATTGAGCAACCTGCAGAATCTGGCAATGAGTTTAACACATGAAAACTAAGATGGAAGAGCTCTGAATGGGAGTCATTCAGAGAAAGGAAAATTTGAAAGGGCCAGTCCAAGACTGTAATTCAGAAGTGAACAGAATTTGTGTTTCTTACTCTCCCAACACTCTTCCATTCTTTAAGCAAATATTTAATGCCTGCTACATGGTATGGCTAGGGATTTTATGGCAAGGAAAATAATCTTCACCTTTATATACAATATAATGGTGGATGCTGGCAATTAGACAAAGTTTGATACAATAAGGATAAACATAGGGGAAGAGACATAGGTGATGGAGACGGGAGAGAAATTCAGACCAAGCTTGAAAGACCAGAGACACTGGAGTAAGTATATTTTAAGTTAAGTCCTGACAGCAATGTAAAAAAGGTGGAGAAGTTCTAAGAACCACTTGAGATATGTGTATGAAACTGAAAGTAACGCGTTATGACTGTCACTTATTGCGTATGTGAGCATGAGCGTCTTACCTCTCTGAGCTTCAGTGTCTTCATTTAAAAAATGGAACAGTAACAGGCTGCAAAGACAATTGTTCTTAACATTAAATGTGATAGTTACATGTGTATGTGTCTGTGTGTGTGACACCTACTATAGCATTTACCATATAGGAGGTATTAAGGAGGTACTTGATAAATGATAGAAAATTGTAAGTTACAGTACAGGACTTGGGAAGGACAACACAGGAGTCAGATTATTGCCCAAGTTTCTGGCTTTGGAAATTCAATTCTGGACATGTTGGAGGCATGTGTACAATAGCAGATGTAGTATCTAGTTGGCTTAATATACATATATCTGGAGTAAAGGCAATCTGGGCTGAAGATGTATTTTCAAGTGAACACAAATATGATACAAAAAATAATGTCCCCTTCTTTTCCTTTTATTGTTCCATGTTGTTCTTCTGAAAAATTCCTTCTCTTCAGTCCATTTTTCTATCATCCATAGCTGTCGACTCCTAAATTATTAGCTAAGGAACTGTATTGTAATAGAAAGGGATTGGAAATGTTAAGAAAACTGAAATTTTTTGAGACTCTATAAGAAGCAAAGCACAGGGGGACAAGACTGTGAAATCTGACAGTCATCTAAGGAGGAACCATTGGGCCAGGTTGAACAGGCTACACGGATAGCCATAGGCTCTTTTTCTATCATGTGTATAATATTTTCTGAAAAGAAAATCAGTTCAGTGAGGTCACTCAGTCATGTTTGACTCTTTGTGACTCCATGGACTGCAACATGCCAGGCTTCCATGTCCATCACCAACTTCCGGAGTTTACTCAAACTCATGTCCATTGAGTTGGTGATGCCATCTAACCACCTCATTCTCTGTTGTCCCCTTCTCCTCCTCCCTTCAATCTTTCCCAGCATCAAGGTCTTTTCCAATGAGTCTGTTCTTTGTATCAGGTGGCCAAAATTTTCGAGCGTCAGCTTCAGCATCAGTCCTTCCAATGAATACTCAGGACTGATTTCCTTTAGGATGCACTGGTTAGATCTCCTTGCAGTCCAAGGGACTCTCAAGAGTCTTCTCCAATACCATAGTGCAAAAGAGTCAGTTCTGCAGTGCTCAACTTTCTTTATACTCCAACTCTCACATCCATACGTGACTACTGAAAAAACAATAGCTTTGGCTAGACAGACCTTTATTGGCAGAGTAATGTCTCTGCTTTATAATATGCTGTCTAGGTTTGTCATAGCTTTTCTTCCAAGGAAGAAGCGTTTTTTAATTTCATGGCTGCAGTCACCATCTGCAGTGATTTTGGAGCCTTGCAAAATAAAATCTCTCACCATTTCCATTGTTTTGCCATCTACTTGCCATGAAGAGATGAGACCAGATGCCATAATCTTAGTTTTCTGAATGTTGAGTTTTAAGCCAACATTTTCATTCTCTTCTTTCACTTTCATCAAGAGGCTCTTTAGTTTTTCTTTGCTTTCTGCCATAAGGGTGGTGTCATCTGCATATCTGAGGTTATTGATATTTCTCTGGCAATCTTGATTCCAACTAGTGCTTCATCCAGCCTGGCATTTCACATGATGTACTCTGCATATGGACTGCAAGGAGATCCAACCAGTCCATTCTGAAGGAGATTGGCCCTGGGATTTCTTTGGAAGGAATGATGCTAAAGCTGAAGCTCCAGTACTTTGGCTACCTCATGCAAAGAGTTGACTCATTGGAAAAGACTCTGATGCTAGGAGGGATTGGGGGCAGGAGGAGAAGGGGACGACAGAGGATGAGATGGCTGGATGGCATCACTGCCTCGATGGGCTTGAGTCTGAGTGAACTCCGGGAGTTGGTGATGGACAGAGAGGCCTGGCGTGCTGCAATTCATGGGGTCGCAAAGAGTCGAACACGATTGAGTGACTGAACTGAATTGAACTCTGCATATAAGTTAAATAAGCAGGGTGACAATATACAGCCTTGATGCACTCCTTTCCCAATTTCTGAATTTCAGTCTGTTGTTCCATGTCCGATTCTAACCGTTGCTTCTTGATCTGAATACATATTTCTCAGGAGGCAGGTAAGGTGGCCTGGTATTCCCATCTCTTTCAGAATTTTCCAGTTTGTTGTGATCCATATAGTCAAAGGCTTTGGTATAGTCAATCAAGCAGAATTAGATATTTTTCTGGAACTCTCTTGCTTTTTGTATGATCCAATGGACATTGGCAATTTTATCTCTGGTTCCTCTGGCTTTTATAAATCTATCTTAAACATGTGGAAGTTCATGGTTCATGTACTGTTGAAGCCTCGCTTGGAGAATTTTGAGCATTAGTTTGCTAGTGTGCGAATTGAGTGCAATTGTGTGGTAGTTTGAATATTCTTTGGCATTGCCTTTCTTTGGCATTGGAATGAAAACTGACTTTTTCCAATCCTGTGGCCACCGCTGAGTCTTCAAAATGTGCTGGCATATTGAGTGCAGCACTTTAACAGCATTGTCTTTTAGGATTTGAAATAGCTCAAATGGAATTCTATCACCTCCACTAGCTTTGTTCTAGTAATCCTACCTAAGGCCCACTTGACTTTAAATTCCAGGATGTCTGGCTCCAGGTGAGTGATCACACCATCATGATTATCTGGGTCATGAAGATCTTTTTGGTATAGTTCTTCTGTATTCTTGCCACATCTTGTTAATATCTTCTGCCTCTGTTAGGTCCATACGGTTTCTGTCCTTTATTGAGCCCATCTTTGCATGAAATGTTCCCTTGGTATCTCTAATTTTCTTGAAGAGGTCTCTAGTCTTTCCCATTCAATTGTTTTCCTCTATTTCTTTGCACTGATCACTGAGGAAGGTTTTCTTATCTCTCCTAGCTATTCTATGGAACTCTGCATTCAAATGGGTATATCTTTTCTTTTCTCCTTTGCCTTTAGCTTCTCTTCTTTTCTCAGCTATTTGTAAGGCCTCCTCAGACAACCATTTTGCCTTTTTGCATTTCTTTTTCTTGGGGATGGTCTTGATCACTACCTCCTGTACAATGTCATGAACCTCCATCCAAAGTTCTTCAGGCATTCTGTCTATCAGATCAAATCCCTTGAATCTATTTGTCACTTCTACTGTATAATCCTAGGGGATTTGATTTAGGTCATACCTGAATGGTCTAATGGTTTTCCCTACTTTCTTCAATTTAAGTCTGAATTTGGCAATAAGGAGTTCATGACTGAGCCATAGTCAGCTCCTAGTCTTGTTTTTGTTGACTTTATAGAGCTTCTCCATCTTTAGCTGCAAAGAATATAATCAATCTGATTTTTGTATTGACCATCTGGTGATGTCCATGTGTAGAGTCTTCTCTCTTATTGTTGGAAGAGGGTGTTTTCCATGACCAGTGCGTTCTCTTGGCAAAACTCTGTTAGCCTTTGCCCTACTCATTCTGTACTCTAAGGCCAAATTTGCCTGTTACTCCAGGTATCTCTTGACTTCATATTTATGCATTCCAGTCCCATATGATGAAAAGGACGTCTTTTTTGGGTATTAGTTCTAGAAGGTCTTGTTGGTCTTCACAGAACCATTCAGCTTCTTCAGCTTTACTGGTTGGGACATAGACTTGGATTACTGTGATATTGAATGGTTTGCCTTGGAAACGAACAGAGATCACTCTGTTGTTTTTGAGTACTTGAAGTACCCAAGTACTACATTTTGGACTCTTTTGTTGACTATGATGGCTACTCCATTTCTTCTAAGGGATTCTTGCCCACAGTAGTAGATATAATAATGGTCATCTGAGTTAAATTTACCCATTCCAGTCCATTTTGTTTCACTGATTTCTAAAATGTTGATGTTCACTCCTGCCGTTGCCTGTTTGACCAGTTCCAATTTACTTTGATTCATGCACCTAACATTCCAAGTTCCTATGAATATTGTTCTTACAGCATCAGACTTTACTTCTATCACCAGTCACATCCACAACTGGGTGTTGATTTTGCTTTGGTTCCATCTCCATTCTTTCTGGAATTATTTCTCCAGTTTCCATCAGCCTATTGGGCACGTACGACCTAGTGAGTTCATCTTTCAGTGTCCTATCTTTTTGCCTTTTCATACTGTTCATGGGATTCTTAAGACAAAAATGCTGAAGTGGCTTGCCATTACCTTCTCCAGTGGACCACATTTTGTCAGAACTCTCCACCATGAGCCATCTGTCTTGGGTGGTCCTACACAGCATGGCTCATACTTCTGTTGAGTTAGACAAGGCCTTGGTCCATGTGATCAGTTTGATTGGTTTTCTGTGATTCTGATTTTCATTCTGTCNCTTATTGTTGGAAGAGGGTGTTTTCCATGACCAGTGCGTTCTCTTGGCAAAACTCTGTTAGCCTTTGCCCTACTCATTCTGTACTCTAAGGCCAAATTTGCCTGTTACTCCAGGTATCTCTTGACTTCATATTTATGCATTCCAGTCCCATATGATGAAAAGGACGTCTTTTTTGGGTATTAGTTCTAGAAGGTCTTGTTGGTCTTCACAGAACCATTCAGCTTCTTCAGCTTTACTGGTTGGGACATAGACTTGGATTACTGTGATATTGAATGGTTTGCCTTGGAAACGAACAGAGATCACTCTGTTGTTTTTGAGTACTTGAAGTACCCAAGTACTACATTTTGGACTCTTTTGTTGACTATGATGGCTACTCCATTTCTTCTAAGGGATTCTTGCCCACAGTAGTAGATATAATAATGGTCATCTGAGTTAAATTTACCCATTCCAGTCCATTTTGTTTCACTGATTTCTAAAATGTTGATGTTCACTCCTGCCGTTGCCTGTTTGACCAGTTCCAATTTACTTTGATTCATGCACCTAACATTCCAAGTTCCTATGAATATTGTTCTTACAGCATCAGACTTTACTTCTATCACCAGTCACATCCACAACTGGGTGTTGATTTTGCTTTGGTTCCATCTCCATTCTTTCTGGAATTATTTCTCCAGTTTCCATCAGCCTATTGGGCACGTACGACCTAGTGAGTTCATCTTTCAGTGTCCTATCTTTTTGCCTTTTCATACTGTTCATGGGATTCTTAAGACAAAAATGCTGAAGTGGCTTGCCATTACCTTCTCCAGTGGACCACATTTTGTCAGAACTCTCCACCATGAGCCATCTGTCTTGGGTGGTCCTACACAGCATGGCTCATACTTCTGTTGAGTTAGACAAGGCCTTGGTCCATGTGATCAGTTTGATTGGTTTTCTGTGATTCTGATTTTCATTCTGTCTGCCCTCTGAGGGATAAGGCTAAGAAGAGGTTTATGGAAGCTTCCTGATGGGAGAGACTGACTATGGGGGAAACTGGGTCTTGTTCTAATGGGTGGGGCCATGCTCAGTAAATCTTTAACCCAGTTTTCTGTTGATGGGAGGGGCTGTGTTCCCTTCCTGTTGTTTGACCTGAGACCAAACTGTGGTGGAGGTCATGATGATACTGGCGACCTCCTTCAAAAGGTCCCCTGCATGTAGGGCTCAGTGCCCCTGACCTTGAAGCAGGCCACCACTGACGCATGCCTCTGCTGGCGACTGCTGGACATTCTCAGGCAAGTCCGGGTCAGTCCCTTGTGGGGTCACTGCTCCTTTCTCCTGGGTCCTGGCTCACACAAGGTCCTGTTTGTACCCGCCAAGATTCTGTTTCCCCAGTTCTGTGTAAGTTCTGGTGGCTCTGTGGTGAGGTTAATGGCGACCTCCTCCAAAAGGGCTTATGCCATACCCAGGTCTGCGGCACCAAGAGCCCCTGCCCCTGCAGCAAGCCACTGATGACCTGTACCTCCACAAACACTCAAAGGAAGGTCTGGCTCAGTCTCTGTGGGGTCTCTGCATCCTGGGGCACACAAGGCTTTGTTTGAGCCCTCCGACTGTCTCTGGCAGGTATGGGATTTGATTATAAACGTGATTTCGCCCCTCCTACGGTAAAGCATCTGTCTACAATGTGGGAGACCTGGGTTTGATACCTGGGTCAGGAAGTTCCCTGGAGAAGGAAATGGCAACCCACTCCAGTACTCTTGCCTAGAAAATCCCATGGACAGAGGAGCCTGGTGTCCATGGGGTCGCAAAGAGTTGGACACGACTGAGCAACTTCACCATCTTGCTGGGGCTTAGATGTGGGGTATCTTTTTTGGTGGGATCCAACATTCTCCTGTCTGTGGTTGTTCAGCAACAAGTTGTAATTTTGGAGTTCTCATAGGAGAAGATGAGTGCACGTCCTTCTACTCTGCCATCTTGATTACATCTGGAGGGCATGCGGTTATACCTGGTGGGTATGAGGTTTGAATATAAACACGATTTCACCCCTCCTATCATCTTGCTGGGGCTTCTCCTTTGCCCTTGGTTGTGGGGTATCTTTTTTTGGTGGAATTCAACATTCTCTTGTCGATGGTTATTCAGCCACAAGTTGTAATTTTGGAGTTCTCGCAGAAGATGAGTGCACGTTTTTCTCTTCCATGTGAAAAGAAAATGGTGGTGGGTTAATACGAGGCAGCAGACATACTTGCTGAAGTGGATACTTAAGATTTTCTTGACATTCCTTTCCATCCCATAAATCAAATTAGCTATAAATCATCATCAATGTAGCAAATCTGCCTGCCCCCTTCTTTCTGTTTTTCATTTCAAATTAATATCAGATGAAACAATTAATGCCTTTCAGAGCATTTTCCAGATCAAAAACAGACACACAATCACATGAAAAATTTGGCATTTAAGAGGAAAAAAACAACTTTATTTAACATAAAACTTATTGAAAAATTCAAAGCCTGCCAACTGGGAAAGAAATTAAGGTTAGGTTTCTGAGAAGTCTCTCTAATCATCAATAGGAGGGAATAGCAGGGGCCTTGGCTGTGGTTCTCTAGCTGTTGTCAATGTGAAATACTTGTTTAGTGAAGATATGAACTGTTCCAGTTATTATCTCCTTCCCTCCCACTGAATATAAAACTCTATCAAGTCTCTACTCTAGGATTAAATTCTCATCTTAGTATGGCTTCTTTTCTGTTGCTTTCTATGACATCTGAACTTTCAGAGCACCAATTTCTGGTCTGCAATCCACCTTCCTCTAGCCCCTGAATTCTCTGTCCTTGATGCTGGGTCAGCAGTGGCAAGTAAAAGCTCAGGCTTAGAGGAAAAAAAAAAAGAAAAAGAAAAAAATATATATATATACTTTTCTTAAATAGGGCAGAAGTGAGAGATGCAAGGCCCTCGAAGACTATTAATTAATAAATGTCTTTTCTCCATAAATTGGATATGTAGCCAACACTCTAAGTGAACTTCTCCACTGCTCACAAAGTAACACTTATATTAAAGCTACAGCTACTATTTCTGCTTTAAAAAGCATGAGATTTTGCGTCAGAAAAGTGAAACATATATCCTGGTTCTATATTTAATACCTGCTTGAAATTGGGCAAGTCTTTATCAACACTCTGAAATTCAGTTCTCCTCTCTAAAAGAATGAAGAGCCAGATTTTCTTCCTGTGTCATTTTATTCATGCCTTTAGTTCTGAAATTCTCAGCTTTAATTGTCATCATTACCTGCATAGAACTTAGACCATGGACTGCCTCTTAGTCACTTCTGTATTCCCAGGATTTAAAACACTGTATGTTGTAGATCTTCTGTGAGACTTTCTAAAAGGAATTTTAAATATCCCTGCCTCACAAAGTTGTCAGATACATTGAAAGCAAGCTCAGTTGCTGGAATGTGCTCCTGCTTTCTCCTTCAAACACTTAGAAATATAGGATATAAAACAATGACACTTTTAGTACCACAAAGCTCAAAATAGAGGAAAGGAAAATCCTTAAGCTGTTAAATAAGGAAGTCAAAGGCAGAGTTTCAAACTTGGCTAATGCCAAGGACACCTAGGGGTTTCTCTGATAGCTCCATTGGTAAAGAAGCTGCGTGCAATGCAGAAGACCCTGGTTCGATTCCTGGGTCAAGAAGATCCCCTGGAGAAGGGATAGGCTATCCACTCCAGTATTCTGGCCTGGAGAATTCCATGGACTCTATAGTCCATGGAGTCACAAAGAGTTGGACACGACTGAAGGACTAACCACAGCAAATGGGCTTTCACTCACTCAAGGACACCTAAGGGACATTAGATGAAAATATATACACCAAAGAACTAACTAAAAAGCATTATAACGCCCAGGTTGGAGAAAGTAAATGTGGCCTTGAACTCATGAAAGGTGAAGACTTAAATTGAAATCTTTGCATAAAGATGAGCTCGTTGAAGTGTTGCTCCCTGTATATGGAGACAAGACTAGAAAGACATCTACTTTGAGATTGTAGCGGAAATTTCTACTACAAATTCAAGAGTCACAAATGATAAATTCATGCATAAAAACTGGTCTTAAATTGAAGATCTCCCAGACACTGTAAGAGAAAAAAACTCTTCTATGAGGACACAACCCAGGGTGAATGAGGCTACCACAGAAAAACAAGCTCCATGGAAGATAAGTATTAAAAAAAAAAAAATCAGTCACTAGCGAAATGGTCAGCCATAAAAAAGAGTCAGCAAAACAAAAAGGAAAATTAGAACTTCTTAAACACAATGTCTAAAATAGATAACACAAGACATACACTGAACATGATAAAGAGACCAAAGACAACATAAAAAGCAGAATAAAAATATGATACCATGGGGAAAGCAGATTTATAAAATATCCAAGTAGAAGTATTAATCATTGAAATAAAGAAATAAGAGAAAATAAAAAATAAAGAAATTGATTTAAAAATAAAGAAATAAAGGAAAAAGGAAGGGGAGGGAGAGGGAGAAAGAGTGAAGATTTAAGTCTGGTCAAGCAACTTAAGGCAAGAAAGGAGACAAGTAAAGTCAAGAAAAACACAGTAGCAGGAAAAAAGATTCCAAATGTATATGTAATCTCAATAAAAGTAAAGAGATTTAAATTGCTTCTTATTTTTCTCTCAGTGGTCAAACTATAGAATAAAATTTAGCTATATGTTATTTATGAGATACCTAAAATGTAAGTACACAAAAGGCTGGAAAATTAAAGGATGAAAAATAGATCTGAGAAAATATTGTTAAAAAATAAAGCTTGTTTTTAGCTATGGTAATAGCAGATAAAATTGAATTACAGGGAAAAGTTATTAAAGACAAAAAGACCCCTAAGGACAAAGAGGATTATTATAATAATAGAAGGAAATTTTAAGATTTACACAGCCACACTAAATTATTTTGGCACATAATTATATATTATATAAACATGTAGACTGACAAAATTGTAATAAGAAACCAAAAAAAAAAAGTTAAAAATGTTGACCAAACTCACAGAAACCAAATCACCAAGCAAATGAAACTTCTAAATTCTTAGAAAAAGCATATAAAAGAAAAAAGTCAGAATATATAAAATTTCAACAACAAAATTAACAAACTATATCTAATAGACTTATATTGAACTCTGCAATCAAAAATTAGGGACTATATGATCTTACCCACCACACACGGGACATTTTTAAATTGACCATCTATTGAGTCACAAGACTCAAGAAATAGCAATGAAAAATTATAAAAGAAAGGCAATGTTTTCCAATTTAAAGCAAGAAAACTAGTATTCAGTTATGAAAGATGAAGTTACAAATTTGAAAATATAGAAATTCACTTTTAAATAATCCTTGAGTCAAACAAGTGGTAATCAAACATACGAAGTATTTAGAACTAAACAATGAAATATCACATAAGCCAAATTTTGGAAGAGGGCTTCCCAGATCGTGCAGTGGTAAAGAATCCACCTGCCAATGCGAGAGATTTGAGCCCTAGGTTGGGAAGATCTTCTGGAGTAGGCAATGGCAACCCACAGACTGAACACACACACACTTTGTAATCTGCTAAAATACTATTGGTATGTAAGTTATGACTGACCCATATAGATTAATGTAAATGGGTTCCAATGCCCTCCAGTGATGGAGCCACAGCAGGAGACCAGACTGAGTTAGGAAACTGATGTTGGGAGATTATTCTGGCATTTAGCTGGAGAGGTAGCCTGGCTCTGCCCCATAACGGTTACTGCTCCTCTCAAAAGCGGAGATTCTGCTTGACTCTGTCTCCTTCTGGGTCCCAGGAAGTGCTCACTCCCCTCATCTCCATGGGATGGAGATTAAATATCCAGCTGCTATTAGTCCTGGGTTACTCTGCTATCTCTTGTGGTTTCCCCTCTACCCATATCCTTGTAAACAGTCCTGTTGTAAATAAACCCTCCTCCAATTATACTGTTTGGAGAGTGCCATCTGTTTCCTGTTGGGACCATGACTGAATCAGTGTTATAGATTTAATTTAGAAGGCCTGTTGTGCTCTTGGAGACAGGGAGAAAGTAGAAGAAGGACAGAAATGGTGTTGCTCTGTGGATGTAACTATAATCTGGACATTGGTACCAACCGAACCTGGCAGATACACCATGACTGTCCTTTCTTTCCCAGGGCACATTTATGGATTCTTTAAAAGCTCCACAACCCCAGAGATCGCTCACTTATAGTTACCTTGGCATGAGCATGGCATCTCTTCTGCTGGCTGCCATTTGGCCAGCTTTGACTCCCCCAATCAATGGTGTGCTTCTGACAGGTGGATAGCACCTCTGTTCTTCAGGTGAATAGTGAGAAAGGGGAGAAAGTTTAGTTGGATGGGTGAAACGGTTGTTCAGCTGAATGGGTAAGATTTTATTTCTATCATTTTAAAAATCCTTGCCAACCAAATTTAATATTAATACTTACTTGTGTTAATAATCAGTTCAGTTCAGTCGCTCTGTTGTGTCTGACTTGACCCCATGGATGGCAACATGCCAGGCTTCCCTGTCTATCACCAATGCCCAGAGCTTGCTCTAATTCATGTCCATCGAGTCACTGATGCCATCCAACCATCTCATCCTCTGTTGTCCCCTTCTCCTCCTGCCTTCAATCTTTCCCAGCATCAGGGTCTTTTCTAATGAGTCAGTTTTTCACATCAGGTGACCGTATTGGAGCTTCAGCATCAGTCCTTCCAGTGAATATTCAGGACTGATTTCCTTTAGGATGGACTGGTTGGATCTCTTTGCAGTCTTCTGAGGAGTCTTCTGGAGAAGGCAATGACACCCCACTCCAGTACCCTTGCCTGGAAAATCCCATAGATGTAGGAGCCTGGTAGACTGCAGTCCATGGGATAGCGAAGAGTCAGACACGACTGAGAGACTTCACTTTCACTTTTCACTTTCATGCACTGGAGAAGGAAATGCCAACCCACTCCCATGTTCTTGCCTGAAGAATCCCAGGGACAGGGGAGCCTGGTGGGCTGCCGTCTATGGGGTCGCACAGAGTCGGACACGACTGAAGCGACTTAGCAGCAGCAGCAGCAGCAAGAGTCTTCTCCAACACCACAGTTCATACGCATCAATTCTTCAGTCCTCAGTTTTCTTTATAGTCCAACTCTCACATCCATACTTGATTTCTGGAAAAACCATAGTTTTGACTAGATGGACCTTTGTTAGCAAAGTAATGTCTCTGCTTTCAAATATGCTGTCTAGGTTGGTTATAGCTTTTCTTCCAAGGAGCAACGTCTTTTAATTTCAATAATAATTGAATGATAATAGTGTTAATAATAGTGATGTAATATGATTATCTGTATGTTTGAAAATATTTAATACTTAGGAAACTGATTTTTAAGGAGTAAAGAGGCAAGGTATATAAGAATCTCTCACACAGGTCTGACACATAGGCATTTAGCACATTTCTGTGACATACTATTCCCATCCCATCCCAGCCCACAGTTCCATTGCTATGGCCATGCTGGTTTCAGACCACAGTATATTCTGCACACGGCATCCCTAACGTCTCATGCCAACTTGCCAAATGAGATTTTTTCAAGTATTTTGAGATCAGTTTAGAAGGGAGGAGAGGAAGGTGAGAAAGGGTTATAGAATTTCTTAGTTTGAATCATAGATTTAAATAGTCTCCAATGCCATAAGCAGGCTTCCACATGAGTCCTTCTCGCTCCCGATTTCTTTTTCCTTAATCAGACCCTCTTCAGCAGAACAGCCATCGCTTCTCCCAAGGGAGCTCAGCTCCTCTTTATTTCCTTATCTCTACAAAACCACACCCCACTTCTCTGTAATTTAGGAGATCTAGGAGCAATGGGAGGTAAAAGGGTTGCCTTGAGGACCCAGTAACAAAACAGAGAAGGTTTATTGGGGATCTTTGAAGGCTGAATACAAGGTCCCTATCAGTATTTAAACAAGAAACCTGATAACCTTTAAAAAATGTAATTCGCTCTAAATTTCTTCTGCACTAGAGATGGTCATGAACTTGAATCACACTTTTAAACAAGGCACCTATGCCTAGCCTATGTCATCGGCAGACTCCACAATTTTCCCTTTACTCTCAACCGGGATCTGTTTGGTTGTGTGTATTTGTATACAGCTGTGTGGTATATAGAATAACAGAATGTTCTAGCTAAGTCTTTTAATTTAGAAATAAAAAAATTGAAGTCTCACCATTTGTTAGCTGAAGACCAGAAACAGATTCCTCTCTGACTACAGGTGCAAGTAGTTGGATCAATGGATAACTGTAAAAGCACATAAGCATTTTAGTAATTCATAATTATAATACCCTTTTAAATTAAGTCTGGGAAATGAGAAACTACTGACCCGAGGTACACAAATATTTTGATTTATTTATTGTTATCAAAAATTGTTGAGAACCTATTATATACCAGATACCGGAGTCTTTATGTATTATACAGCGTTTTAAAGGAGCTATGGTACATTTCTCCAAGACACATGAGGTTAAATAGAAGTGGTTATTTTAGGTACTACCTAAAAATTTAGTTTAATACCTTTACTTTTTGTGAGCACATCATAATGTCCTCCCATCCTCTTGGAGGACAATGCTGGTTAAACATCTCGGTACTCTCATGCTATCCAGGACACATTTCTTTTGATATTCTGATAGTAGATTTTGAAGAGTTGGCCTTGGAGTCTGAATTCCTGCTGCTAAAGTGATCAAATACTTTGGCATTCTTTGAAAATAAGCTCTGTATGTCACCCTTTCTAGTTACCCCTTAGTAACCAAGACCATCAAAATCAAGATGGTGCCTGATGTTTTCAGTCGGTCACCATTCCTTCCTACTGAGTTACTGAAATAGAGATGAAAAAAACAAACAAAAACCCACTGTATTTCCCTAGAAGAGACTCCTGGACACATCTGAGGCTAGTCATGAACAAATTTCTATGTGAAGACAAGAACAGAAAAGAGAATCAGGAACTATAGGAGGAAGACACTGAATAAAGAACACAAGCCTTTCTTTTACCTCTGGGAGAAACGCTCATTTACCACTTGCCCTCAAAGCGCTCCCATATCAAGCAGCTTCTTTTTGCACACTTTTACTTTTCACGGCACTTGCCAGCATTTTGTTGTCATCTGGTCCTCTGGAAATCACATAGCGTTGGCCAAGAACTTGAGGCTTGCCAAAGACACATAAGTCTCAGTGGTGAAGCCCGGAAGCTTTTAGAACAAGGCAGGCAGAAGATGAGAAAGTTTAGAAGGAAAGTAAAAGGAAAGACTAGAGTCGTCTACTCTTGGTACAGTGCTCTTTGTACAGAGCCGTATTTCAGTTTTGGTCCAGGCAACGGCCTTAGATAATCCAATCAGGACACTGAGGTTTTACTTCAGTTACAATAAATTTCTCCCTGCCTTGATACATTTTTATATTTCCCCTAAGTAAAATTTCACTAAGGATTTTGAGATAACAATGTAACTTGCATGTTTTCCGATCTTCTCAAGGCTTTCAAATTTTTTTAAATGTAATGAACATTGACTTACACCCTATCCCATATAAAATGGCATCTCACCCACTATTACTAAGGATTCTTTAGGGAACAATATTTCTCCTAATTCAGTTCAGTCGCTCAGTCACATCCAACTCTTTGTGACCCCATGAATCGCAGCACGGCAGGCCTCCCTGTCCATCACCAACTTCCAGAGTTGACCCAAACTCATGTCCATCAAGTCGGTGATGCCATCCAACCATCTCATCCTCTGTCGTCCCCTTCTCCTCCTGCCTCCAATCCTTCCCAACATCAGGGTCTTTTCCAATGAGTCAACTCTTCAGATGAGGTGGCCAAAGTATTGGAGTTTTACCTTCAACATCAGTCCTTCCAATGAACACCCAGGACTGATCTCCTTTAGGATGGGCTGGTTGGATCTCCTTGCAGTCCAGGAAATCTCAAGAGTTTTCTCCAACACCACAGTTCAAAAACATCAATTCTTTGGAACTCAGCTTAGGTAATTCTCCTAATTACCTAGCTTTATATCCTTTTCTGTTCTCAGTCTCTACTGAGATGTATTCATATCCTGAATGTACTCTTTATGTCAACATTCTGACTCATCACTGGAAAAAGCTACGCTGGCTTCAATTCCCAGAGAACCGCTGACCTAAAGATAAGTGTACAGCTTATATTACCATAGACCTGGGGCTATAAATTGCTGTTATATTGAGAACATCATGAAAGTTACTTGTCTTTTACTTTACAAGACCCACACTCATGCCCTTAAAACAGGTACCCTCATCTTCTTAGATTTCTGTGTCTACCTTGTGTGCACCAGTACCCAGGAGAAAGGAGGAGTGACCCCACAAAAGACTGACCCAGACTTGCCTGTGAGTGTCCAGGAGTCGCCAGCAGAGGCATGGGTTGGTGGTGGCCTGCTGCAGGGTCGGGGGCAGCGAGTGTGGCACTGCATGCAGGTGACCTTTTGAAGGAGGTCGCCATTATCTTCATGACCTCCACCACAGTTTGGCCACAGGTCAAACAACAGGGAGGGAACACAGCCCTGCCCATCAATAGAAAACTGGATTAAAAAGTTACTGAGCATGGCCCTATCCATCAGAACAAGACCCAGTTTCCCCCTCAGTCAATCTCTCCCATCAAGAAGCTTCCATAAGCCTCTTATCCTTATCCATCAGAGAGCAGGCAGAATGAAAACTACAATCACAGAAGACTAACCAAATGGATCACATGGACCACAGCCTCGTCTAACTCAATGAAACTATGAGCCATGCCATGTAGGGCCACCCAAGAGGGACGGGTCATGGAGAGAGTTCTGATAAAACATGGTCCACTGGAGAAGGGAATAGCAAACCACTTCAGTATTCTTGCCTTGAGAACCCCATGAACAGGCAAAAATATACAACACTGAAAGATGAACTCCCCAGGTTGGTAGGGGCTCGGTATGCTACTGGAGATTAGTGGAGAAATAAATCCAGAAACAATGAAGAGATGGAGCCAAAGCAAAACAACACCCAGTTGTGGATGTGACTGGTGATGGAAGTAAAGTCTGATGCTGTAAAGAGCAATATTGCATAGGCATCCGGAATGTTAGGTGCATGAATCAAGGTAAATCAGAAGTGGTCAACAGAAGATGGCAAGAGTGAATGAACATTGACATTTTATGAATCAGTGAACTAAAATGGACTGGAATGGGCATGATGGTGTGATCACTCACCTAGAGCTAGACATCCTAGGATGTGAAGTCAAGCAGGCCTTAGGAGGCATCACCATGCACAAAGCTAGTGGATGTGATGGAATTCCAGTTGAGCTATTTCAAGTCCTAAAAGATGATTCTGTGAAAGTGCTGTATTCAATATGCCAGCAAATTTGGAAAACTCAGCAGTGGCCACAGGACTGGAAAAGGTCAGTTTTCATTCCAATCCCAAAGAAAAGCAATGCCAAAAAATGCTCAAACTGCTGCACAATTGCACTCATCTCACACGCTAGTAAAGTGATGCTCAAAATTCTCCAAGCCAGGCTTTAACAGTACGTGAACCATGAACTTCCAGATGTTCAAGCTAGATGTAGAAAAGGCAGTGGAACCAGAGACTGCCAACATCTGTGGGATCATAAAAAAAGCAAGAANGCTGCACAATTGCACTCATCTCACACGCTAGTAAAGTGATGCTCAAAATTCTCCAAGCCAGGCTTTAACAGTACGTGAACCATGAACTTCCAGATGTTCAAGCTAGATGTAGAAAAGGCAGTGGAACCAGAGACTGCCAACATCTGTGGGATCATAAAAAAAGCAAGAAAGTTCTAGAAAAATATCTCAGTTCAGTTCAGTCACTCAGTCGTGTCCGACTCTTTGTGACCCCATGAACTGCAGCACGCCAGGCCTCCCTGTACATCACCAACTCCCGGAGTTCACTCAGACTCACTTCCATCGAGTCCGTGATGCCATCCAGCCATCTTATCCTCTGATTGTCCTCNAAAAACAAAGCAGAAAATGCAGCACCTATCCTTAGACAGTTCTGGTATGTTTCCCATTTAGGTAGGGGAATGGTTCTCTCAGGGTTTCTTGAAATGCTGTCTGTTGAATATTTTTGTTAATATTTCTTTTGGGTATATATCTAGCAGTGGAATTGTTGGTTCATGTGGTAACTTCGTCTCACATTTTAAAGAACTCCCAAATTATTTTCGGAAATGGTACTGATGTTTTATATATATGAGTGTTTCAATTTCTCCACATCCTCAGTAGCACTTGTTAATTCATTAACCCTGAGAATATTCTGCCCAGTGTCTATATAGAGCAAGCTAGGTACTTCTTCCAGAAACCAAGTTTCAAGGATTACCTTTCCCCTCACTGAATAAATCCAAGAATCATCAACCAATAAAGATCTAAGAACCAAACAAGGCTCACTTATATTTGTCTGCATACCCCGAGGAGGCCCGGCACAAGGGGTCTCTGCTGGTATTATAGGAAGACTCCAGATCCTCCTAGAGTTCAGGCTGAGGAGAGGAATCTGCTCTGGTCCTTTTGTCTATCACCACTAAGTGTCGAATTAAAAAATAGTCACAAACTAAAAGTTGAGAGTTAGTTTTATTCAGTGAAATTTTTAGGACTTCAGGCCCAGGAGACAGTATCTCAAGTAAACTCCAGAAAACCATCAAGATGAGGTGGGTTGCGGAGGAGGCAGTTATATAGAAGTTTTGCAAAAAAATGGCAGGTGGTCGGAACATCAAAAGTTACTGTTAAAGAAAAGCAGATATCCCAAGTTAAGGAATTTAGCACATTTCTACATATGGGAAGATGCAGAGTCTGGGCTCACTGAATCATTCCTTTCATATGCATCTCAGTTATCTTGGGGCAAGTATCCTCTGTTTTTCACATCCAGAGCTTTGTGGGTTCAACTTGGGGAGTGGCTATTAGATCCAGTATTCATGGGTGGATGTGAGAGTTTGACTGTAAAGAAAGCTGAGCACCAAAGAATCGATGCTTTTGAACTGTGGTGTTGGTGTCTGTCTTGGACAGAAAGGAGATCAAACCAGTTAATCCTAAAGGAAAGCAGTCCTGAATATTCATTGGAAGGACTGATGCTGAAACTGAAACTCCAATGCTTTGGCCACCTGGTGCAAAAAGTCCAGTTAATGGAAAAGATACTGATGCTGGAAAAGATTGAAGGCCGGAGGAGAAGGGGACAACAGGATGAGATAGTTGGATGGCATCACCGACTCCATGGACATGAATTTGAGCAAGC
Source organism: Neotragus moschatus (assembly GCA_006410615.1). Lineage (NCBI taxonomy): Eukaryota > Metazoa > Chordata > Mammalia > Artiodactyla > Bovidae > Neotragus > Neotragus moschatus. Next base: position 2,379,153 of record SJYA01002928.1, read on the forward strand.
TCCAGGAGCTGATGATGGACAGAGAGGCCTGGTGTGCTGCAGTCCATGGGGTCACAAGGAGTTGGACACTGCTGAGTGACTGAACTGAACTGATTAGATCCCAGATATTCTTCTTCTTCTTGACTGCCCTTAGACTCACATTGGAGAGCTGGAATCCCTGATGACTGCGACATTCTTTACTGATAGGGCAGGAAATATTCTATTTCTCAGCGCTGATCCCCTACCTAAATGGGAAACATACCAGAACTGTCTAAGGATAGGTGCTGCATTTTCTGCTTTGTTTTTCNACTAAAGCTCTGAGTAGACTTTTTCCAGAGAATGTCAGAAGAGTGGAAAAGCAGGCAGATTCTTATTTTGGGGTGGATACATGCTCAGGAAATGCCAGGGAGAAAAACCCTGAGATTTGACCCGTCCTTGCCCATCAAAATCTCCTGTCGCGTGACTTTGTCACGGGTGGGATTCCTCATGCTGGCTTCCGGCAGAGGTTAGTGGGCTACAGTCCATGGGGTTGCAAAAGAGTTGGATGTAACGACTAAACAACAGAAGAAAGTATACAAAGAAACTGATAAATTTGTGGATAAGCCAATGTCCACGAATACCAGTGAGCCTATAAATTAATATCTGCAGCCCTANCTTTGTCACGGGTGGGATTCCTCATGCTGGCTTCCGGCAGAGGTTAGTGGGCTACAGTCCATGGGGTTGCAAAAGAGTTGGATGTAACGACTAAACAACAGAAGAAAGTATACAAAGAAACTGATAAATTTGTGGATAAGCCAATGTCCACGAATACCAGTGAGCCTATAAATTAATATCTGCAGCCCTAGTGAGAGAAAAAGTTAAATTTTTGCTAAACCTTTGAGAGCAGGTTCTTATCTCATGGAATGTGGCCTTTAGGCTCTCTCAGGGGTTATTTTTCCTTCGGGGACTTTCCAAAAAATTGTTTTTCCAGGAAACAGCTAACCGTCAGAACGTGGCCCCGACCAGCCGTTTAGACCTGATAACAAACGAGCCTATCCCTGTAAAGGTTAAGACCTGCGCACCAATCAGACTCTCCCCACCCTAGCTGTACCTGTTTGTGGTTTTTGTGCTTAAAAACTGCTCTGTAACGACTGTTCGGGGTTCGTTCCTCCCTGGAGGTGACTGAACCCCGGCGCGCCGGCCCAGTAAATCCTCCTGCTGTTTGCATCGAATCCGAGTCTCGGTGATCTTTGGAGCGACGGGTCCTAGGAAAAGACCGTAAGGTCTAACACTAGATAGCTGGATAGACAGCAAAAATCCACACAATATTGCCTGCACATACATAGCTAAGTGCATGGAGCATTTCTTGTAGGCTCTAGTACAGGGACTGACCTGAGAATTGCCAGGATATGTGGGCATTGGCTAGGGAGGAGCCATTGACTCTGCATAATAAATTCTCAGGCCAAGAAGTATGTGGCAAAGTCTAGCCCCACACTGTACAATGTAATCCCTCATGGGCTTTGGAAGACTTGTCTTGTGAAATTTCTTTTGCAAAATAAAGGCCTGATACCACATTTAAAACTGAACAGGGCCAAGCTTTGCATGGATGTTGTTTTCCCTTCCCAAATGAAGGCCCTGCCCAGTTGTTGTTATTTCTTCTTCCACATTTATTTTTATTACATTGTATTGTTTCAAATCATTTCAAAATGTTTTTAATGCAATATATCTTATTAAAAATAGTTCTGAAATTCATAAGCAATCCCTCTGGCATGTCCTTGGCATCGACTGTAAAATTCCAAAGTACCTAATTTATTTGATTGATTGATTTTTCAATGTTTTAAAGGGTACCAAGCCCAACAGCATATAATTTTTCTCTTACCAAATGGGATATGAATGAATAAAAGATAATTGCATTTTTTGTATTCAGTCTGCTGTCTTTGTGATGTTTTTTTCTTTCTTGCATTTCTGAAGTGCATGAGAAAGCATGTCTTTCTTTTTATAGCAGTAACAGCTCACCCTGTTTTTCCTTCACAAGGTTCATATGCGGGTCCAGCTCTGAACTTTGCTGATGTGTTACCTCAACCAGGATGCTGAGAATCACCCATGATACAGTGAACGTAGCAGAGACTAGGGAGGGACTGGGGCTTAAAAGGAACTTTCCTGCTTGGTCTGGGAGAAGAGCCTTCCTCTAAATCCTTCTTCTAAATTCTTTTCTGGTTTGGAGATGCATCTCTATTCTCTTAAATTTGCAGAACTAAGCACAATGCAAGCAGATTAAATTTCATTTTCCCAAGCAAGCAGGTGGTTACAGCCTGTAACTTAGATAACAGTTTGTATGGCATGGCCTTGAAGAAGCAACTCTTCTTATCTCCTCTTCTCTCACTTCCATCATTCTCCAATGTGGCTAACAGTATGGGGCTGGCCAAAAGAATTGCACTCCCTTATCTTGGTGACCATAGCAATTGCTCTTTGTAATCCCAGCAGAAGAGTGTCAGGTGGTTATGAAGGGGCTAGAAGGCTGAAGGACAGAAGAGAGTGTTGCTAAAACTCTGCTTCACCAACACTAATATCCCCCACCCTAGTGCTTACCATGCACAAAGCTGGCCTTTCCACGGCCCTGGAAATCCATTACCTAAGACGAAAGTTGGACCAAGTTAGATTAAATTTTAAGAGCACTTTCTAGAGATGATACTAAACTCATCTATCTTTAAAACCTAGATTTTAAAACTTCAATTTTTTGCAATTTTTTTTGTTTCATTAGTCTGTTTTGGAGAAGAAGGTGATGGTAAGAACAAAGTAAGTCTGTAAATCTATTTCAGGTTTCATGTCTGACTCTAAACACCCACTTATATGTGGCTTGTCACCTATGCAAAATTAAACCAAAATGGGATATTTTCATTCCAAGAATAATAAATCAGTTTGTTTTCATGTCTCTAATCCTAATAGCAGAGCACACTAGGGCAAAACAAAGGGAAATAATCCTGTTGTTTTTGCCGTAGTCCTTTGTAAGTTTCCAGAAGGAAAATCAATCAGTTACGAAGTATAGACTGAGTGCCTACCACATGCACTGTTAGGCCAGCCGTCTCCAATGTAACCTTCAGGGCTCTCAAATTTTCTGCAGGATTAACCTTTAAAGCCCAGCATCTCCCACAGGATCTTCATGCAGATCAACCAGTGACCTTTGGCTTTGTGACAGGCCTCCTTTATGTGGCCTTCTCAAAGTTTATTGCATTACAACTATGGGAAAATACAGCTGTAAGAATGGGTTTGGCTGTGTTAGATTTGACCCAATGCTGGAAGCCAGAAACACTTTGTCAGTGGTCATGTCAAAACAACAGAAGTAGAATATATCTGAGAAAGCATCTGGCTTCATGTGTTTATGTACTGAACTGGGCATAAGGTGAGGACAGCTTCCTAGAGTAAAGAACTACTCAGAGTGTGCTCCTTATCCCAAGATGCTTCTAAGTATCAGCACAACAAAGCGTATTCCTCAGAGTGCCATTCTAAATTTCACCAGGAATCATTTTTTACTGATCCCATCCCCACAACACAAACACTTCATATACTAGGGTAAATGAATAGATTTGTTAGGGAGAATTTCTAGTGTTGAGTTCAAAGACTTGTTGAGGAAAGACACTTTATAGCTAGAGTTCATGGTTTGCACCTGAAATAACTGCACGGCTCATTCAATTTTGTCTTGGTATTTCAAAGAGTCAGGCACCCCCAGTTGGGAGAGCAGGATTCAAGGCAATGATGGTGCCCTGCATGTAGTAAGGCAGAAATCCTTTATATTGACCCATTACAAAAGGATGATCCAATGTCATAAATGTCAAGGAATAAAAACCAAAGAAGGAAATCCAGGAAATTGACAAAGGCACAATGCGAATGGAGCATGGCTCCAATAATTACTGCTTTCACTCATAAATGTTTCTCTGATGAGTCAACTTAAACTTCAGCATTGTCTCCAGCACTCCCAAGTGTGAGAGAGCCAACTTGAGAAGATATCTTTATCTGTGACTTCCTTTCTCTACCTCGGAAGCAGTGGCAGTGGCTGTTAGGGAGAAATGAATGAATTGAAAAGGGTCCAATGAAACTGACTCAGAGGGATGTCAACACCTTATGTCAGTTGGGGGAGGTATCTGTGGTATAATGTCTGCTGTTAATTTTGGAAACTTCTGGCCATTATTAGTTCAGATATTAATATTTCCTCTATTATATTCTCTCTTCTACTTCCTGTTATCCCAATTACATATACGCTATACAGTCTGTAATCATCTCATAGTCTTAGATATTCCAGTCCCTTTTTTTTCATCCCTTTACTTTTGCATTTCAGTTTAGGAAGTTTCTACTGATATATCTTCAAGCTTATTGATTCTTTCATTGGCCATATCTATCTAGTCTCTTGATGAGCCCAGAATTAAATATATTTTAAGCTGTATTTGGGCTTAATCCACTTGCAATGCAGGGGACCCCGGTTCCATTCCTGGGTCGGGAAAATTCTCTGGAGAAGGGATAGGCTATCCACTCCAGTATTCTTGGGCTTCCCTGGTAGCTTAGTTGGTAAAGAATCCACCTGCAGTGTGGGAGATCTGGGTGCGACCCCTGGGTTGGGAAGATCTCCCTTGGAGAAGGGAAAGGCTACCCACTCCAGTATTCTGTCCTAGAGAATTCCATGAACTATATAGTCCATGGGGTCACAAAGAGTAGGACACAACTGAATGGCTTTCACTTCACTTCTCTTAAGCTGTATTTGAAACAATATTTAAACTTGTAAATTTAATACATAAGAATTGATATATTTTTAACAGTCTTACAACAATATGACTCATTATTAATTAAAGTTTATTTTTTTCATAAATTTTATAATTTTTATATTTGTATGGTTCTTATGGGCTATTGTGTTGAACTTATTAGACACCTAGGTTGAAAAAGTTTGAGTGTGTTAAGTTACCCGATTAAAGTTTTTAAATCTTCCAGTTTGGATTTTAAATATGTTATGTTATTTTAAACTACTTTGTAAGTTTTTAATAAAAACCAACTAGCTCTTTTTAAAGTTAATCCATGATTCACCTTAACATTTTTCATGACTGTCTGTTCCTTTTTCATAGATACTTTTCCCCCTATTATATGGAAAACATGAACAGATGAGAGAACATGTTACATAATAATTTTATATAATAATTCATTTTAAGAATTACAGTATTTTTTTTGCATATTTCCAGAAGAATACTTCCTTTCTCTAATAATGAATTTTCTTTTTTAATTATTCATATATTCATTATTGAACACATATATGATGAGATTTTAAATTATGTTTCAGGATGAAATATGTGCTCTAGTCATGAAGAAGAGAATATTTTAATGAAGACAGAGAACTAAATGAGTAAGTGCAATATGATAAACACTCTGATTGAAGTGCAGTGAAGTCGCTCAGTCGTGTCCGACTCTTTGCGACCCTATAGCCTGCAGCCTGCCAGGCTCCTCTGTCCATGAGATTTTCCAGGCAAGAATACTGGAGTGGATTGCCATTTCCTTCTCCAGGGGATCTTCCCAACCCAGGACTCGAACCTCAGTCTCCCACATTGTAGACAGACGCTTTACCGTCTGAGCCACCAGGGAAGTCCTACTCTGATTGAGGTACACCACAAATTTTCTGCTAAAATCTTGATTCTAAATATCCACTTCCTTGTATGTTAAAATGGAGATAAGAACAGCACCTGTTTCTTAGGATTATTGTTAAAAGCAAATGAGGTCAAACATTTGAGATGTCTACCAGGTTGCCTGGCCTAGGGCAGTTATTGAAACACTGTCACCTATTGTTTTTGTCCTGAACAGCTCATCATAAGCTTCTTACCTAAAACCCTACCATCAGTCATTTCCTGCCACAATGCCCTGTATTATTTCTTCAAAGCACTTATTATATGACATTCTCTATCTATTTGTTTACTGATTTATTGATACTTTTTCTCATAAGGATGAAAGTTCAAGCAGGTAGAGACTCTTTTATCAAAAATGCTTGCTTTTGCCCAAGATCTGGAAAAGCAGTGTTTTAAAATGATGAATAAATAATAAAAATATTTATTTCCATAATAACATTATTTTCTCAATTCATGTTAGTTAAGGAAAGTATGGAAACTATAAAATTGTATGTTTAATATCTCATCTTTGAGTATTTGAGATAAAATGCTTTGAGCATTTTGGTAAATTTTCTTTCTGGGTTTTCCTATGTATACACCAATTAGGTCATATTATACTAAACAATGCTGTATCTTGTTTTCTTCTCACTTTACAACTTATGCCTTTTCCTTATATTTCAAAACATTTTTCATGGATTCAAAATGTTAGTATATGCTCACCTACTGAAATCCTAGTTATTGTGTGTAAAGTATTATGCAATTTTCCAGCAACCTACAAGTATAAAAAATAGTATCATTATACTAATTTATTCAAAAATAATAATTAAATCTCTACTATGTGCTGGGAATATGTAGAAGAACAAGAAAACCTTGTCTTTGCCCACAAGGAGCTAACATTCTATGGAGAAGACGGTTTATAACCAGTCTCTCAACTTCTTCCACCATAATAATGATAAATTTTATGAAGGAGGTACATAAGGTTTTAAGAGTCTATAAAGTCTCTGTGTTGGGGTAGGGATTATGCATTGTGATACCAGAAAAGAAAATGTGAGGAAGTGAGAGCTGGGACTTCCCTGGCAATCCAGTGGTTAAAACTTCACCTTCCAATGCAGAGAGTGAGAGATTGATCCCTGGTGAGGGGGCTGGGACCCCACATGTCTAGCAGCAAAAAGATAAAACATGAAACAGAAGCAGTATTGTAACAGGGTTGGTAAAGTCTTTGCAAATCAGCACTCAAGTGCTAAATCACTCAGTTGTATCTGACTCTTTGTGACCCCATGGTCTATAACCCACCACACTCCTCTGTCCATGGAATTGTCCAGGCAAGAATACTGGAGAAGGTTGTCATTCCCTTCTCAGGGAATCTTCCCAACCCAGGGATAGAACCCACATATCTTGGGTCTCCTGCATTGTCAGGAAGATTCTTTACCATTGCGTCACCTGGGAAGCCCTCTTTAAAACTGGTCCACGTTAAAAAAAAAAAAAAAGTGAGAACCGACTGTTGATTAGAAATTGGTCCAGTGAAGAGAGAAAGAGGAATAGAGAGTGAAAGAAAGAATATTTGAACTTGAAGGAAAAACAGGAGTGAAGGCCTTGATGTGGAAATGAGTCCTGGATGAGGAAAATCAGAATATGAAGAGCAACGGAGAGTGAGGGTGTTACCTGTGTTATCCGAGTCAAGTGATACATTCCCCATTCCTACACAATGCCCAGAATAACACCACAGAGAGGGACCAAGAAACAAGTAGTAAAGTATAGACCGTAGATCCACCAACGCGGAACTCACATTCTGAGCTGGTTTTCTAGTAGTGATGATGTGAATGGACTCATCACTCAGTTCTTTGGTGCCCAGATCATATATATATACAAGCCTGTCCCCGTGATCAATAGAGCAGCTCATGGTTATAGAAACAACCCCTTGTGTATTAATCCATGGGCTTAGCCTTAGGGATCCCAAGCTCTCATCAACTAAACAAACCTATCTCAATGAGATAAATGATAGATAAATAGATGATTGATAGATAGATAGAGTTGCTCTTTCTTGAGAGCAATTCTTACTCAAAATGGCATCATCTCTTTGGCTATTTCTTTTTTGTAAATTTCAAGGAAAAGTGATGAATAGCCTCAACGTTTTCCTTAAAGCTCTGAGAAAGATAGAGTTTGAATTTTATTCTCCATAAAATTCCAGTTGTGCTAGTAAATAAAAATTGGATTTATTGATGCAACTCTAATGAATGTTATCACTTGGAAGTTAAAATCAGTGAGAAAAGTACTGGGAAGAAGGAGTCATGTAATGTTTGTATTTGATACTTAAGCGTTGACAAATTCCTCCATAAAAAAATTGACCTAGGAAGACACATTAATTAAATTCATCTTTCCATCTTTCCTCGTGGGAATTAGGCACAGCAAAGTCACATGGAAGAATAGCAATTTCCAATATTTTATGAATCACATGCTTTATTAATACAAATCTGTGTGTAAGGTTCAATACAAAGTAGTATATTGGTTCAATTATACGAGTTAACAAGAAGGACTTTCTAAAGAAACCATTAATATATCCATCAAGCATTTATTAGAAATCTTTACATAGGCCCTGAAAGAAATACAAAGATAAATGTCACAGTCTTTGCTTTCAAAGAATGTATAACATCTGCTATAAAATTGGTGGTTGTAGAAAAAATGATGGCTTTTTGTTTAAGAGAATCCAACTGGAACATAATGCAAAATAAAATTACTCCACTTTGAATGTTTCTGTGTGATACTTCAACCAGTTCTACTCAATGCTATCATCTCATATGATTTAAATATGGTTCAAACCTATATCCCCAAGAACATACATTTTTTTGTGTCTCCACAATACCCTTTCTATCTGACGTGAAATCTACCCCCCAACAGAGCTCCTGAAAAAAGAAACAATAGGGGCAGTAGGTAGAGTTAAGAAACTCGAGTTATAACTTACTTTTATAAAAAGCACTCGGTTGAAAAGATGACATTTAAGCTACGTTTCACTCTAAGATTCCTGATGTCACTACAGTTAACAATGCGTAATTTATCCAATTAGTTCTCCAAGCCAGTCTAAATCATCATTTTTGTCTCAAGACAAGAAGTAGAATTTTAAAGGTGCTGTGATGAATGCCTGCAAAAGAGTATACCCAGGCTCTGGAAACTTTAAAATTTTTTTAATATTCTGATTGAGACACATGAAATGAAAATTTTTAACTGACTTTCTTATTCAATTTTTATACCTATACTTATAAAGACAGTATGTAATACCTACACTAGGAGATGTTAGTATCCTTCTTACAGAACGGATGAAATCGAGACCCAGATATATTTTTGGTGCTAGGTGTGCATATATACATTTCTAATGATGCATGTCTCTGTACTACGCATCTGTATCCTTGGGATATAAATCTTTTACCATGTTAGGAAATTTCATGTAAGTCCCCAGCGTATATTTTTGATCAAACCAGTTTATATCATGACAGATGGTCTATCCACTGCAATACACTTAATAATCTGAGGCTTGCACTGGTGCCATAATGATAACATTTCATCACTGTGGTCTCCCCATGGACTTGGAACAGATTGAAACTGAAAATTAAGTAGCACCTCATGCCCCAGAAGTCCATATATTAGGTAGCCAGGACTCCAGAGATGTGGTTAGGGCAGCAGATCCTCCTTAATGGCCTCAGAGAAGTTGTCTGTACACTTATTTTGATGTACTGAACTCAAACAGCAGGGAGGCAGCTTAAGAATATCTGCCTTATGGCAAATTGTATAAAAGCCTTTCTACCAGAAGATTTGAAGATAGCAAGAGCAGCAGCAAGCAAGATGGTTACACTTCTGAACTTCATTTGAATTATTATTATTACTATAGTAAAATAAAATTTACCAAATGAACATTTAATGGTATTGGGCAAGGGAAAGAAGCAAACATTTCTTCGGGAAAATCGGAGACAGTGCAGCCCCTCACAAGATTCTCTCCTGTGAATTGTAGGGCTTTCGTAACGTGTGACCTTGCTTGTACTATTTAGGGAAAAAAAAGAGAGAGAGAGAGAGAGAGAGAGAGAGAATATTCCTCTAAGAGCCAAGACCTAAAACATAAAACACAATTGATGTTCCATAGAGTCTGGATAGGGTGTAAGTGAACCTCTGAAGTTAGAAAAAGATACCAATTCTGACGTCTACACACTGGAAAGGAATCGGGTGATGGATGAGATGGAAGTTTTCAAGAAAAAAAAAATTAACCTCAGCCTTCCCTTCAATGAAAACATTATGCATTCATCCTGGGAATTTTTCTTTGGGTTGCAATGTTTTTCTCTCCTTATTTGCTATGTGCTACATGTCTCTGAGGTGAGTCATGATGACGTATTAGCAAAAGAACACAATAGCCCTTTGATTGGCACCTGCTATGTATTTGCCTGGCATCATGCACGCAGCTTCTCATTATTGTCACAATGCCCCTGTGAGCTTGACATTACACTGACTGGGGAGAGGAACCTGAGACTCAGAAGATACAAGGGGTTTGTGAAGCTGGGACGTGATCTCTACTGAGCTGACTCTAAGAGCTCACATGTAGTCACAGCACTGTACACATTCAGAGGCAATCTGTCACCTTCAGACTGACATTTAGTTGTCCTTTGAAAAATAAGAAAAATATCAGAAAACTTTAGTCTGGCGTCTGCTCTCTAAGTTAACTTAAAAAGCAACAGGCCATACACAGTCCTTCCGTAAGGCACAATGGAGGGTAAAGGTGAAATATATTTTAGGTGAGACTACTATATATACTAAGGTGGGACTCATGGGATAAGACATTATTGATAATTTCAAGAACTGCATACAAAAAAGAACAATAACTAAAACTTATGAGCCTTTTCCAAGTGACGCACACTCTCCTAGACGTGTTACATGTGTTTTTCTAAGCGCTCAGGAGGTAAGTGTTACTATGATCTCTCTTTTTCTGCTGAGGAGATCTTAACCGTATAGCCAAATAAGAAAGTTTCTAAAGGTAGAATCTAAACTCATGCCCAACAGACTCTCCCCGAGTCTGGGATTTCTACACTCTCTCGCTTTGAGTAGTGATTTGATTCAGCTTTTGTTGTAACTTTTATTTTATATTGGAGCAATAGCTGATTAACAATGTTGTGTTAGTTTCAGGTGCGCAGGAAAGTGATTCAGTTATACATACATATAACTCAATTTATATAAATGTATATATTTATACACACATACACACATGTATCTGTTATTTCTCAGATTCTTTTCCCATGTAGGTTATTGCAGAATATTGAGCAGTATGCCCTGTGCTAGTCAGTCCTTGTTGGTTATCTCTTTTAAATATAGTAGTGTGTACATTCCACTTACTAGCCAAAGGGACTGCGTCTAGCTCTCCTTAAAAGTAAAGAATACTACCAAAGTGTAGCTGCTTTGAACCTGATGGAGGGGAAAGCAAATAGCTCCTAAAGGAGCCCACTCTTTCATGTCCTGAAAGCATCAGAGCAGAGTGAACCATTACCAGCAGTGTGTCAGGGGGAAATTGTTCAGGAAGATATTTACCAGTTCCTGTCCAGGATGTGCCCTGAGGGATTCAATATATATTCCTCTGCCTCTGAAATCTGACATAACAGCTTTCCTCACTTACTCTACCACATTTCCTAATTCCTACTTTTGGAGACAGATAAGGCTGCATTGTTTTCATGTTTAATAGCTTTGATATAGCAATACATTTATATTATTCAAAAATAAAAAGCAATTACAAAATATAGAAATATGTACAGTGAAATGTTTTCCTCCTGCCTTTGATCCTCCTCATCCCTCTCCCCTTCCTATTCCGTAACCTCACAAAAGCACTGTCTACTATGTATCCTCCAGAGTTTTTTAAAAATGTATGAAGCAAATAGGAATATATATTATTTCTCTGTGGTTTTGGACAAAAGTTAGCGTTCTGTGTACATTGTTCTGCACACTCCTTTTTTTCTGATTAGTTATTTACTCGGAGATATTTTCTATATCAGTATGTGATTTTTCTCTCTCTCTCCCTTTTTGTTAGTATCACTGCCAGTATCCCATTATTTGGATGATTATAATTTGCCTAAACTGCAGTAAAGGAGAAGGCAATGGCACCCCACTCCAGTACTCTTGCCTGGAAAATCCCATGGACGGAAGAGCCTGATAGGCTGCAGCCCATGGGGTTGCAAAGAGTCGGACATGACTGAGCAACTTCACTTTTACGCGATGGAGAAAGAAATGGCAACCCACTCCAGTGTTCTTGCCTGGGGAATCCCAGCGACAGCGGAGCCTGGTGGGCTGCTGTCTATGAGGTCACACAGAGTCGGACCTGACTGAAGTGACTTAGCAGCAGCAGCAGCAAACCCCAGTAAACTCTGGATGGACATTTGGATTGCTTCCAGTATTACAAACACTGATATACTGAATAACCTAGAATATATTTCATTGAGTGCAGCTGCAGGTACACCTACAGGATTAATTCCTGAGTTGAAGATGCATCAAAAGTTATGCAAATTTATAATTTTGGATGGGTAGAACCAAATTGCTATCTCTAACAACTGTACTGTTTCAGGGTTTCCCGAGTTTTTCCCCATCATAACACTCAAAGCAAATAAAGTGGTTTATACTTGGGATAAACCGGAAAAGATTTGAAGCCTTAGATTGATAGTGGCCAAAGGGAGCAAGCCTACTAGTTCTAACTGACCAGGATCCACTGGGGCATCAGAGACCTGAGGGAAGTATGCCCAGCACCAGGTCTGGGAAGTCCTGAGGCTCTGTGTCTCAGTCAGCAGTGCATGACGCCAACTTCCCCTCAGTTTCACCAATGAAGAGTGGAATTTGAGTTAACCTGATAGGTTAAAACTATGATGTATCTAGGCAGTTTTATTGAGATTGATTACTTTTCATATGTTTCAGTGTTTTTATAAGCTTCTTGTCTATGAACTATACAACCTATTTTTTTTCTATTCAGCTGTTTGTCTTTCATTATTGACTTTAAGAAGCTATTTTTATTGAGAAAAATTACTCATGCTGCCCATGATATGAATTGCAGTTCCTTCCCCCCATTTTATATTTGTCTCTTGACTTTATTCGTGGTCTTTCGTCTTATTGCTTTTGCGTGCAGAAGTTTCTTTTCTGTTTTCTCATGTTGTCTTTTGCAATTTGGATTCAGAGTTGTTGATTAAAAGAGACTTTCCCCGTTTCACATTTACAAATGAATTTTCCTGCTTCTTCCTACTGCTTTTAAGACTTTCATTCTTGAATGTTTAAAAAAACAACAACAACAACAAAAAAAAAAACCTCCATTTGGAAGTGTTCCTGATGTTTGGTGTGAAATATGGATTCAGTTTTTCTTTTTTCCCAGATGGGTTATTCTACAGCATCATTTATTGAAAAATCCATCTTTGCTTTCACATTTGTTTTAATTTTTCTTTGTGTGGATTTCTACATTGTTTTAAAGTTTATTTCCAAAGATATTGTTATGCTGGTTTTGGCTGTTTTAAACGTTTTTCCCATTAGGCGTTGTAACTGCTTGCTTTTGGTACGCAATAAATTTATTGCTTTCTGTTTATTATTATCTATGTCCTATTACTTCTCTGAATTCTCTCACTCTTTGTAGTGTTTTGGTTGATTCCCTTGGATTTTCAAATGTTCCCTCATGTTATTGCCACATAATTACGGTTTATAATGTTTTTGCTTCTTATTTTCCTTCGGCTTGTCTGTTTTGACTAGTAATGCTAATACTTTGAGTTTCCCAGGTGGCACTAGTGGTAAAGAACCGACTTGCCCGTGCAGGAGGCATAAGAGACACAGGTTCGATCCCCTGAGTCAGGAAGACCCCCTGGAGAAAGGCATGGCAACCCACTCCAGTATCCTTGCCTAGAGAATCCCATGGACAGAGGAGCCTGGCGGGCTAGAGTCTGTGGGGTCACAAAGAGGAGACATGACTGAAGCAACTTAGCACGCACGCACGTTAATACCTTATGGTATTCTTCTCTTGATCTTGATTTTATTTTATTATTAGAGTATAATTGCTTTGGGCTTCCCTGGTGGCTCAGACAGGAAAGAATCTTCCTGCAATGTGGGAGACCTGGGTTCGATCCCTGGGTTGGGAGGATCCCCTGGAGGAGGGCATGGCAACCCACTCCAGTATTCTTGCTTGAAGAATCCCCATGGTCAGAGGAGCCTGGAGGGCTGCAGTCCATGGGGTCGCAAAGAGTCAGACACAACTGAGCGACTAAGCATATAGCACATTGCTTTACAATGTTATTTTCTGCTGTATACGGAAGTGAATTAGCCATCTGTATAAATATATCCCCTCTCTCTTGTATTCTCCCTCCCATCTCACGCCCACCTCACCCCTCTAGGTCATCAAAGAGCTGAGCTCCCTGTGTATTACAGCATTTCCCCACTAGTTATCTATTTTATACATGGGAGTGTATATGGTAGTGTATATATATCAGTGCTAATCTCCCAAGTCGTCCCATCCTCCCCTTCCCTCACTGTATCCACGTGTCCATTTTCTACATCTGAGTCTTTGTTGCTGCCCTGGAAGTAGGTTCCTCCACACCATTTTTCTAGATTCCACACATATGCGTTAATATACAATATTTGTTTTTCTTTCTCTGACTTCACTGTATGACAGCCCCTTGGTTTTGATGACTATGCTCCTAGTCAATCTCCAGTGAGCACATTGCTGACTTCTGGGTTGAGATAAATCTGTGTTTACTCTGTGTAAAAGGTGTCCATCTATCCTCATTTAACTGAATGTGTTGGTGAGGAAGGACTATTATATTTTGCCAAATGACTTTTCATCATATATGAACATGATCATAATTTTTCTCTAATATTATAAACTATATATGAACATTTTTCCTAATAACGAACCATCATTGTAATTCTGGAGTAAATTCCTCTGTCAAAATAATTATTCTTTTTGTATGCCTTTGGGTATATGTTCTTTGAAATGGTGCCCTCATTTTTTTGATAATAAATTAATCTATTCATTTTATTTGTGTATAAAACATCTTTGTCAAGTTTTATTATCAATTTTGTACCGTTTTCCCAGAAACAATCTTAAGAAATTATTTTGTCTGTTTTTCTCTAGATACGTTGAAATATCCCTGGTTTTATTTGCTTTTAAATTCCCTTATGAAAGTGACTAAACCTGCAGCTTTGCTGAAAATAACCTTTTGATCATTTTATCTTCTATCACTTCTATTGAAGTAGTTCTAAATATTTAGATTCTTATTTCTTGATATCATTTAGTGTAAATCATATTTTCCTTAAAAAAGTCTTATTTCATCCAAGTTTTTCAATTTCACCTTAAGATTCTTTAATCTCCCCAGTTCCTGTGTGGTTAATTCTTCCTTTACTGTTTAGTTTTGTTTCTTTGTCTTTAATTGCAGTTT
This sequence comes from Neotragus moschatus, assembly GCA_006410615.1. Lineage (NCBI taxonomy): Eukaryota > Metazoa > Chordata > Mammalia > Artiodactyla > Bovidae > Neotragus > Neotragus moschatus. Next base: position 2,394,169 of record SJYA01002928.1, read on the forward strand.
TCTCTTTCCTGATTAACTAATGATTTCTCTCTCTTTCTCTCTCTTTTTTTTTTTTTTTGAAGACAACCAGATTTTGTCTTCATAGATTACAGCTACCATTTTTCTAATTCATTAGACTTAAAAAACATAATAGTGTTTCTGTCAACAACTCTGTCATTTTAACACAATAGCAACCCTAGGCAACATGTAGATGAATAAGCCTGTTGGTGGTCCTATAAAACTTTTTTATGGATACTGAATTTTGAATTTAATACAATTTTCACATCACGAACTATTATCATTCATTTTCCCCCCCCAAACATCACATAAGCTATAAGCAGCATTCTTATTTTGCAGGCCATACAAAAATAGGTGTTGGACCAGATTTGGCCCATAAACTGTGATTAGCTGGTACCTACTCTACCCAATATATTTTTAGTTATAATGGTATCTATTAGTTTCCTAATATGAACAATAGTAACAGTTTTGCTATACCCTCCTTCCTTTATCTTAGTTTCTTTATCAGTATTTTCTTCCTCATTATTTTACTTTGTATATTAAATAATCTTGAAGATAAATTTACCTGATCATAAATATGGGTCTCTTCCTTTCTTTTATATCGAAATACCTTTTACATGTTGCTGTACTGACTTCTGACCTTCTTTGTGACTATGGAGAAACATACAGACAGCTTCGTTGTTTTATGTTATACGTAGCGTAATCTTTTTTCTCAATCACTCAAATGATCCTCTTGTTTAAATCTTGGAATTTTGATAACATAATTAGCATAGTTATGGTGTTGCTGTATCAGTTTCAGTGTTCGTTAGAACATTATCCTCCCAACGTAAAAAATATTCAAGGCATATTAATTATGAAGATTTTTCTTGATTTATTTCTTTAAGATAAGTTATTTTCCATTTTGTTGCTTCTGTTTGTTTATCTTCAGAGATTTCAATTATACATATGTTATATTTTTAATTTTTGCTTCTTTTCTGTATCTCATTTTATCTGTAACCTTTTCAGTTGTTTTATTTTGCTGTTTCTAATTCATTTTGTTTTATTCTCATTTCTGTAATTTATTTCCTTTACTATATTTGCCATAGTGTATGTTCCTCAATAGTGTTCCTTGCATTTTCTTTACTTATGTGCTGATTTTGGTTTTTCTTCCATTTTTCCTGAGTTCTACCAGTTCAATTTTCATTTCTTTCTGGTGTAATTCCCTCTTATCTCTGAATTCTAGTATTAATTCCCTTGGGCTTCCCTTGTGGCTCAGCTGGTAAACCTGCCTGAAATACGGGAGACCCAGGTTTGATCCCTGGGTTGGGAAGATTCCCTGGAGAAGGGAAAGGCTACCCACTGCAGTATTCTGGCCTGGAGAATTCCATGAACTGTATAGTCCACGGGGTCGCAAAGAGTCAGACACAACTGAGCGACTGTCACTTTCTGCCATACACTTAAAAAGGATACGGCTTGGTATTCTTTTACTTGCTGGTAGCTACTGAGGTCAAATATTTAGTCTTTGTGTCACCATTTTTCTTGTGAGTATTCATTTTGGAATGAGTTTTCATGCTGTTTTTCACATTTGTTTTCACGTAAGAATTTTGTCTGGTTGTTCTGCTGGTTCTTTTCCTGTTACTTGTCATTGAATAAGCTGGATTTTCTTGGATTAGTATCCTCTACAGAGTTGATGGGAAAGAGAGGCAGTTGTTGCCAGAGTAACCATTGCGTTTTTACTACAAAAAGGATCTTTATTTGCTGTCACAAAGATAGATAGTTCTCTATACAAGTGTGGCTCAAGTATTTGAATATGTTGCACCTCTAACCCCTCTGATTCTGAGTCAAATGCAGTGAAGGGCAGGGTTTTGTCAGTAGCTTGTTGACTGTAGTTCCAGCAGAATTTTTTCCAAATAAGATTCTAAAATTTAAATTCAGGGTGAACCCCTCATCTTTGAGAACTATTATAATTTTGCTATTATCCTCTGAGCTCTACTTCTGTTGGGCCCCTTATCACTCGACATTTCAGAGCTTCACTGCCTCCCAAGAGAAATCTAACTTTTTTTTTTTTTTTTTTTTTACAATTCCCAAATCCCTTGCTTTTTTTGGATTATATTTATCTTCCAGGTTTGATAAAAATTAGAGTTTTAGAGGTTTTCACTGTTGTTTTTCTGCTGTATGATGTCCAGGAGCAAAGAGGAACTATGATGACTTTCCCAGCCATTTTTATGCAGGGATTCTATGAACATTATGCTTAGAAAGAGTTAAGCGAAAAGGGTGCCTATGTCTAGCTTTCAACAAATGGAGTATAAACTTTAAAAAGCAAATACAAAATTGTGATGCGACCATGAAGACTTGAAATTTCCAGAAATAATTCTAGAGTAAAAATCTAAAGAATCAGCAAGAATGATGGAATGTAAAAACCATAGGAATTGAGATAAAGAGAAAATTGAGTGTTGATAGGCGCAGTGATTGAAGGGGTTGTGTGGGAACAGAGATTAGATTAGAAGGATTCAACGAAGGCTTGAGCAAATGTCACTGGTATTCCCGCCTATAATTTTGGTCTAGGCACCTTGGAAAATTCTTTCTCACTTACCATTGTGTGTTCCTGGTTGCTTTCCATCTACCTCAGGATATCTCAAACTGTGAAGAAAATGAAAAGAGATAGAGTTGGTTAAGGGAGAGGAAGAAGGTTCCAGAATAAAAAACATATATATATTTTGTTCTCTCTATGTCTCCAGAGTCTATGCCAGTTCCCCAGAGCCAAGCCAGGCTCCCAGAGGCATTCTGGACCAAGAGTTCTTGGCACGGACAAGATTTCCAAAAGACAGAAGTGCCTTTGAGCCATATCCTGGCGCCTGAAACCGAGCCCAAACTGCTTGGACAGTGAGAAAAGTGAGGCAGCTTCAGAACATTCTGCGTCGCATGTTTGTTGCTGGCCTCTTTGCTTTATAATCTTTTGAAAAATTATGTTTTCCTCCTGGATATTTTAGTCTGCTTTTATTAGTCATTTCAAGGAGGATCACAGAAAGGCTTCAGGAAGGCTGGCCGCTCAATCCTGTCTGTGGCCTCCAGTGCAGCACCCTGCCCTGCTCTCTCCACCACTGTTTACTTATAAGCTTGATTTTGGCAGCCAGTAAGTTTATTTTACATTTTACTGAAGTGTGAGGGGAAATACTGATAGAAAAACTAAACAAAACCCCTCATGAAATGGTATCTCCAAATGAGCAAAGTACCTGAAAAAGTCAAACATCCGGGTGCCCAGAACTCAAAGGCTGATTTTTCTTCCCTATAAGGCACCCTCAGAACCTCTTCCTGAAACTGGCTGTTGATAAGATCATCTGAAAATTAATCACTAGCGGAGAGAGGGCTGTATTCACTGTCAACCTACCCTGCAAGCCTGGGTCCTTGCCTCCCTGAGTTTCTCCTGCGTTTCTGTGTTCACCAGAAACTTTTCAGAACAGGGGCACAAACTTCTTTGCCGTTGCTTTAAAGAAATGGGAATGCTAGCTCTTCTGTCTAATGAAAGTATGATTTTTATTTACCTACGACTGCTACTGGTGATTATTGAAAAATAATCTAAATAATTTCTTCCTCATATGCAATGATGTAGCTCATCATAAAATATTTTATGAAAGAAAAATTTCAATGGACACGTGTAAAGTGAAGGGTCTTAGAAATCTGGAAAGCATAATTTTCCATAAAGCAAGTCTCTAAGAGTAGACATTAAGTGTGTGTCTGTGGAAGGGTGACATGTGTATATATCTACACTCCAAACTTATGTCTCTCATTAACATGTTGATGGTTGAATGATACATATCCCCATAATCATTTTGGAATAATATGGCAATTTAAAATGGGAGAAGGATATAACTTATAAGAGCAAGCACATTTGCCTAAAAGGGTTATTCTATATTAGTCCAGGCCTAATGGCACCCCACTGCTATACTCTTGCCTGGAAAGTCCCATGGATGGAGGAGCCTGGTAGGCTGCAGTCCATGGGGTTGCGAAGAGTCAGACACGACTGAGCAACTTAACTTCACTTTCAATACAGAAGCTTAGTCAGACAATAGAGAACACCCAGGTCTCCTACAGGTGAGGCTAATCAGCTCCAGATAAGAAGTACCCTGCAAGAGATAGACCCTCTTTGAGACACTGCAACAATGGAAAGATTGAAAGCTGAGGGTTGAAAAGACACTGGAAAAACACAAAAGCTTTCTGACAAAACAATTCCCATTCACTTTAAAAAAAAAAATGTGGTATACAGATCATAACCATAGCAACAACAAAACTCAAATCCAGCTCAATTTCTAATGAGATTAACTTTAACTCCCACAGTAAAGTCCCAGCAGGAAAAAAAAAAAAAAAGCTGTGCCCATTTCTAGGCTTAAACATTATATGTTTCAGTCCGTATTGTAGTACATAAGATGGCTTGTCTTTATAAAAATTACAAAGCGTTAAGAAAGAAAGAAAAAGTTTCCCAAAAAACAAAGCAATTCTTAAAAGCTCAGATATGACACAAATGTTGGAACTATCTAGCAAGGAATTTCAAATAACTATGAATAATAGGCGAAAGCCCTAGTTGGAAAGATAAGTAACATGTAATATCAGTTGGGTGATTTCAGGAGAGAAAAGCAAGCTGTAAGAAAGTATCAATAGAAGTTTAGAAATGAAGAACAAAGAAATGGCGATAAAAAGTACTTCTTACAGACTTACCAGTAGACTTAGCAAGGTCAAGCGTCATAGTTTTCTAGGACGGCCATACCAGAATATCATGGATGGGTGACTTACACAACAGAATTTTTCCTCCTAAATGGGCAATCTAGAAGACTGAGATCAAGGAGTTGACAGGGTTGGTTTCTTCTGAGGCCTCTCTACTTGGCATGTGGATGCTCACCTCCTCCCTGTGTCTTCATGCGAACTTCCCTCTGTGTGTACCTGTATGTCCTAATCTCCTCTTGTAAAAACATCAGCAGTATTAGAGTAGCACCCAGTTCACAAGTTTATTTTAACTTAATTATTTTTTGAAGAGGTCACCAAAAGAGACCCTGTCTCCAAAACAGTCATATTCTGAAATGCTGGGATTAGGACTTCAACATTTAACTTTTTTTGTTTTTTTGAGAAAGAGAACAACACAACTCAGCATATAGCACAAAGAAAGCTTCAGTGAACTGAAGATAAATCTACAGATAGTACACAAAGTGAAACTGAAATAAATGAGAAAAGGGAAAACCCAATAGAAGAGATCACCAAGAGATGTGAAACAATATCAAATGGTCTAACATCCTGTAGCTCAGATGGTAAAGAATCTGCCTGCAATGCAAGAGACTCAGGTTCAATCCCTGGATCAGGAAGATCCTTTGTTGAAGGTAATGGCAACCCAGTCTAGTGTTCTTGCCTGGAGAAACCCATGGGCAGAGGAACCTGGTGGGCTATAGTCCAGTTCAGTTCAGTTCAGTCACTCAGTCGTGTCCGACTCTTTGTGACCCCATGAATCACAGCACGCCAGGCCTCCCTGTCCATCACCAACTCCTGGAGTTCACTCAAACTCAGGTCCATCAAGTCAGTGATACCATCCAGCCATCTCATCCTCTGTCGTCCCCTTTTCCTCCTGCCCCCAATCCCTCCCAGCATCAGAGTCTTTTCCAATGAGTCTAGCCCATGGGGGCACAAAGAGTCGGACACAACTGAGCAAAGTCTAGTTAACATATATGTAAGTAGAACCCCAGTGTTTGACGGTATATGCTGAATCATTCATTACAACTTTCATTTTTTAAATTTTTCTCATTTTTTTTTAGAACTCGATTTGTTGTATAGGTTTAACTTCTATCATCAAATATTTTGTTTACATATATTCATACTTTATAGTATAATGTTGGCATTAAAGGGTCTAAATTGATGTTTGAATATATCTTTAGCCATATATCATAATAATATTTTTAATCAGTTTATGATTATTTCATAAATATTCTAAAATTGAGAATATTATCAGTATTTCATTGTTTTTATTAGTTATAAAATTTCCAGTAGTACAGCTATAACTATAAATAATAAGCTTTCTCTAATTTACCTCAAACCAACTTTTCAAAGTACGAACTGCTAATAGTCTCTTAATCTTTCAAATATTATTTGATTCATATAAACATACATTACAAAGGCTGTAGATGTTTACTCTTATGGGCATATCATAGGGAAATATAAATATTTCCCTATAGTAAATTCCAGAAGGGGGTTTCCTAGGTCAAGGGGTATGTACATGTTTAATTTTGATAAGTACTCTCACACTGCTCTCCATAAAAGGTTATACCAGTTCATACAACAATAGTGTATATTCAAGAACATTTCTCTACACTCTGGCCAATCTTAATATATCAGTTCAGTTCAGTTGCTCTGTCATGTCCAACTCTTTGTGACCCCATAGACTGCAGCATGCCAGGCTTCCCTGTCCATTACCACCTTCCAGAGCCTACTCAAACTCATGTCCATTGAGTCGATGATGCCATCCAATCATCTCATCCTCTGTCGACCCCATCTCCTCCTGCCTTCAATGTTTCCCAGCATCAGGGTCTTTTGAAATGAGTCAGTTCTTCACATCAGGTGGCCAAAGTATTAGAGTTTATTGGAGTTTCAGCTTCAGCATCAGTCCTTCCAATGAATATTCAGGACTGATTTCCTTTAGGATGGACTGATCAGATCTCCTTGCAGTCCAAGGGACTCTCAAGGGTCTTCTCCAACACCACAGTTCAAAGGCATTAATTCTTCAGTGCTCAGCTTTCTATATAGTCAATTCTCACATCCATACATGACCACTGGAAAAACCATAGCCTTGACTAGACAGACCTTTGTTTGTAAAATAATGTCTCTGCTTTTTAATATGCTATCTAGGTTGGTCATAGCTTTCTTCCAAGGAGCAAGCATCTTTTAATTTCATGGCTGCAATCACCATCTGCAGTGGTTTTGGAGCCCCCAAAAATAGTCTCTCATTGTTTCCACTGTTTCCCCATCTATTTGCCATAAGTGATGGGACTGGATGCCATGATCTTAGTTTTCTGAACGTTGAGTTTAAGCCATCTTTTTCACTCTCCTCTTTCACTTTCATCAAGAGACTCTTTAGTTCCTCTTCACTTTCTGCCATAAGAGTGGTGTCATCTGCATATCTGAGGTTATTGATATTTTCCCATCAATCTTGAATCCAGCTTGTGTTTCTTCCAGTCCACTGTTTCTCATGATGTACTCTGCATATAAGTTAAATAAGCAGGGTGACAATATACAGCCTTGATATACTCCTTTCCCAATTTGGAACCAGTCTGTTGTTCCATGTCCAGTTCTAACTGTTGCTTCTTGACCTGCACACATATTTCTCAGGAGACAGGTCAGGTAGTCTGGTATTCCCATCTCTTTAAGAATTTTCCATAGTTTGTTGTGATCCACACAGTCAATTTATAATTTGATGTCAGTGATATGTAGCAGATATACTTTAATCTCTAAGAAGCTGGGTTTTTCCCATTGTTAGTGGTGACTCCTTAACCTTTAAATATTGTTCCAAAAAATTTTAGCAGCAATTCAACAATGAGAATGTGATTAGTCAAAGTTTTACCTTTTAAAATGTATTGATGTTTTCCCCTAGAGCTTTTAATACCTTTAAAAATGAATTATCTTTTCTCTGTAGAAGACAAATTAACATCTTCAGTCCAGTTCAGTTGCTCAGTCATGTCCAACTCTTTGCAATCCTATGAACCACAGCACTCCAGACCTCCCTGTCCATCACCAACTCCCAGAGTCCACCCAAACCCATGCCCATCGAGTCGGTGATGGCATCCAACCATCTCATCCTCTGTCGTCCCCTTCTCCTCCTGCCCTCAATCTTTCCCAGCATCAGGATCTTTTCAAATGAGTCAGCTCTTCACATAATATTATTATTTTATTTGGAGGGTTCTTGATACCTGTATTTTGTATCGAGTCTTTCAAAACTAAGTTGTTTAAAATTTGTACTACTATATTCTTTTCTTATAATGTTTATAATAGTTTTTATTTAGTTAAAATTTCTGTGTATTTCTGACATTATAGACTCCTACTCTGCTCAAAAAACAAGTCAACATACTTAGAGTTTACAGTGATATAGTGTGTGTGTGTGTGTGTGTGTGTGTGTGTATATATGTGCATTTTTTTTCTTGTGAACAGTCATATTTGTTAGGGGAATGACATATTTGTCATTTGTGCAATATTTCTTTTTGTTTCTTCATACACATTTTTACATCTTTTTTTTCTCTAGTAAAGTTCCATTATTAATACAGCTTGGCCATAAGAGTTCACTAGAGAGAAATAAAATTCACTCTACCTGTGAATTAGCACATGTATAATTTTTTAAAAACCTACTAGAAGCATCTCTCTAACTCGTGGGTTCTCAGGAGATATTGGCCACATCTTCTAACCTCTAAGCAGGTATTTCCAGTAGTGCTCCAATGTCTAGGGTACTTTCAATCCTTTATCCAACCAGAGAATCTCTGTTATTAGAGTTATATAAATGAGATACCACGTAATGATTTATTATAAAGATTTTGAAAATAAAAAAAATAATTTATTGGTTCATATTACTCTTATTCAAAAAAAATTCATGCTGTTCCACAATGATTATATTCCTAGCCTAATTTCCACATTAATTATCCAAACTTATTTCCTTATTTTGTCCTATAGTCATATTGAAATATTCATCATCCAAATATAGTCTGATATAGCAGATATTTTTATCAACTCAATGGACATGAGTTTGAGCAAACTCCAGGAGATAGTGAAGGATGGGAAGCCTGGTGTGCCGCAGTCCATGGGGTTACAAAGAGTCAGACACAACTGAGAGACTAAAGAACAGTCAGTAAAGAACTAGTCCACGTTCTGGCTTCTTCCCTTCAACTCGAATTTGGAGATGCCCCTGCAACTAACAAAAAGTTTGACTAAATATCTCGAGGAGGAACAAACGATTGAGTCCCAATGTAGGAAATGGCTCCCAGTGGGAGAGCTCCAGGGTGCACATATACAGTCTGGCCTAGGGAGAGCTTTCTAGGAGTTCCCCTTAGTCTCATTGCTTGCTCTTTGCTCCACTGGGCAGCCAGCAGTAATACATGTTGCCATGGTGCAGACCATTTTCTTCTTACTCCTGGAAACAGGCAATATTCTCAGAGGGTAGTTACTCTTGGACTAAAACGTAGCTTGGTCAGAGGCACTGGCTGATTATCTCTATAGTCAAAAGATGCCTGGGGAGGTAAAGAGACATGGAGCAACAGTAAAACCTCTCTCTCTCTTTATTTCTGAAGTCATATTTATTACAAGAAAAAACCCAAAGATGTGAACAAATAAAATCATCCAGAAATCTGATCATCCCTGTATATTTACATCATTTTATATTTCATTCCCTCTTTCTTTACTGATTTATATAAGTGAAATTATATTTACATCAATTTTGTGTCATGGTTTCTATTTATATTATAAAATTGGAATTTATATGTTATGTAAATCTTTATATGTTGTTTACTTAGTTGTTCGGTCATGTCCAACTCTTTTGTGATCCCACAGTCTGTAGCCCACAGAGGCCTCTGTCCAAGAGATTTGCCAGACAAGAATACTGGAGTGGGTTGCCATTTCCTTCTCCAGGAGATCTTTCTGACCCAGGGATCAAACCTGGATCTCCTGCATTTGCAGGCAGATTCTTTACCGCTGAGCTACCAGGGAAGCTCAAATCTTTATATACTTCGTTTAACTTTCCAGGAGAAGGGGACGACAGAGGATGAGACAGTAGAATGGCATCACTGACTCAGTAAACACAAGTATGAGTTTGAGCAAAGTCCCGGAGCTAGTGAAGGCCAGGAAGTCTGGCACACTGCAGCTCATAAGGTTGAAAAGAGCTGGACATGACTTAGTGAGTGAACAGCAATAGCTATACCATCATATGCTTGTTCTTTCTGTTAGTACTTCTCTTGTATCTGGTCATTATACTTGCTTCCATATTTATTCTCTTATAAATGTGGAGACGTGTATCTCTCTCCATACATACATGTTTTAAGAAGTTTCTCTTAACACAATTTCCAGGTCAAATAATATAAGTAATATTTACATATCGTAACATTTTTTGAAGGATCACTGTACATTAATGTTCTACATGTTTCACGCACATAAACTCATGTAACTTTCACATCTATCTCTTGAAACCAGTACTATTATCATCCCTAGATATGGAGGCAGAATCTGAGAGGCATAGTGACAAGGTTAAATAATTTCCTTATGGCTAGACGGGAAGTGGCAGAGTTGGAGTTCCAATACAGGCTCAAAGATGTAGAAACACACGCGAACAGGCATACTGGATTAGTATCAGTATAATCTTTCCAGCATGATGCATGGGGCATACTATCACATAAATTCTCCCTTAAAATGGTAGTGTGGCGTCTTTATAGCAGAGAAATATAGGTGTCTACTTTGGGCCAAAAAGCATACATGCAGTGTTCTTGTTAAGAAGCAATTAAATCAGTCTATGAGATATTTAAACTATTCAGCCAGCCTGCAATTCATATGCCTACATTCCCTGTGTGATGGAAGAATTTATAAGGATCACAAAGACACCCTAAGTCTCAATACAAATATTATTACTGGGCCAATATTTTTTTTAATGTATGACTGTGTTTTTAATTTTCTTTGTTAATTTGCAATAATTTATGTCATTTAAGTAAGAAAACACTCTCAGAAGAAGTTATACATTAACTGTCATAGAAAACAGTTTTTTCTTCCTCTTTGATTTCTTTTGTGTCACAGGATAAGGCATGGCAAGCACTCAAATTCTTCATGGACCTAGTGGTACCAAATGCAGTAGCAGTTTTGCTTAAGCAAAACTCCATGGCACTGTACTTAGGTTTAGTATTTAATGAGTTAAGTTTTCATCCACATTGCCTATTTTTCCACTGAACCCTGCCAAAAATATTCTGGCAGATGGTAAAATAATAAAATTGCTGGCTCTAAAATCCAAAATCTTGGAGATAATTAGAAGACTTGATACAGGTAACATTTATTAGTCATGAAGAGCTTGACAGCAAGGAGGATTTTTCAACCCACACAATTTTGAAAGGGAAAAAATTTCTCTTTCTGAACACTGATCAAACTGTGACTCTGTGACATGAAGGGAGAAACACACTTCACAGGATTTAGTTGGACAACTTCTTCAGTGAAGCACAACCTAAAGAGAGAGAGGGAAACAATGCCTTTTAAAGGTGACTCCATTTACAGAACAATGAGGGCAAATGTGAACCATCTTTGGAAATTTTCTTCTGTTCTGGTTAAACAAACTGCAAGTTCACTAGGTAGACATGAGCACCAAGAATAATCTCGCTAACCATGAGATAGGTTTAAATGAAATAAAATGTATTTTATTTATCAGTTTTCCTTCTTTCTTAACATAAGCATCATTCTTAGGCTGGGAAGGCACCCAGGAGCATTTGCTGGTTGGAGAAGGTTAAGATTTTAAAATTTTACCACTCAGCTCTTTACAAATAAACTACAGTGGTTACCCCATCCATATTTTACCAAAGTCAAGTACAACTTACAAGTATAAGAAATTCAAGCAATCCTGCTGTTAACACCATAGAAAGGGTAAATAGCATTGGTAATCTGCTTTGGGGTTCAAAGAGTATAGTTCAGGCTGCTGTGGCTTAATCATAGACAAATGCCATCTTCCTAGAATCTAAGTGTTTTTCCAAACTGAAAGGGGCTTTAAAGATCTCCAGTTGCATTTCTCATTTTTTAGAAGGAAAAAAAAATTTAACAGTTCATGAAATGAAGTGACTTGCACAGGCTATTCCCTGGAAAGTCTGAGACTTGACCACAGATGCCCTGATTCCTCGTATCCTGCTGTTTCTATTGTGTTATGGCTACAAGTTTGCATGATAAAGTATCTGCCAGGCTCACCAAATCCAGTGACCCAAACGGTATCCTGTGAATACACATAAGAATGAATAACAGGCCCAAAGAAAATTGCAATGTGTAAATGTTTAAAAGTTAAATTCAAGAGTGGATAATATGTTGAAAGCCTTGAAAAGGGAAGAAACAAGAAAGGAAGGAAGAGAAGCATTTTTTGGTTTTCTAGTGGAAATATAATGACCTTTAAAAGAAAATTTCAGAAAAGAATGATTGACTCTATATATGTTATCAAAACTTGGAATTAATTCTTCTGGCTTATGAAAATGGAATGATAAATTGCCAAAGAATGAAATACAGCTATGCAGATGAGAAAAGAGATTTTTTCACACAAAAAAATTATAAACCTGATATCTCTGGAGAGAAAGGCAGTTAAGTTCCAAAACCAAGTATCATGACTGACAACAGATATATTTAAAAATAATAGATAGATTTAAAGTAAGCATAGTCTAGAAGGTGTTAAGAAACAGTCCATTAGAAGTAGAAATTGTGTTAGAACATAATAATAATAGTAAATAACATTCATTTGGTACTTCATATGCACAAACACTACTCTAAGGGCTTTGAATACATGAACTCATTGGTCTCCTACACCATGTCTGTAAAGTACATATGTTTATTCCTCTCATTTTATAGATATGAGATGAAAGTACTGCTGGATTAAATTGCTTATTTAAGGTTGTAACACTACTAATAATATAACTGAAAAATGAACCCAGGAAATCTGATTTGAAATCCATGGTCTTAACTTCTATGCTATTATGTCCTTATCCTCGTACAAAGATAATAAAATAAATAGAAAATGTATCCTTAGAAAGTTGGTACAATCTCTCATACAGCACTGAAATGATTGCAGAGGGGCATCTGTACTATAATAGTGCAAGGGTCTCATTCAAAGAAAATTGACCTCAGAGCAAGTTGTAAGAGCTTTGCTCTTACATATAAAGAAGGTATGTCATGAGGTGACTTCTGAAAGAAGGAAGAAAGGAAAGAAGGGGAAAAAGGAGTGAGAAAATGAATATGAAATGTATGCTGTGCTTAGTTGCTCAGTTATGTCCAACTCTTTGCAACCCCATGGACTGTAGCCCACCAGGCTCCTGTCTCCATGGGATTTTCCAGGAAGAATAGTGGAGTGGGTTACCATGCCCCTCCTCCAAGGGATCTTCCCAATCCAGGGATTGAACCCAAGTCTCCCATATTGCAGGCAGACTTGCAGACAGATTCTTTACCATCTGAGCCACCAGGGAAGCCCAAGAATACTGGAATGGGTAGCCTATCCCTCTCCAAGGGATCTTCCCGACCTAGGAATTGAACCAGCATCTATCCACCTGCACTGCAGTAGACCCTTGTTTGAGTCCTGGATCAGGAAGATTCCCCTGGAGAACAGAGAGGCTACCCACTCCAGTATTTTTGGGCTTCCTTGGTGGCTCAGGTGATACGTATATGTCAATGAAATAGCATAAGTAACAAAAATAANCCAAGGGATCTTCCCGACCTAGGAATTGAACCAGCATCTATCCACCTGCACTGCAGTAGACCCTTGTTTGAGTCCTGGATCAGGAAGATTCCCCTGGAGAACAGAGAGGCTACCCACTCCAGTATTTTTGGGCTTCCTTGGTGGCTCAGGTGATACGTATATGTCAATGAAATAGCATAAGTAACAAAAATAAGCCACAGAACACTTTGATGGCAAAAAAACATATAAAACTAACAGTAAAAACCCATTGTGGACTTTCAGATTAAGCTCCAAGGACAGCCATTGCTAACCTTTTAGCACTCTTTGCGTGAGTGTGTGTATGTGTATAAATATGTATAACTGAAATGCTTTTGTCCCTCCCCAAATTCCCATTTTGAAGCCTTAGTCCCCAGTGTGATGGTATCTAGACGTGGAACCTTTAAGAGCTAATTAGGGTTAGATGAGGTCATGAGAGCGGGGCTTTCATGATGCAATTAGTGCCCTTATAAAAAAGACACCAGAGACTGAGTATCTCTCTCTACCCATATCCCTCAGTACTGGACTATAATAGGTTTACAATACTTTTTACATAAATAATACATTAAAAAACAAACAAAAATAAAACATTTTATATCTTATAGTATAGTACCTTCAAGACTACAGTAGTACAGTACAATAGATGTCATACGGGGGCCTGCAGAGAGTAAACAGGCAAGTCAGTCAGTTCAGTCACTCAGTCATGTCCGACTCTTGGTGACCCCATCAACCGCAGCAGGCCAGGCATCCCTGTCCATCACCAACTCCTGGAGTTTACCCAAACTCATATCCATTGAGTCAGTGATGCCATCCAACCATCTCATCCTCTGATCATCCCCTTCTCCTCCTGCCCTCAATCTTTCCCAGCATCAGGGTCTTTTCCAATGAGTCAGCTCTTTGCCTCAGGTGGCCAAAGNGTTGCTTCCTGACCTGCATACAGATTTCTCAAGAGGCAGGTCAGGTGGTCTGGTATTCCATCTCTTGAATAATTTTCCACAGTTTGTTGACTCCTAGCTGGATTCAATTCTATTTACCCTCTTGAATAACAATCCAGTGATGTCTAGGTGGTAGCTCCTTTTTTCTCATCGGAGATGACGTGATTCTGTGTTCAAGTGGCCCTTGCCATTTCCTGCCTTGTGAATCTCTGGTTCTCCAGTTACTTCTTCCTCTTGTCCCTCTTCATTCTTTCTCTGTGTCTTCAATTCCTGGCATGTCTTTGCAGTACTACCTACATCACCACTGCTTTTACACTTGCTTTCCGACACCCTGGGCTTGAAATAAAGATATTGTACTACTGTAGTCTATGCGGTACTTAGTACAGTAAGGTACACAAAAGCACAACCACTCGTAGAGGTTGCACAGACATGACAGTGTACGCCAGACACATGAGCTCACTTATGGTGTTTGGACCTGTGAACACGTGTCTGCACCTTTGGAAGTTGGCAACTTGAAGGTTTGAATGTAGGGGACTATTATTAATTATAGTCACCATGCTGTGTATCACATCCTCAAAACTGATTTATTTTGTACCGGAAACTGTTTATCTCCTTTTGACTCCCTTCACACATTTCATCCACCTCTACCCCCATCTCTCGCAGCCAACAATCTGTTCTGTGTATCTGAGTTTGAGCTTGTTTGTTTTAGATTCCACGCATAAGTAAGATAATCTGGTTTTTATCTTTCTCTGTCTAACTAATTTCATTTAGCATAGTGCTCTTAAGCTCCATCATAAATGGCAAGATTTCATTTTTTTCATAGCTGAATAATTTCTCATTGTATATATACCGTATTTTCTTTATCCATTTGTGTGTTGATGAATACTTAAGTTGCTTCCATTTCTTGGCTATTGTAAATAATACTGTAATGAACATCAGATGCACATATCTTTTGGAGTTAATGTTTTCATTTTCTTTGGATAAATGTTCAGAAATGGAATTTCTGGATCATATGGTAGTTCTGTTTTTAATTTTTTGATGAACCTCCATACTATTCTCCATAGTTACCGCACCAGTTTACATTACCATCAAGAGTGTACCAGAAGGGGTCCCTTTTCTCCACATCCTTACCAATGCTTTTCATTTCTTATCTTTTTGAAAATAGTCATTCTAGCGGGTATGAGGTGGTATTTCATTATGTTTTTGATTTGCATTTCCCTATCATTAGTGATATAGAGCATCTTTTTATGTACCTATTTGCCATCAACATGTCTTCTTTGGAAAATGTCTGTGCAGATCCTCTATCCATCTTAAAATCAAGTTCTTTGTGTTTTGCTATTGAGTTGTAGAAGTTCTTTATATATGTTGAATATTGACTGCCTTTAAGATATATGACCTGCAAGTATTTACACCCACTGAATGGGGTTTCCTTTTCACTTTGTTGGTGGCTTCTTTTGCCATGCAGAAATTTTTCAGTTTGATGTAGCCCCACTTGTTTATTTTTGCTTTTGTTGTCAAATGTAAAAAATCACTGCCAAGACTAATGCCAAGATGCTTACTGCCTGTTTTTTCCTCAGAGTTTTATGGTTTCAAGTCTTACATTCAAATCTTTAAACCATTTTAAGTTCACTTGTTTGTGTATAGTGTAAGAGAAGTGATTTGGTTTCATTCTTTTGCATGTGGCTGTCCAGTTTTCCCAATACAATTTATTGAAGAAACTGTCCTTTCCCTATTGTATATTCTTGGCTCCTTTGTCATGAATTAGTTGACCATATACATGTGAGTTTCTTCCTGGGCACTCTATTTCATTCCATCAATCTATGTATTTTTACATCAATGCCACACTGTTTTGTTTACTATGGCTTTGTAATATACTTTGAAATAAGGGCATGTGATGACTCTAGCTTTGTGCTTCTTTCTCAGGATTGCTTTGGCTATTCGGGGTTCCAGAAGTCTGTCCAGGAACCAAATTCTTATTCTTGGTTGTTATTAGTTTCAGCTACCTTCACCTTTTTTCATGCATTTTTAAGGATGAGAAGTTAAAAAAGGATTATATCCCCAAGTCAAAAAACTAAAAGGCTGCATATGAAACTATGAGTTTGCATGTCTGTGTTTGGGAGACAGTGGGGGGTGGGGGTGGATAATTTGAGCGGACTTAAATATTAGTCACTGTTGCTTTTTCCTCATAAGACTTGACAATCAAGGGTGGAGGGAAAAACCTCGTGCCCCTCCCCAAGGGACAAGACAATAAAATAAGGAAGGAGGAACCTAACAGCAGCTAAACGTGCATAAAACAGAACTATTTCTAGCTTGTTCCTTCCCCACTTCTAACTGTCGAAAACAGCTGGCTGTTTCTTTAATCCTTTGTTATCTTGGATTCGACAAAGCAGATTCTATTTAAAGGAGTCTTTTACATTTTCAAAGGAGGAAAAAACTGAGTGAGAGTAGCATATTATATGAGGAAACTTTTCAAAAATCTTCACAAAATATGTATGTAGGAAGAGAAAAGTGTGAGAGGGAGAAGCAGATGAACCAAGGGGTCTTGATTTTCTGCACAGAAAACTTGACCTGAGTTCTAACCTGGAAGCACAGCCACATATGTAAGCAGGTCATTTTAATTGTTTGGGTCAAAAGTAATCATGATCTTCTAGAATTTCCTGGAGTATTTCAATGTTCACATCTTCCACTATGAACTTCCTCCTCTGATCTGGTCAAATTCCCAAGTATCATGGGAGNAGAAAACTTGACCTGAGTTCTAACCTGGAAGCACAGCCACATATGTAAGCAGGTCATTTTAATTGTTTGGGTCAAAAGTAATCATGATCTTCTAGAATTTCCTGGAGTATTTCAATGTTCACATCTTCCACTATGAACTTCCTCCTCTGATCTGGTCAAATTCCCAAGTATCATGGGAGAGTCCTTCACACTGCATTTGGTTTTGTAAGACCACCAGCATGGCGTGGATTCAGATTTGTGGTCTTGCTATTTCATCTGATCCAGATGCTTCATTTTGTGTGCTTTCTCAGCATAACTGAGGTGGAGACTTGGGCTGAGATAAACTGGCTTTATCCCAACCTGGATAAGATAAATATTTGCAAGAGTAAATATCTAGAACAGACATGGTCTGACTGCCCCTTCTATCAAAAGCACATGTCTTGAGTTATCTGGTAAACATTAAAGTTTTGAATTATATTAAAAGCACTGGAAGAGACATCAAGAACACATCTCTTGTGTTCTTTTGACTCTAACAGCAGAAGTCCACTATCCCAGATAAACAGATACACAGCCAAACTTTAGTTGTTAGCCATATAAATCAAGCATCCCTTGGCATGTGTGTTAGCTGTTCAGTCGTGTCCGACTGTTTGCAATTCCATGGACTGTAGCCCGCCTGACCCTTCTGTCCACAGAATTCTCCAGGCAAGAGTAGTGGAGTGGGTAGCCATTCCCTTCTACAGGGGATCTTCCTGACCCAGGGATTGAACCCAGGTCGCCTGCATTGCAGGCAGATTCTTTACCACCTGAGCTACCAGGGAAGCCCAGTGTTATTTTGTCCCTATAAATCTATCTTTCTGCTTAGGTGAGGAGAAACTTTGCATATTTCATTGATCCAAAGATACTTACCTTTTCACATTTTAATATCTCTTAACCTAGGATGCATTTTACAATTGATGCAGTGTCATAATCTTTATTGAAAGTGCCATTTGGGGAGATTTTATTAAAACATTTAAAATTATTACATTTTAGAATTGATGGTGTCTTAGATTACATGAAGTACTAAAGTTGGAATTCCTTGGAAAGTTTTGTTTTGGTAGTTCTAGGAACAGGGAGTTAATGGGAAGTAAACTTGGGAAATGAACTCAGAGGTATTAGAGATGAAAGTTCTACGAATGATACATGTTTGGTTCTCTTGACTCTTGTCAGTTTTTTTTGAGTGGAGGGATTAATAGTACACTTTGCTTATTCAGTATAACACCTAATCTATTGTGAATATTTACTAACTACATTGTCATAACAGAAGTAGTCATTCATCATGAGGAAAGAGAGGAACCCAGCATTAAAATTCCAGCTCACCACTTTTTACTGACCCATTCCATTAGCATTATTTTGCACTATCTTCTGCAAGAATTCCCCTGTCATAAACCTAAATACTGAATTATGAAAATGCCATTAAGTACTTCCAGACTCAAGAATTTCTTATATCAGTGATTCTAAAATGTGGTTACACATTAAAACCACCAAGGAAGCTTTTAGAAAATACTGATATCCAAACTCCTTCTCATACTAGATTAAAGCAGGACATCTGGGAACAGATTATTAGCACTTTTTTAAAAGCCTCCCCAACAATAGAGAAAATAAACAAAACCCAGAAGTGGTTTTTCAGAAAAATTAACAAAATTGGCAAACCTTTAGCTATATTGACTAAATGAGACAAGACTCAAATAAAATCAGAAGTAAAAAAATAGGGTACATTACTATCTATTTTACAGAAATATGAAGGCTTCTAAGAGAGTACTATGAACAATATATGTAAACAAACTAGATAAGCTAGATGAAATAAACCAGTTCCTAGAAACACACAGCTTTTCATGACTGAATCATGAAAAAAAAAGTGGGAAATCTGAATAGAACTGAAAACAGGGACTCAGATTTTTGTACACTCATGTTCATAGCAGCGTTATTCACAAAAGCTGAAAGATGGAAGCAATACAAATGTCCATCAAATGATGAATGGACAAACAAAATACGATATATGCATACAATGGAATGTTACTCAGCTTTAAAAAAAGAAAGAAATTAAAGGAACGCTGACACGGGCTATAACATGGATGAACCTTGAGGACATTATACTAAGTAAGCCAGTCACAAAAGGACAAATATCGTATAATTCCACTTACTTAATGGATAACACAGTCAAATTTATAGAGACAGAAAGTAGAAAGGTTCTTGCCAGGAACTGGAATGAGGGAGAAAGGCCAGTGTGACTAGATTAAAAGGCTCTGAGGAAGGTCCATGGTGATGGTAGCGAAACAGTGTGAATATAATGAATACTACTGAATGGAACACCCACCACAAGATTAAAATGGTAAATTTCATGTTATATTTGCCACAATTAAAAAAAAAAAAAGAAAGTAAGCCTTCCCAGCTGTTGCAGTGGAGCTAAGTTTGAGAATCATGGACTTAAACCAAAGGATCTTCATGCTCATCCATGTCCAACTCTTTGAGACTCCATGGACTGTAGCCCACCAGGCTCCTCTGTCCATGGGCTTCTCCAGGCAAGAAGACTGGAGTGGGTTGCTCTTCTCTTCTCCAGGGAATCTTCTCAGCCCAGGGATCAAACCAGCATTTCTTGCACTGCAGGCAGATTCTTTACCACTGAGCCACCTGAGAAGCCCATACCAAAGGATAGTCTCAAATAATTCGGATCATACTTGGCAGTTTTTGACACCCCCCTGTCAAATTTTTTCTAGGCAGGCTCTTTGTTTGGTATAAGACATGTCCCCTCTCTCTTTTTCATGCCTTCTGTTTTCAATTTATTAATTTAATTTATCACCACCCCCTAAAAGACCATTTCCCTTGCCCGTGAAAAAAGTGAAAGTGTTACTCAGTTGTGTCCAACTCTTTGAAACCCTGTGGACTGTAGCCCACTAGGCTCCTCTGTTCATGGAATTCTCCAGGCAAGAATACTGGAGTGGGTTGCCTTTACCTTCTACAGGGGATCTTCCCTAACCAGGGATCAAATCCAGATCTCCCACATTGCAGGCAGATTCTTTATCCTCTGAGCCACCCATTGACTGACTTTTATCTCAGTTTTTTCTTTAATCCCTCATTGCTACTTATAGGTAAATTTAAACAACTACTTTTTTCCTAAAGAGTTCAAACTCAATATTATAAAAAAAAAACTATTCCAGGAGGAACATTCCCCTTCATAATATCCATAGGAAAAGGAGGAAGAGAAAAGAAAGAGTATATTGAATAGAAAATAAGAAATAGCAAATAAGTTGTAATTTCCCGCTCTAGTTAATGCTCCTTATTCAGATGTTTTTAAGAAATAATAGTGACAGTTGCCCTTGATTGGTTGCATATTAAGTGTCATCGACTAAGCAGCTGAGGAATATCACCTGTTTTAGTCCTAATTTTAAAAAATATTTGAGGTGATTATTTGCATCATCATTTTTTTGATGTGAAAATAGGCATAGATGGGTTTCCCTGGTGGGTCTGATGGTAAAGAATTTGCCTGCAGTAGAGGAGGTAAAGTTATATAACTGGCCAAATGTATATCGGGGCTTGACTGCACTTTCCACGTTGGTGTGTCTGGCTCCAAAAGTTCATATTTTCACCCGCTGTAATTTTCTTTGCCTCAAAGTTGTGAAAGAGATACTAGTTTACTCAGGTGATCTTGCTGCTCGGGAAGAACTTGGTGGAATCTTTCCTACTTTTTAAAGTTTACTTCAAACAGATGCCCTAGTATTGATGGGTTGACCATCTCTGGTCACTGAGGCCATCTTTGTTTATAACTAAAGTAAACGTGGCAATTGTGTCATATGTGGCTTAAGAGAAAGGTCTTCAGAATTAGACTGCCTCAGTTTGAGTTCTATATAGCATATAATGTCTATATAGCATATAACAAGATG
Organism: Neotragus moschatus; assembly: GCA_006410615.1. Taxonomy (NCBI): domain Eukaryota; kingdom Metazoa; phylum Chordata; class Mammalia; order Artiodactyla; family Bovidae; genus Neotragus; species Neotragus moschatus. Next base: position 2,415,153 of record SJYA01002928.1, read on the forward strand.
CTTAATCTCTCTCTAATCTCTGTCTAACATAGAACAAGATGCTTAAGTTTCCTTGTGATGAGACCACGTAATGATCGTACTTAACTCACAGAAGCGTTGTGAGGATTAGGTGACGGAAACCTGTAGAGCTCTTTGAATAGTATTCAGAACATTAAACACTCTACAAGTAGCTATTATTATCAAGATCAATTTTTAAATATTGGCCCGGTTTTATGACTGCCATCTTTTTAGAGAAAGATTTGGAGTGCTTTTATCAATTTCTAGATTATGTTTTTCCATTGACCATCATGTCGTACCATCTGCCTTCTACGATCTACCAGCATCCCTGTTAGGGATGTTGGTAGGAATGTTATCTGTTAGGTGGCAAAACATAAGGTGAGCTCTTTTTCCCATTTATTTTTCTGTGAGGAGTTACATCCTAATTCTCCTGAAGGCTATTGTTGTGAAAAAACAACTCAGGTTACCCACGCCACCAAAATTGATCTTGCAATTTCATGCAAAGTGATTTCACACAAGAAAAACTGTTTTCCTAAAATATGTGCCTGAGCTATTGTAATCTTTGTGGTTGCAAAATGAAAGCTGTTCCGTCCTTTTGCTCCACCCTTCAATATTTGCTCAGGTGCAATTTGATTTCCACATGAACTGATTTGGAAAACTTACCAGGGACTTACAGAACAGTTGCCATTCTGGCTCTAGTAACTTCCTAAGCAAAATCATATTCCCGAAAAATGGTCACATAAAGTACCTCTGGTAAATCTCTCTGTGTGTCTGTGCCTTATTATAAACCCTGTCGGCAATCTGCCTTGAAGCAGGAGCACATTTTTAATCAAGCGGTAAAGCATTGAGAGTATAAAGGTCACCAGAGCTGAAGCTTCAGTGAACTGTTTTGTCCCCGTGGTCAAGGAGCTTGACTGTAGTTATAGCAGTTGCTTCAAAGTTCCGTTCCCTGTGCGCTTGACTGCACTTCCCAAGTGACAGCAAAGAACACACTTCAAGGAGATACTGTTGATTTACTTATACCAGGGCCCTTACTTCCAGATGGATAGGTTTTTTCTTAATGAAGGAAATGTTCAGAAAGTTTATGTGTACATCAAAGATATCTTTCATCAAAGGCCATCTGAATAATAAAATAAGTAATATAATAGGATAATGTGCGGTTGACACCAGAAGTAGATTTTTGTGTTTGCAAAATTCAGGAAGAAGGGCAATAGAAGTGGGTAAATTTCACAATGGAGCTTGGAACTCTTGCCATTTAGCTTAGGGCCACCGTCATCAGACTCCTACTGGCCTCTTGAACATCAGTAACTCCTCCACAAAGACAATGACAACTGAGCTTGAAGCAGTTCACAGGCAATTCTATGTCTATTTGTTTGTTGATTTATTCTTAAATCAACCATATGCATTCTTTCACACTGTAGTTGGCAATGTTTCACTGACTTTTTACAAGCCTGCATGTAAAGCACCTAAACGTGCTCTTTCACTGGCCATAAACTGGGATGTGCCTAATAGGTGAAACAAAATCATTAAAAACACACACACACACACACATTCTAAAGTTCGTATCATTTTGTTTTTAAAATATAAGAAAATTATATTTTCATCTGAGTGTATATATGTGCATATGTTTACATATATTTCTATGATATTTATCTCCACACCATGACCCCCAAATAAATATTTAGACAGAATTTACTGTTAGCAGGTCAATAGGAGATTTAAAGCAATCTGCAAGTTCAAAGGATAGTATAGGATTCTGCCTAATTGGCAGAATTAATTATTATCTTAATTAGATAATATTCAAAGTATAATTATGAGTCACCAGCAATCTACTGAGAGAATTGATGCTGACGTTTCTTAGACGTAATGTGTAAGTTTCTTGGAGGAATGAGACGTTTCTTGGTAATGATGAGCTCAGAGAGACAAATTGGAAAAAAAGAGCTAGGGGAGGCTGGATGCTACACATTATTTAATCATCACATTTCTATTATGATTGAGTGTCTTGGGGTCCAAAGGCTTGGTAGTATGCTGACTTTTATAGGAAAAATAGAAGAAAGGAGTTTTGGAGTCAGTATCTTGAACTCATATCTAAATCCAAAAAATTGTAGATTAGATCCCACTAATAACTGCTGTTCATGTCTTCTCTGGGCCTGTAGGACATTCTTCCCTGTGGAGCCTGGTTTCCCCAGGCGCATCTCTTCTGAGTGCTCTGTTCAAGGTGATTCACCTGTCCTGTCCTGTGGGACTCCTTGGAAGCAGTGTTCCTCACAGTTGCACACTCGGGTTTTCCTGCCTTTCACAGAACTGAGCACATCTCACTGTCTTCTACTTTCTCTTCCCATTGTAATTCATTTCCTTATGCTTTTCAGATGGGCCAGACTCATGCGTATCTCTTCCATTTTCTTCGCCTCTCCGTGGACTCATGCTTTTTTCACAGCACAGACAAGCATCATTCCGTGAGGACCCGCCCCCACCTCTCTCCCAACCTTACAGGAAGCACACAGCTACATCTTGTACAGTAATGCTTCTTTAAATGTAGGGCCTGAGCTCATTATCGCTTTTTGCCAGAGACCTGGCCATATAATGGGGCTTCCCTGAGGGCTCATCAGATGAAGAATCTGCCTGCAGAGCAGGAGACACAGGAAACGCAGGTTGGAACCCCTGGGTCAGGGAGATCCCCTGGAGAAGGAAAACGGCAACCCACTCCAGTATCCTCGCCTGAAAAGTCCCATGGACAGAGGAGCCTGGAGGGCTACTCCATGTGGTCACAGAGTCAGACACGACTGGGTGATCAAGCAGTTTGATCATTGAAAGGTTTTATAACTAGGAATGATGACGTTTTTTCTCCGATGACAATTTTTAAGCAATGCCACAAAACTGAAGTACTTCTGTTTTTACAGCTGGAAGGAATCTTAGTGACTCTTTAGTCCCACACCTTCATTTAATAAAAGCAGCACCCTGAAGTCCAGAGAGGCAAAGCTCTCATCTCTGTGGGGTAGTGACAAACATCAGGCAGCCTCTTCCCACCGCCCCATCGAGCCTCTCTGAACCTGGCAGCCAGCTGATGAACCCTGTGCTGAATCACTGGGGAGGAATACTAAAGTTCCCTGTTCTTATCCACGTTTGACCACTATATGCTGATAACTATGGGGAAGTCACTCCAACTCTCCATGTCTCACTCTTTGCACTTGAAAAAATGCATAACACTTTCATTTCTTGCCAGTCCATTTAGAGAGAGAAATGCACACGCACACACACACACACACACACACGCACACACACACACAAAGAAGTCCTTTCAAAACTTTTGAAGGCATCATTTAGAAATTGAGTTTTCCTCAACTAGCAATAGCATGATCAAGAGAGAAAATAAATTGCCTTCAGTCTTGAAAGCATCAAGAAGACTCTATCTCATATCCGCCAAGAGCATCATTTAATTACCTACAGTGACACCAACTTCGTGGACCACCTGCCCCAATTAAGTAGCAACACATGCTAATTATCATTAGACTTAATTGGTTTCCCAATTCAGCAACTTCCCTGATCAAGTCTGTCCCAGTTAAGTGGTGTTTATTGAACCACCTGAATCTTGCTTAAAAGAAACAAAAGAAAATTTCTCATCTCCAGTTCAGCAAAGATAACCTACTCTCACCGAGTCACACTAGCCAGTTTCTAATTAAATTTGCAAAGCATACGCTGAGGTTGGGTCCGATGTGCATATCTTCTCCAATTAGTAAAATCTTCTCCAATTTCAGTAAAATCAAGTAAGATTAAGCAAAACATTCCAAACAACAATCAGTAAATGTGTGAAAATTAGCAAATATTTACTAACATTTCCCCTTCTTGTACACAGTTTTGGACCAAGACGCCAAGATTATGTCATACTTTCAGATTTTCCAAACTTGAAATGTGCTTTTTCAGCAATAACACTTATTCTGAAGAGTAGGTAAGCATAAAGAAAGATGAAATTATGCTATTGGGCTCAACCCTCCCAGAGAAAGTTACCTGCATGATAGTTCCTTTGCTTTAATTCCATCAGTAATATAAAACCTGGGACTTGAAAACTGCTCAGGACACGGGGAGATGTTGGCTAAATGGGACTCCTAAACTGTACAGTCTTTGGAACATCAGGGCTGAGTGTACCCTGGAAGTAGAAGCCCCTCCTTCTATTTGGCGTGACAAATAATATAAGCACATGTGCCCTGTTCTCAGTCAGTCATGTCTGATTTTGTGTGACCTCATGGACTGTAGCCTGCCAGGCTCCTCTTTCCATGGGATTTTCCAAGCAAGAATACTGGAGTGGGCTGCCACTTCCTACTCCAGGGGATCTTCTGGAACCCCAGGGATCAAAGCCGTATCCCTTGTGTCTCCTGCCTTGGCAGGTGGATTCATGACCACTAGCGCCACCTGGGAAGCCAAGCACACATGTGCTGGTGTGCAAATAATTGTTCCAAGTCTGTTGGTGTGCAAATAATTGTTCCAAGTCTGCTCACTGACAGCTTAAGTAGGCTCTGGTGACTCAAGAAGACAGATGAGCGTTTCTGAACCCTTCCTTGAGGAGCTCTAGAATCCTCACCTTAGACTCTTCCTGCCAATGTGAAACCACAGCACCAAAGAGAAAACATGACTCCAAGGCTCCCACTTTCCTCAGATCCCCCCAAGAAAAAGATGAAGAGGGTAGGGGGGAAGAGCTAGCAGAATCAGGCTGTGTCCAGGAGCCACATTTCTTCCCAGGGCAGTAAAATGGTTCACTATTTCTCTGAGAAAGAGTCCGGAAGCCAAAGTGGTCTAGCTGAAGGTGGGAGTGGAGATGAGAGCAGAGGCTGCTCCTGGTAGGGCACGGACAGTGGGCTCACCCAGCAGAGGGAGGTGGACGCTATGCCCTGGTCTTGCCAAGGCACAGTTTTTGACCAGCATACTGGGTAGGCGAGGATTTGAGATCCACAGTGACACTGTAAAAAGACCAGTGACACCCTGAGTGGGGGAGAAGGGAGAGAATGCTGGCACAGGGACATGGGCACATGGAGAGAGCTGCTTGGGATGGAGCACTTGAACACTTTGTCTGACCAGTGTGGTCACATCTCAGATGGCCTGGGAATGGTCCACCCAGGAATTCAAGGCTAATCAGCAAGAATGTCTAACCTTGCAAAGTTGAGGGTTGTCTGGAAGACACATTCTCAGGATCAAAGAAAGGGTGTACATTCCTCGGAAATTGCCCATTTTGGGCATTCTCATGATGCTGCATCAGAGGAGTTTCTTATGCCACCAATAGAGGAGAACAACAAAAACAGTAATAATAATAGAGAAAAATAGTCTTGTTTGATCTCAGTTTTCTTTGGACTGGCTTCAAAAACTTCAAACTTGGGCTCAGGGTTCCAAAAAGAGAACAATATGTAACAAAATGCTTTACTTTTTCTCTAGAAACTAGCCCACGTTTAGATTATAGTAGAGCTCTTTATTTGGAGAAGGCAACGGGCACCCCACTCCAGTACTCTTGCCTGGAAAATCCCATGGATGGAGGAGCCTGTTAGGCTGCAGTCCATGGGGTCGCTAAGAGTCGGACACGACTGAGCAACTTCACGTTCACTTTTCACTTCCATGCATTGAGAAGGAAATGGCAACCCACTCCAGTGTTCTTGCCTGGAGAATCCCAAGGATGGGGGAGCCTGGTGGGCTGCCGTCTATGGGGTCGCACAGAGTCGGACACGACTGAAGTGACTTAGCAGCAGCAGCAGCAGCAGCAGAGCTCTTTATTGGCAATTTACTGCAGAGAGTAACCTAAATTTGGCCACCAGATGTGAAGAGTCGACTCATTGGAAAAGACCCTGATCCTGTGAAGACAGACGTGAGTTTGAGCAAACTCTGGGAGATAGGGAAGGATAGGGAAGGACAGGGAAGCTGGGCACGCTGCAGTTCATGGGGTCACAAAGAGTCGGACACGACTTAGAGGCTAAACAACAACAACAAACCTAAATTTCTAGGAATCGATTTAACTCATTAAAATCAGTAATATAGAAAATCACCTCAGATACAATTCTGTGTGTCTGCTCATAATTGAATTAAACTATTCTGGCCTAAAGCAAAACGGTAAGGTGGAATTATTAAAGGTAGAGCTGGAAGAAGATTTAGAGATGGGTTATTACCAAGCACGTTCTTTACCTTTAAGGAAACAAAACTTTAACCATTAAAGGATCTGGCCAAAGAAGGGCCAGATTTCCCAATTATATCTAGTGTGCTGTGTCTGTTAACCATAGCGGAAACCTCTTATGAACTTGCACTATGATTCCGGTCCCTCCTTCCTTACCAGAATTGGGAAATATCTGGAGCCAGTTATTCATTGCTGTGCTTTCTGTAAAGCCTCGCCTCCAGATTTGATTGGTCAGACAGCAATAGGTCCTGATACTTTGACATGTTTAGCTGCCACTGGTTACTTCTCAAAGGAAATGGAGGTGGGGTGGCTCATTTCTGGATCCCATCAGGTAGGTGGGGATGAGTAGAGGAATCATGGGTTATTTCACTTCTTGGGGAACCATTCCAGCACTTGTCAGTGAGTATATGATGAAGGTTCAACTGTTTGTTAAGAAGAGTGAAAATAAAAAGCCTCTGAACACTGATGCTTGTTTCTTGTTCTTAAACTTGTTAATTAACAATGGAAGATCAAAAGCTACAGAGATCTGTCAAAAAGTAGTATTAATTACAATTATTTATGTAGACTACTAAACTATTGGCCTGAAATGTCATGGAACAACACATATCATTAAATATGTGTCAGATTAACTTTGTTGTAAATTATATTCCATGCATTTCCTATCATCAGCAATTATTGAACACCTGCTATACACAAGATTTCAATTTTTTCTGCTTTCTTTTTCCACTGATCTCCGACGTTCCTGTTTTAGCATTTCCCTGTCTTTCTTCTTGTCCCTGGCAATCACGAGATAGCTCTGTGGTAGTGGACTTTATTGGTTGACAACTGGAGCTATGCTCCACTTTTGCTAAAGAAAGCAAATTTTGTTCTGATATACTACCCACATTTTTTTTCCCCATGCATCATGTCCTTGAAGAAAGGACAGCTCTAGCTCCAATAAATTTTGATTTGTATAAATCACTTGTGGTAATTTAATTTCCTTTATCAATGAGCTATTTAGAAAGGGCCTTATGACCCAGTTCTGGCTAATGAAGTATGAGGGAGAGCAATAGAGAAAAGTTTCTTAGCTCTTAAAAAGAGTGTCCAGAAAAAAGTATGAGTTTTTCTTACCATATTTTGACTTGTGGAATTGACATATAAAAGCGGGATGCCTAAAAGCTATAGCAGCCTTTTCAAAATCAGGGGACTCAACATGCCCTGAGAAAAAAAGTTGAGAGATGGAAAGAATCTGTGTCCTCTGTAATAATTTTGAGTTACTGAATTATCTGTTGCTAAAGCCACCCTACCTGGGATCACGTGACAATTTTCTTATTATTTAAGCCACTTTGGGTTAGATTTCCTGTTACTTGTTGCTAAGTGCATTTTCAAGCATAGCAGCTCACTGGTTAAGTGAAAAGATTTTGGAATCAGGCAAACACAGTATTTTGGAATCAGGCAAAGTATTGAAAATACTTTGAAGTGAAGTAGCCAAGGAATGGTGAAGGAAGAAGGCCACCTATAAGAGCAAATTAGGGTGGGTAAATATCTGAGAGGAATAATGATAATTAGGTCAGAGTGCTTATCCAAAACTGGAGTGGAAAGAAATGCTGTATGAAAGGGGGATCCATTCAGCAAATAATGAATGATTACTATGTGCCAGGCAGCATATTGCATGTCGGGGACACATATGTTCTTTCAAAACTCTCAGTAAAGTTTACCATTTGATGACACACCACACCTGTGTGTGGCTGATGTTGATTTCCAAGGCAAAGAACAAAAACTGAAAACAGTGATTATTTTTCAAAGTTGTTTAAAACATTTATATTGGTTATATCCCAAAGAGGATCTTATATTTTGATGCATTTTGTCTTATTCTTAATGAAAAGTGTATGGTTGAAGGAGCATCTCTATTAGCAGTTGCTAAAAAAGAACCTCCTTCTGGGATCTTCCAGAGACCCCTGGCAGAGGACCATTCTGGGCTGATTTACAGAGTGGCAGTTGGATTTTCTTTCCCACACCTGGAGGAGCTCAGCAAACAGCCACTCGCAGGTGTCACCCAAGTTTGGCGGAGGCTGGCTCCAGTGAGTCTAGCCAGGCTCTGGCTTAACTATTCCTCCCCTCTGGAGGGGCCTGCCTCCTGTGAACTGGGGCTTGAGTGCCTGGATGTGGGTGGCTGAGGGTATGTAACACTCCCTCTTATAACTCTCCAGTCCCTTTCGGCATCTAAATAGTAGTCAAGCACTTAAAATAACATTAAGACACGTTCCACCTTGTCCTGCCAGTCAAAGGAAAAAGAAAAAAAAAAAAAATTTGAAACCCGGCATTTCAGAACCCCAAGGGCTTGCCGATTTGTTAGGTTTAGTGGCTCAGAGGATTAAAAAGGCAGAAATATTAGGAAGGATGAAGAAAGAGCCAGCATGCCCATTGAAGCAAATCTAATGGGCTGCTGGGGCCCAGAAGAGAAGGGTCCACTACCTGAGCCAATCTTATTTATTATTCTTGCTTCACAATTAAAAAAAAAATTTTTAACTAATAATAATTTCCTAGACATTTTTCTTTTTTTGCTATGCTAGTCACATTTCCCAAATCCTTTATCAACGCTGCTCTGCATATGAATGGGCTGTAATTGAACTGTCACATTCATGAAGGTCAGTAACCTTTCATTAGGAAGAATGTGTCTTTCTTGATAAATTATAAAGTCCCTGAGGACTTGAAAGCACATAAAAAAAAAAAAAAAAATCTCTTTCTACTATACCTTGAAAAACAAAATACAGATTTTTCTTTGTTATTTTGTAGGGGTGTGGAAGAGAGTGACTGCTTATGTTTCTGTTTAATTTGCTTTATATGTTTTTTTTTTTTTCCTTTGAGCAAGGGGTGGGGAATCTTCTTCACACTCTACCAACCCTGGCTTGTTTTTCTGTTGGCAGCACGATGCAAAATTGTCTAATGTAATCTTCTCCCAAGTCCTTCTTAAAAGCGAAACAGAAAACTTGAACTTCTTCTCTAAAGAAATTATATCCATTCTGTCTGCTCTTTTTAAAAAATGTAATCATGGATATTTTCTTTTCTCATAATATACTTTAGCATTTGCTATGGGAAAGATCAAAGTCATCATGTGCAAATAAAGACTCGCCAGAGTTATGCAGAGTCTGCTAATCCTACCCAATGATTTAAGTGGTAATTAACACAGACAAGCACTGAGCCATCCCACCTTCATGTTCAAGATGGCGGACCCCAGAGTGCTTCAAGTCCTGCCAGGGATGTCTGCTTCTGCTTACATGTAATTTGATTTGAGACCCCTCTGGGAATTTTTAACCAAAGCTTCAGACTTACTCAACCAGCGCTAATTCACTCAACCAGCGCTAACTCCCTGCTCTCCCCTTTAGTTCAACTAATGTTTGGTCCAAAACTACAAGTTAGATGTGCCTTTTAATGTGCACCAGTGTTCTAAGTGGAAAGCATGGGAGGTAGGTGTCAATTTTCAACATAGCTTCTTTATTTGGCTCTATCCATTTTAAGCTAAACTCAAAAGATTCTTCTAGCATCCTTGATATTGAAAAGCACTTGAAACATTTAACATGAAATTTGAAAGACAAAAGTGCTTAGCCGGAGGCCCCCAAGGGACTCAACCCACTCTATGGTTTCTGCCTTATTGAGAGTCTTCATACTTACCTAATACACTTAGGACTTCAAGTCCTCGCTATTCAAACATGTGGACAAGCATCGATATAAAACACAGTCTGCAATAGAAAATTTAAACAAAGAAAGACAAGAGCTGACTTAGCATAAGATGATTCCACTCTCAAAGAATGTAATTATCATTTGTAATTCTATATGGTTGGCATGGTGGGTATATCAAAATAACTTCCTGTCAAAAAACCCCAACTATTTCCCCATAGTATTAAGTTCCAGCTAAGAAAATAACCTATGTCAGATAATTCAAGAGGAGGAATGTAATAGTGGAGAATGTTTTCAATGTTCTTAGGAGAGCCAAGGAGCAGCTAGGGAAGGACAGGGAGTACCAACCAGTGAGTAACTAACTACCACCCATAGGCCTGGAGGAACCATGAGAAGGGGTGGTGTTACTGGGACCGGAGTGCTGACTGCAGCTGCCCACACGTGTGAACTGGGATATTGCAACTGAGATCCATGAGTGCTCTTATAAGATATGAATTCGAAGAAATCAAACTAATTATTCAACCAAGTATGTCCGATCCTGCATCCAAAGGGTTCAGTTGGTGGGAGCTGAAATTGTAGCATGTCTGTCTGGATGGGGCTGGCAACATGCAGGGAGGACTGACTAGTGGGAACTGAAGCCACTGAAAAGATACAGAGGAGACCTGACATGGCACAGAGAAATAAGGAAATAAGCTGAAGCCCTCTTCCCTCTGATCCTCCAATATCTTGCTGCTGCTGCTGCTAAGTCGTTTCAGTCATGTCCGACTCTGTACAACCCCATAGATTCTGTGCAGCCCACCAGACTTCCCTGTCCCTGGGGTTCTCCAGGCAAGAACACTGGAGTGGGTTGCCATTTCCTTCTCCAATGCATGAAAATGAAAAAAGAAAGTGAAGTCGCTCAGTCGTGTCCGACTCTTAGCGACCCCATGGACTGCAGCCTACCAGGCTCCTCCGTGCATGGGACTAGGGCCTCCTGTTGTTGGCCCTAGAAACGAGTTGGCCAAGAGGTAGGTCTGGAAATGCTGATGCAGGGGTCAGCCCCAGAAATACGGGGAAAGAGCATGAAAGGCATTTGAGAGCAAAGAGAAAAATGAGCTGCAGTGAGTTCTGAGCAGAACATGCAACTGGGGCAGACGCTAGTGTTAGGTCCCTAAAATAGTTTACGTAGGTGGGAGAATAACAGCATGGAATTATGATGTTAAAATAGACAAGAAGTTAATTCATTCTAGTGGTCAACCGGAACACTTCCTGAGAGATTTCTCAAGAAGTTTCTTTTTTAAAAAAGGAATTTTCATAAAGGATACCCACTTTGGCAGTTAATGGCCAAAACTAACCAGCCCTACTATCAACACAGGGCTCCTGCATGGCCTTTCCCAGGTTAGCCTTGATGATTCCTGTGAGTTTAGCTGGTGCTCAGTGCAGTTACCAGGATGCTGAGAACATGCCTGTATTTCTAAAACATGGTTTCCAAACGGAATTATTTTCTAACACATGTATCAAAATTTACATCCAAATAGTTTTTCTTCTTTAAATTCCTTTGGCAAATTAAAACATTAGCAAACAAACAAAACTCTTCCCAATAATATACACGGAAGGATAGAATATTCTTGGATGTAGATAAGAGTCTATTTGAGATGCCGTTATTCTTTTTGTTTTTAAAGAAATTCTTAATTATGAGATTTTGTGTTGTTCAGTTTTATTGTCTTTTGTTTTGGCCAGGGACTTCTTACCTAGTATTCTGGGTTACTTCTCCTTGCACAGATGAGGAAGGGTTTATATGACAGACTAAAGGCACAGGAATGTGTGGCATAAGAGGCTTTGATATAAGCTCAGAATTTCTAAACTCTTGGAGAAGGTAACTACTCAGTCTTCACCTGCTTGATCTCATTGGTTGATGTGGCCCTTACTCTGACAATGGTTTCAAATTGGAATCCTAGAAGTTCCTAGAAAGTACAAGTAGTGTTTGAAGGCTAAAAAGGAATGAGAGGCAGAGGTGAGCAAGGGATGAGGGGTGACTGTGCCTTCCACTCCCATCTCAGGCACAGAGGCGTCGCTAATTAGATTGTGGACATCGTGCTTGACTTCCTAAACCATTCTTCCCATTTCCTCCTGGTCTCTCATTCTGCACTATGAGAAATTGATTCCAGTTCCGGATAAGTCCTCTAGCCAATCACATAATCTCAAAGTCCCTTCATGAATCGGTTCGGGACCTCAGGCAGAAACCAATCAGCAGATGCCCATCTCTGTAGGTATGTGAACCTGGGTGGCTCACGGAGACCAAAGGGAAAGAAATGAATCCCACATTAGGAGAGAAATTCTTTCTCTCACCAGCTGTGAACAAGGAGAAGTTGTAGCCTGGGTCTATAGTAGCCATCTCATGACTACTGGGGGGATCAACTCTGGGATTAAACAACACTGACATTGTTCAGGTAGAGAGAAGGGGTGAACTAGATGCTTTACCAAATTATTAAACAACTGACTCAACTAACCCTAAGGATTTCCCTAGTGGCTCAGGTGGTAAAGAATCTGCCTGCAATGCAGGAGACCTAGGTTCGATCCTAGGGTTGGGAAGATCTCTTGGAGAAGGGAATGGCAACTCACTCTAGTATTCTTGCTCAGAGAATCCCATGGACAGAGGAGCCTGGTGGGCTATTATAGTCCATGGGGTCGCAAAGAGTCAGACACGATTGAGTGACTAACACAAGCCTAAAGCTCACTGTGACATTTGGAAGCCTTCTTACAGAAGGTAATAATGTCCTTGTCATTTAAGTCTGTCTGTTGAGTTGGATCTTCAGTTACCTACAGCAGGGCCTTCCTGGTGGCTCTGACGGTAAAGAATCCACCTGCAATGCAGGAGACCCAGGTTTGATCCCTGAGCTGGGAAGATTCCCTGAAGAAGGGAATGGCTACCCACTCCAGTATTCCTGCCTGGAAAATTCTATGGACAGAGGCGCTTGGAATTCAGACACTCCTGAAGCACCTAAGCACACACGCAGCAGGACCTATTGTAACTGATACATTCCCTCTTTAAAGGGATTAAAAATAAAAACAAAAACACTGCCCTACAGAAACTTCTAAAACACTTCATGTTTCAGATAGACATTAACTGTTTCTAGTTTTCTAATTCTAAATAGGAAATTTAACTTTTTATGGATTTTAATATACTGAGTTTTCATGTTTAGAAAGTCCTTCTTTGTTTCAAAGGGGCCGCCTTGCTCCATAGTGTATGGCTTTATGAATGATCTCTAAAACAAAACTGTATAAAAATGTCTCCCATTGTTACATCTGGTGTTTTCTTTTCCTCCTTGTGACACTTCACTCCTTGCCTTCAATCTATCATTGCTCTCGCTTCATCCTCAGGCCTCCTGAGGGTGGCCTTGGTCAGATCCTACCTAGGTCTGTGCTCTTCGGGTGTGAATCTTGCCATTCCTGTACCTCAGTCTTCATGCCCGTTAGTTACCCTGCGTTGCGCTTGTCATGATGGTTGACTGGAATCATTGATGAGTTAGTTCTTTGTGGCCAGTAATGGCAATAGAAATTTTAGGTGGGACCAAGGTGCCTTGGGCTTCCTTGGTGGCTCAGCAGTAAAGAATCTATGTGCAGTCCAGGAGATGTGGGCAATGCAGGAGATAAAGATGCAATCCCTGGGTCAGGAAGATCCCCTGGAGAAGGAAATGGCAACGCACTCCAGTATTCTTGCCTGGGACATTCCATGGACAGGAAAACATGGTGGGCTATAGTCTATGGGATTATAAAAAATCAGATACAACTGAAGCGACTTAGCATGCAAGCATGCACAAAGTGCCTTGCCTACAACAGAAGATCTGGCTCAATAAAAGGGTTAGTGAAATAAATATGTGATTCTACCCCTATTGTATTTATGGTGGAAGAGAGAGTTTTTAAGATGTTACATCACAGGACTTCCCCGGTGGACCAGTGGCTGGGAATCGGCCTTGCACTGCAGGGGATGGAGGTTCAATCTCTGGTTGGGGAAATGAGTTCCTGTGTGCTGTGAAACAGCTAAGCCTGTGTCCCAAAACTACTGAACCCACATGCCACAGTGAAGATCCGGCATGCCTTGACTAAGACCCAACAGAGCGAAATAAATAAATATTTAAAAAATAAAACTAAGAAAGTACTTTATAAAAAAATAATAAAATAAGATGTTACATCATAACCCCCTATAGATGAATCTACAATAGAATCACAGATTCACTGACCAGACTGTGGAAATTTTTGAGAAAAGCCCCTTTTTTTAAGGCTATTTGAACCATAGCATTTATTTGACCATGTGGTTCACCTCATACTAAACCAACCTAGGTGGCAAAAGTGTTCATAATTTTAATAAAAGGCTTGAGTGCTGGAGACAGGTGTTGGGAAACCCACCCTTCACGTTAGCACGAACACCATCCAGCATTCAAATCGCTGCTCACGCGTCTCTCCCGGGTCCTGGCAGCCGGCCCTTCCCACTCTGTGCCGCCTCGTGTTTACACAGTGAAAATGAAACTGTTGCCAGTGTTAATACAGCATAATTTATAAGCTGAGAAGAGAACTCAGCATGCATTCCCTTTTCAAGTGAAACAGACTATTTTCAGAACCAACTGAAGGGTGGAGACATTTCTTGGAAACCAAGGCAACTAACTGCTGATTCCCCAGACCCTTTCTGCCTCAGAGGATCCACCTCTCTTCAGGCAGACTGGACCAACTTGGAAAAAGGCCCATCTGACACACCTCCTGCCTGAATTGTAGAAGGCAGTTCTTCTGATAAGGTCAACCTTTCCAGGCTTCATAAAGTCCTTTAGACCTACAGTCCGGAGAAGGTGCTCAGGGGACTGAAGATCAGAAACCTGGCTTATAAGAGACATCCCGTAGCAGAGAATCTGTGTCCTACCACTGGGTATGTTTTCAGGAATACTGCAAAGCCAGACTATCTCAGAAGCTGGACATAGGGGACAGAAAAGTAAAAGTGAAAATGTTAGTTGCTCAGTTGTGTCTGATTCTTTGTGACCTCATGGACTGTAACCCACCAGGTTCCTCTGTCCAAAGGATTTTCCAGGCAGGGATACTGGAGTGGGTTGCCGTTCCCTTCTCCAGGGGTCTTCCTGACCCAGGGATTGAACCCAGCTCTCCTGCATTGCAGGCAGATTCTTTAACGTTTGCGCCACATGGGCACTGAAGCCTAACCCCAAAACGGAAGCCTTTGGATCCAGAAAAAGTTGGCCCCAACCCTATCATATCCATTGTCCCTTGTTTTTAACATAGAAACTGAGACTATTTAACTGATCCCACCCCGCCCATACATACACAGACTTCCAAATTCTAGTACCACCAATCTTAAGGAGATGAGGAAGAGGGGGCAACAGAGGACAAAATGGTTGGATGGCATCATTGACTCAATGGACATTAGTTTGAGCAAACTCCAGGAGATACTGAAGGACATGGAAGCCTGGTGTGTTGTAGCCCATGGGGCCACAAAGAGTCAGACACAACTTACTGACTGAACAACAAAAATCTCTAGGAGAGGTGAGTGGTTGTTAACCAGTGTCAAATATGTCTTGCTGATCCCATTCTAAATTTGATAGTTCAGTTCAGTTCACTCGCTCAGTCATGTCCGACTCCTTGAGACCCCATGAACTGCAGCACACCAGGCCTCCCCGTCCATCACCAACTCCCAGAGTCCACCCAGACCCATGTCCATTGAGTCAGTGATGCCATCCAACCATCTCATGCTCTGTTGTCCCCTTCTCCCCCTGCCTTCAATCTTTCCCAGCATCAGGGTCTTTTCCAATGAGTCAGGTGGCCAAAGTATTGGAGTTTTNCATCACCAACTCCCAGAGTCCACCCAGACCCATGTCCATTGAGTCAGTGATGCCATCCAACCATCTCATGCTCTGTTGTCCCCTTCTCCCCCTGCCTTCAATCTTTCCCAGCATCAGGGTCTTTTCCAATGAGTCAGGTGGCCAAAGTATTGGAGTTTTAGCTTCAACAGCAGTCCTTCCAAAGAACACCCAGGAATAATCTCCTTTAGGACGGACTGGTTGGATCTCCTCGCAGTCCAAGGGACTCTCAAGAGTCTTCTCCAACACCACAGTTCAAAAGCATCAATTCTTCAGTGCTCAGCTTTCTTTATAGTCCAGCTCTCACATCCATACATGACCACTGGAAAAACCATAGCNGGGGGGAGGGGTTTACATGATTGGGTCCATAACACTTCCTTTAGCAATGAGAAGGCGCGGAAGTGATGAAATAGGGGATCCACAAGCTGAAGAATTGCTTTGGAACTGCAATTGAATTAATGAAGAGAGGGGATAAGGAAGAGGCAGTTTAGGAGGATATTTCAATAGGAAACAGGTAAAATGGGCAGGGCCTGGGTTGGATTTGGGCAGTAAAAAGACCTGGAAGTCAAGTAAAAACATTAGGGAAACACTGATAGGATTCGATGACTAATTTAATATGGCAAGCAAGAGAGAAAAGAGGCTTTGGGTTATTAATTCTGAGAGATTACAGAGATGGTGACCTATGAAATAAGTATGGAGAAAATACTTGTACTGCCAACTAGAGTGGAAAGGTCTTGCATTGTGCAGTCACACATGCTGCTTTAAACGTGTACAGGTGGTCATGTTTTAAACGTGTGATTTTAGCAATTCCTTTACCATTTCATTACTCTTGTATGAAATTGGGATGATAGAACCAACTTCACTGGGTGGTGTATATTTTATGAATGAAAGGATATCATATAATTCAACTATGACATAGAATTCAAAATTACTGATAGGTTTCAGAAGAAGCTTGCACTCACACATGCATGCTAAATCACTTCAGTAATACCCAACTCTGTGCAACCATATGGACTGCAGCCTGCCAGGTTCCTCTGTCTATGGGATTCTCTAGGCAAGAATACTGGAATGGGTTGCCATGCCCTCTTCTAGAGGATCTCCCCCAGCCAGGGATCTAACTCGTATCTATTACGCCTACCTGCACTGCTTCTTTACCGCTAGTGCCACCTGGGAAGCCCCAGAAGAATCTTAAATCTAGGTAATTATAAATATTATTGGTTTTCATTTTAGTTGGAAATCTTCTCCCTGATATAAAGAAGTATATTAAATATAATGTAGTTGGATGTGTGAATCAGCCTCTTGATAACAGTCAGGCTGTGACCCAGTTCTTTGAAGAAGTATAAACAACTGTCCCTGTTCTATAAATTCAGTCTTTACAAAACCACAAGTGTGGCTTTGAGAGCAATTCAAAGCCCACCTAGATTTATTAATCCCCAGACCACCCCTATTTATCTCAAAATTCTAAAAGCCCAGGACATTGGAAATAGAACTATCCTCCATTCAAGGGAAAAAAGGGAAAATATTAAATTAATATTACATACTAGATTTCAGATATTAATTATCTGACATATAGATAAAGTTTTAAAACAAAAGCTACAAGGTCTCCATGCAACTGTCTCTATGTTTATATATGTATATCAGATTATACATATGTGTATGTATATATTATATGACAGTTTGTACCTCTAAATGGTATTAAAAAATTATTTATTGAATCACTTAAAGGAGTCCTACTCAAGTTGGCTTAGATACAAATGAACACTCACGTAAGTTAAGGATTTCTAAAACACTCAGAAATACAAACTTTAACCCAAACATGTTCTGAAGTTTGCATAATATGGGATACTCTTTGATAAATAAAACTAGTTTTAAAATTGTTGGTAAAATTAAAACAGGCATTTCTTCAGGGTTGTCAGCATTAAATATAAAGCAAAGTTATAATTTACTTTCTACCTAGGTTTGCCAGTCAAATAAGCTTATGTTATATCGACTAAACAGTTAAAATTATAACACTATAAATCCTACTTAAGAACCAAATGTCCAAAAAAAGTTAACTGTTTGATGTATGTCAAGCATAGCAGTTAAAAAAAAAAAACAAAACAGAAAGGAAGAACCATATTTTTAACTTTCTGGAGTCTTTGCCTGGGTGATATTTTTATGCTTGCCTGTTTTCTCAACAAGAAAAATAACTTAAAATGATGGCTAGCTTTGTTATTTGTCTAATGAAATTTTCACAAGCAATTCAGGTATAATTAAGAACATGTGAATTAAACAGATATCTGTGGGATAAAAGTTTGTAAATGAACTTTTCAACATTAATTATGTTTAAGTATGTTTACTTAAAAATAGTTCCCAAGATTGGTTTGATAACTGAAAGCCTTAAAGCTATGCAAAGTTAAATTAAATGGTGAATAGTCATTGAATGTATAGGTTATTTCCACATGAGATAAAACATTAATTGCTGAACAAAAGTTTGTTTATTACTTTTGGCATCTTGTGTTTATATGGTATAGAGATGGTAAATTTATTGGACCAGTTAATGAACATGAGAAATTTTACTTTGAAAACACATATGCCTTTAGAAATTATGAAAGGACATATTTACAAATTTACTATAAAATTATAATACATGGAAGACAGTTCCCAGTTGCTTACTTCTTAGTTTTCACTGAAAAGAAAAATAACTCATGGTTAAAAATGCTAATGATATATATATGAAAAATAATAAGAATAAATTATGGTCTGTAAAGGAAAAGAAGATGTATTTTTGCTGAGGAATGTTCAAAGGACATATTTAAGGGGAAGAGAATAATTTTAACCTAAAGCAGAAAGACTGATTGATACAGAATGAAAAAACATAGAAGACAAAAATTGAATAGATTTTTAAAAATTATAGACAGTGTGGAAAAGAAATTTTATGTGTGATTGAATTGCTAAAGTTAAATTCACACTGTCTTTATCAGACCTTTGATTACTTAAGAAAACCAAATATTTTCAACATTAAACAGTTAAAGATTTCTGTTTTTAACAGTCATATAACCAATATTTATCTTTAGTTTTATAATATCACTTTGGTTAAATAAGTAGTTAAGTTTTATTTTATATTATATGATTCTGTTTAGTCAGATATACATACTTTTTGACACTCTTGACAACTTCCTCAAATTAAATTCTACATAGAGTAATTTTTTTTTTTTCCTTTAAAAGTCCAAACTTAGATTCCTCATGCTGGAACTTTTGTTCCAGCAAAGGAGAGTTCACTGTTTTTGTTGCACCTAAGTAAATAATCAGGCCAGGTTTCATAACATTCAACTTATACTGCAAAGAACTTAGTCTTACTTCGATTATCTTTGATAGAAATGGAGGTGAGTAGACAAAATGCATATGTATATTTGATGGAAAACTGTAGCACACTCTTGCGGGCATTCAATTCTAATGCTATACATGGTCTTTCAGATCTTGTTACTTATTTGTAACTGAACTGGATCCTGGATTCTAGTTTCCTCCTATTTCTAGCAGCCTCTCCCCAAGACCAGTATTACCAATTTTTCTCTCACCCTCTGACTTGAAGTCACTAAAAATTAAAACTACCCTTTTTCCTGGGGCCCTGCAAGCTGAAGTTGGACGACTTGATATAAACCTCAGAGAAATCTTTACAACAGCTCATGTTTGGACAACTTTTATGCCTATTGTTGTGTGGGCCACTCAGAGAGTTTACTGGAACAAATGACAACATCCCCAGAGACATTCCAACTCCAAACCAGGAAAATCTGCAAGACTGCCACTGCCTGCCCTCAGTGCCTGAAGATTACACTTTGAGCCTAACATCTAGAAATTCCCTCGGGACTCAAAAGCGGAATTTATAGTTTGTTCTAGCCATTAACCTTTGTTTTCCTTTTGTTTCCACGGAAGTGCCCAGCACTAAGAGATTAGTGCAATAGATTATGAGGCCATTCACTAACTCAGTGTCTGGATTGTGAAACTTCTTAGGGGAGTTTCAGATGGAAGAATGAACATGCTCAGGACACGCTACCCTGAAACATGGAACCTTGGCCTATTGAATATTTTAAGCTGAAGGACTTCTGAGAAAACAGGAAAAGCAGAAGCATCACTCTGCCCTTCTCCCCTGAAACAGATCAGAAAACCCTCTTGTGAGAGGTGCCTTCTCTATACCTGGAAGAAAGGAAGATCCTTCTCTCTGAAGACAAAGGGAAGCCAAACAAGCAGATCTTCTAAGTTTCCCCCGCTTTACTGCACTTATATACCCTTTGTCCTATCACATTCCTCAGGACTCTCCACTTTTCAAACTTAGCATACACCAGAAGGTCTGTTTTCATTTCCTATGAAGACTCTCATGTCATGTAACACTCACATGAAATAAATCTGGGGAAAAAATCTGTATGCTCTTCTCTTGTTAATCTGTCTTTGTCACTTTAATTTTCAGACACAGCCAGGGACACTAACAGGGTCAAGGAAAATTTTCTCTTCCTCTACACAACCATAAAAAGCTAATAGAGAGCACACTTCTGTCTCTCTTTAAATATCTATATGTTGTATATTTAAAGAGAGAAAGAGTCCAGTATATATATATATATATAATTTTTATTTATTATATAGATATATATATTTATGTGTGTGTGCTCAGTCTTGTCCAACTCTTTGCAACCCCATGGACTGTAGCCCGCCAGGCTTCTCTGTCCATGGGATTTCCCAGGCAAGAATACTGGAGTGGGTTGCCATTTCCTTCTCCAATATATATATGCATGTATGTATATTTGGAGAGACAGAGGATGACGTACTCAACATGAGTTGACTGACGTAGCAGATTCCTTGGTTTGGAGAATATGTTCCCATTGAATATATATCAGCATGCATTACTATATAACACAGCATATATTACTATAGCTTCTCCCTACTTTGTAATCTTTGAGAAGAGACCCAACAAAATTTGGAGAGAGATCTTGTCAAACCTTCACTTAATATTTTGATTTCATGGCTATAGCTCTCATTGTTGCTGGTTCAGAAAGCTTTCCTTTCCTCTTGTACCCAGTGCGACTTTTAAATAATTTTAGTGATGTTTAGCCTTACAGAAGCTGGTTTTATGGAATCACAAACCTGCAGAATACAAGGGAACTCTAGGGAATACTGTCTAAATTTATTAGGTAGCTTTATTGGGTCAATTCTCATAGTTTTGTAAGTAATCTTCAGGTCCCTTGAGATTCAGTGCAGCTTTTAAGAATGTTGATTATTTCACTTCTTGTATTTGGAATTGAATTCTTTGAAATTAATTATGCAAAAAATAAGGAAAACTTACAGAAGTAAAGCATCTTGGTATTGCATGGAAATTTAAAGATGCTCTGAAGTGAAAGTGTTAATTACTCAATTGCTCAGTCGTGTCTGACTCTTTGGATTGTAGCCCATGGACTGTAGCCCACCAGGCTCCTCTGTCCATGGACTTCTCCAGGCAACACTACTGGAGTGAGTAGCTATACCCTTTCCCAGGGGATCATCTCCAACCAGAGATGGAACCCCGGCCTCCTGCATTGCAGGAACTCCTTGTGGCTCAGACAGTAAAGTCCACTATACACTGCTATCAACCTGTGAAACGTACAAAGAAACAGACTCCTGCCAGATAGTCTATAGCTTTCTCATCCACTTAGCCATAGCTCCTGGAAGAAAACTACAAACAAACCAATGACCTGAGCTAATTTAAAAATCCTTCTTCTTTTGGTGAACATAATTGCACTTTGACAAGTTTGTATCTCAACATGGCCATCATAAGAACACATCAAAACACAACGTAATGAAACCGATCAACATGATGAACGCACAGAAAATGTACAGTGGTTACAAGGTTTCTGGTTTCAAAGATAACAAGACAATTATTTGAATAACTCTAACTTTAAATACAAGGAGTAAGAAACAGTGTAAAAATCTCTGAGAAATACCTGATGCTACAGTCATCCTAGATTCAAGTCCTTTTGGAGGCAGAGAATGGCAAAGTCTTACATGGAAGAGCAGCCATGGAAATTAGTTTACACAGACACAGGGCCTCAGATGGATTTGGACAATTCTGAAAGAATTAAAAAGGAACCAACATATAAATAAAAATGAAAGACATCAGTCTTGACCGGCCGGGCTATTGGAAGGCCCAACAGCCTGCCATGCAGGAAGGACAGAGCGAGTGACAAACATGGCCAGCTGAGAGAGGAGTTTTTCCACCTCTCAGCAAGGCTGAATAGAAGGAATTTAATTTGCCTGCTTGGCTCTTATGCAACGCCAGGTAACCGTAGAATAAAGAGGGCTTTGAGGGAGAAAGCCAGACTTCCCAAACACATTGCTGCAATCATATCCTCCTCTCGTCAGATGCCTGCAGACACAGCGACCAACGTGTCCCAGACTGCTCATTGCTATCACTCAGATTCCTAAGGCTGTGTCTCCCACCGAGAAGGATGAGAGATATAAAGGCTCCAACTGCTCTCCTTGTGCAAACTCCATGGTGAAATTCCATCAGACAGAAGCCAGCTCTCTGCTGAGTGAATTGAGCCTTTTATCAGTCAGATTTGTATACATTACAGAGAGAGCCAAAGAAGGGGGCTACTGTACACCTCGTATATTTTTAGTTCCTCAGGACTAGTTGCTATTGGACTTAATGTGAGGGGAAGAAAAGAAAAAACAAAAAACCAGCTTCAGCCTTCTGTGTGTATTGGTGGCTTTTCGAGGTCTCCAGGTTTTGCTGGACTTGCCTGCTTGCTTTTCAGACATACTCTGGTAGCGCAGAGCATGCTAATCTGTTTCATGTTCCAAATTCGATACCAATTTCATGTATTTTTCAAATAATTTGCTGATGAGGGTGTGTGTGTGGTGTGATTATATGAATGCAGACAAACTGACATTGAATTGATTTCAGTTTTGAGACTCATTCTGCCCACAAGAACAGCATAATAAACCTATTTCAGTTGGCAGAATCAGCTAGGAAACTTTTGCAAGACCTTTACTTTCTTCATTGACTTCAGTTACTGCTGAAGAAACTCCCTTGGGAAAATAAAAACAAAAACAAGCAAATCCATAAAATATGTGGATGCCAAGATAGAGCTAGTATTCATGTCGCTAGACGTAGTAAAACAAAACCAACCCTGGCTTTTTGAACTTGGTCTCTTGCAAAATTTTGGGACTAGAAATAATCCTTCTATCATGGTATTCACTCCTATAGTTATTTTCAATGTCAGTCTTACTACTTCCCCTTCCAACCTGGTGCTGTGTGTATAAAACAGAGGTCAGCCTGGTGCTCTGTGATGACCTAGAGGGGTGGGACCAGTGGGGGGCGTGAGAGGGAGGCTCAAGATAGGGGGGATATATGTATAATTATGGTTGATTCATGTTGTATGGCAGAAACCAACACAACACTGTAGAGCAATTATCCTGCAATTAAAAAATTTGTTTATGAGCCACATTAAAAATAAAAACAGATGAAAAAAAAAAAAAAACCGAAACAGATGAATCTGATTTCAAACTTGAGACTGGTTCACATTTACTCATAAGCCACTTTGTATACTCTCTTCCAGTTTTTTCTTTGATGCTGTTAAATAAGTAAGCTTTATCACAGTCTATTCTGGGATGCATTTTCAAGGTACTAAAGTGAACACCCATCTCTTTAGACCTAAATGGCTTTATGGGCCTACAATCCGTTCACTCACGCAGGGCCCCAAGCTCGGAAAGTTCCTCGGGTTGGTTTAACTCTCTACTGTTGCGTCTTGAAATTCTTGATACTTTTTGGACAAGGGGACCTACTTTGTCATTTCACACTGACCTTGCAAATTATGTAGCCAGTTCTGTTTTTAGAATTGGTGAACAACTGGTGGAAAAATTTGGATA
This sequence comes from Neotragus moschatus, assembly GCA_006410615.1. NCBI lineage: Eukaryota > Metazoa > Chordata > Mammalia > Artiodactyla > Bovidae > Neotragus > Neotragus moschatus. The sequence goes on from SJYA01002928.1 coordinate 2,438,667, forward strand.
TGGTGAGGGTTAGGGGTGAGAGATTCTATTGGGGTGCTAATTCTCAGCTCTTAAATCCCACCCA